>CM067070.1:36209648-36809648 GCA_033980235.1 Diadema setosum
GGTCGGCCAGTTCCAGGAAGTCAAGGTTATGATCCTCAAATGTTTTTTTTTTTATTATTTTTTTATTTTTTTTTAATGATTCTTTCTATGTCTTCTAGAGATATACGTCTGTATCTATTGTGCTGTCATGACTATAAAAAATGAAGTTAATCTGCATTACTGGTACACGTATAGGCCTATAATGACATGTATATGAAAGAGAAGGAGCGTTAATACAGAACAATTAAATCCAATTATACTAGATTAAAAATATCATACTTTTACTGCTTTATAACAGTAACTAATAGATGAAAGAAAAACACATATAGAAAGACACGTTAAAATGATCTCACCTTTAAAAACAAAGACATAGCATGATGGAAATTTGAATTTGACTGTCTTTCGCGAAATTTAATGGCTGAGATTTGAATAAACGTAGGATACCAGCCAATTTGAATACCCATTTTACGAATTCGAACCTTCTATCAAATGAACCGACAAAAGTGCAAAATTGCCTGGGAAAACCTAACTGGCTTTGATGTTTTGGATATCTATGATGTAAACTAAGGCCTACTTCCATTGTAAAAGAAAAGCAACTATGACTCTTTTCAGCTAAATGATGTTATAATAATTATGTGGGGGAGGGGCACTTTATGGCTACTGTACCGGGCCCGGTATACAGGATGGAATGTCTGGTTTTCGTAATATGGTCATCTCGGTTGTGCACTATACAGAAGTATGCTTCCTTTGCAAATTTCGTGGGTGTTTTGCTACTGTAACCTATAAGACCCCGTATACAGAATAAGATGACTTACTTTGGTGTTTGTGATATCTCTGTTCAGTAGGCCCTGATATTTACGTTACAGAAGAATTTGTAAGACCATTTTCAGCTGATTCAAAGTACACGTATATTGGGGACTAATGTGAACCTCTTGGGCTACGTACAGGATAAAATAACTGGCCTTGGTGTGTTGAATATCTCTGATAGGTACTTCGTCCAGTGCAAAAGAAATTACCCGTGTTTTGGGGGCTATACTGTCTGGGGCCCCGTACAGGATAAAATAACTGGCTTTGGTATTTTGGATTGATGGGTACTACTTCCATTGCAAAAGAAATTAGCCGTGACCCTTTTCAGCTGAATGAAACTAATGTGTGTGTGTGTGTGTGTGTGTGTGTGTGTGTGTGTGTGTTTGTTTGTGCGTGTGTGAGTGTCTATTGTGTGTGTGTGTGTAGGGGGGCACTTTGGGGCTACTGTCTGGAACCCCGCACAGGATAAAATAAGTGGCTTTACGTGTGCTTTGGGATATCTCTGATGAGTATGCCTACTTCTTCCCATTGCAAAAGAAAGTAGCCATGACCCTTTTCAGCTGAATGAAATAAATGTGTGGGGGGGGGGGGATGGGGGAGGGGAAGGGAGCAATTGGGGGCACTGACTGGGGCCTCGTGCAGGATAAAATAGCTGGCTTTGGTATTTTGGATATCTCTGATGGGTACTACTTAAATTGCAAAAGAAATTAGCCGTGGCCCTTTTCAGCTGAATGAAACTTGTGTATGTGTGTGTGTGGGGGGGGGGGGGCACTTTGAGGCTACTGTCTGGGGCCCCGTACAGGATAAAATAGCTGGCTTTAGATGTTTTGGAAAACTCTGATGGGTACTACTTAAATCAAAAAAGAAATTAGCCGTGACCCTTTTCAGCTGAATAAAATCAATGTGTGTGTGTGTGTGGGGGGGGGGGGGGGGGGGGCAATTTGGGGCTACTGTCTGGGGCGCCGTGCAGGATAACATAACTGACTTTGGTATTTTGGATATCCGTGATGGGTACTCCTTCCATTGCAAAAGAAATTAGCCGTGACTCTTTTCAGCTGAATAAAATCAATGTTTGTGTGTGTTTGTACGTACAGCCTATGGGGGGTGGGGCACTTTGGAGCTACTGTCCGGGACACCGTACAGGATAAAATAGCTGGCATTGGTGTTTTGGATATCTCTGATGGGAATTACTTCCATTGCAAAAGAAATTAGCCGTCACCCTTTTCAGCTGAATAACACCACATTTGTGGGGCCCTTTGGGGCTACTGTCTAGGGCCCCGTACTTTTAATAGCTGGCATTGCTGTTTTCATGATAAGTACACCCAAAGGAACAATGTCCACCAACTTTTGTACGTGACTCCCTTCGGCTGAATAAATTCATTTTTCTGGGCCTCTTTTTGTGGCCCCTAGGCTTACGGTACAGGATGTGACTTGCCAGCAATTCATTTTATTGACCCTTGGCCACATCCTTATATGATGAGACCATCAAAAAGTGTGACCCTTTTCAGCTGAATAAATCTTCTGGACCCCCGGTCTATTGTTGATTCCATAGGCACTGATAATCTCTCTCTCTCTCTCTCTCACACACACACACACACACACACATACATACAGACATACTGCGTCTTTACAGACGAGGGCATATAAATAGTATAAATGACCAACAAATTAACCTTCCATTGCCTTCTGTAATGGGCTGTTTTCGCTGAGCTCGCTCCACTTTATTTCCTCTTCAGTCTTCTCTTTCCCTCTGCACAGACCGTTGTACATGTCTTTAGGTGGTATCACCAACTGACAGTCATCACCCATGAGGAACTGTGTAAGAGCCCGACTTAGCTCCTGGTTATCGTTTATCTGGGAACACATCTCCCAAAGCTCTAGGTAGGTGATGGACCCTTTGAACAAAAGATTGGAAGACCATACAATTTTTCCATAACGCGGACATACTAATATGATAAGATATGGCAATGAGCAACAGATAACTCATTGTATAAACGGAAGTTGGTGGTCGAACATTACTCTACAGGAAACTAACGTTATTCTTTCACATACAGAGTTGATGAACTTAAACTGATTATTTTCTGTGTGTGACCTAAGTAGACAGCAAGCTCACCATATTGCAGACCTATATGAAATATGCGGAATTTACTTTTTTCTCTCGTTTTTAGGGTTAGGCGAGTTATCATCACTGATAGAGTTTTATTTTTATCATTATTATTTTTAAGCAATAGGAATAAAATCAACATTTTGATAATGTACGCAACAGAATTTGCAAATCAACATCTACAGTACTGAACCCCGTTCCCAATGCTGTCGATTTTACATACCAGTAACTAATTCAAGATTTTTAAACCCGGAAAGCAGAAAGGAAGGAAACATTGAAAATGAATTCATATGAGGGAAAACCAATGAAACGTGAAATGGCATACAAGAATTGAATTTGAAATAACGAAACAACATTTCCTATGTCGACATTTTGCTTTTCACCTGATATATGTACATCTACTAATGCGTATCCCGCTCTCAGTCAGAACAAAAGATTGGCTCAAACAGTTTTCTCTGAAGAAGGAAAGTACATTCGTAAATGAAATCAGGGTATTCCAGGCAGTTAGAGAAAAAAAAACACGATTTTATACCCAGTATCCAATCCGCCCCTTTGCTAATCAGACATAAAATTGAAAAGAGTGCGGCGACACCATTCAGCTCACCAGAGTATCTCGATCGGCTGACTTCAGGCTTCCGCTTTCCTGCCGATGACAAATGAAATGTATAAAGTTATCACTTTACGTCACTACAGACTGATGTTGTTACGCAAATAATATTTCTTGTATTGATTTGTATGTAAAACTCTCTCTCTCTCTCTTTTATGCATACTCTGTATCACTCTGTTTTCATTTGCAATTGTATTTGGAGGAAGAAAATGCAGAATAAACCAAACCAAATCAAACCAAACCACACCAAACCAAACCAAACCAAACCAAACCAAACCAAACCAAACCAAACTTAAACTAGAAATGTCGCTATGGCGACTGATATGCCTCCGCCATAATGCATGGTTCTCCGACACTGGTCTAATAGCACAATGCCTTGACAATGTGTGATGACAGTTTCACATAACTGGCAAAATATCAAAATGACAGGTTTGTCAAATATGCATTGAATGTTTGCTTTCCTTGAACTAGGTTTATTTGGATGAATGGCTACACTGTCTAATAAGAGTGCAGGTATTTGGGGATTTGTACCCAACTTTTGACCCTTTTATAAGTTTAAAGAAGAAGTGAAATTTAACACTTTCACTTGACCTTGACCTTTTGGCCCTTGACTTTTGACAAGAAACTTCCCAGAGAATCTGTATTGGGTAATAAATGCACACTCTAAGTTTCAAGAAAAAAAAATCCTGCTGGCATTGCATAGATAAAAGGGAAATAATGGCATTTTGATGAGTGGACCTCGACCTTTGACCCCTGACTTTTGACCCATGACCCATAAATTGATCACTGCCAGTCAGTACAGTGCCGACCGCGGGAAACGTCACGCTTTTCCGAGATCTGGACGAGGCCACTCACGCTTATCCCCGCATATCCTTGCATATATGGGTCAGAATTTTGAACGATGTACAATTGAGCCAAAACAAGGCAAAATGTAAAAAGTAGGAAATTCTCCAAATTATTCATCTTGCCTGAAAGAGTATAACTCAAACTTTAATATAAACCCCATTATACTAGGATTTTCCCAGAGGAACAAGTTTGTATTCACCGCTGAAGTTTACCATGTCCAGAGCAGCGAACGTCCGTGAGGAATAGTACAGCACATACACTTGAATACCATTTAACATAGTTTGCAAAGGTCTGATTCACTTCAAAATCCTAACGAACTATCTGAAGGGACATGTGTACGTGCTTGCAGAATATTAAGCTTGTACTCTCAACCTGTACGTAATGGTAGACTACTGATGATTTAACTAAATTCATCGTTTCTATTGAAATAATTGCTCTTCCGCTAAACACTTTCTCCACTTTACGCGCATTTTTCAGAAACTCAATATTTTGACCTCTTGTTTCACTATCCACTACTTTAATCCTCACTCCCAAATAATAACATACCTTTTTTAGATGTGTCTGATCTAGGCAGTCTCTATAACCCAACGAACATAGCATAGTTTTCATCACGGAGGTTCGCATGTAGCTCACGAACGTTCGGAACAAATAAGATGCAGCTCTCTTGAGTGAGAAACGCATTCTACTCACAACAAACAGCAATTTCATGTCGAGAACAAACTCCTCTGCAAAATCCTGCATAAATATTACCAATTCTCAATTATATAAGCTTGTTTATCTTCTCATACTGAGGAATCAAAGAATTTTTTTTTTCCTTTTCTCGTAAATGAACGTACAAACGTACGTGTAATCTCAGTGACGTAGTCCATCCTTGAGAACGAATATATTTATCAAAATTTCAATATCATGAAGTAAATATTCAGGTCCTAAATGTGTTATCTAAAGTCTACATTGCAAAATTTGCTTATAACGAACATGGTCACAGCTAAAATTATGACAAAGAATTAACATAGAAAGACAACAGAAATGTGGTCCGTTAAATACGAAGTTTAGCTGGGGAGGGCAAACGAATACGTTGGGAAGAAATCCCTCTATGTTTGCTCCTTGTGTTACACACTGTTACCGAGGAGAATTTGTATTATTATCTTAGTCAGAAATGATAATAGGTTCGATACTGCAAAGTTTCGTCATAACAAGACACAATAAGTCCATATAACTTGGATGGATGTTTGTGACTTCGATATTATACGGTTTGTTATAACAAACATTTTGTAGCGCGTCATTTCGGAGGCTCGTTATTCATACAGTTTGTCAATACGAAAATTGATAGAGTTCGTATAATTAAAAAAAAAATGGAGCCTTTTTATTCGGTAAATGATAGGAATCTCCGAAGGTAAATCGAAAGGTTTATTAATTGGAAAATGAAAAATCATGTTCGCGTATCCAAATTGGGAGAAACAAGTTAACAAGTAAAATCCTCCAAAATTTCAAAACCTCATAAAAACCATTTTCACCTAAACGAATATCAGGCCCTTTCCACTTTTAGAAGAACGGACCTAAAAATAATGATCCTTGATAATTATTTTTCGGACTAACAAACTTTCGGAAGAAGAACATTTTTAATAACAAACCTCCTTAATTATTTACAATTTTTTTTTCTTCATTTTCGGAATAACAAACCTTTGGACATCGGAGTAACGAATCTTAGGAAGAGCGAACGTATCAAAGTGCAACCTTAAACCTATTTTTAATCATTGCTTTTTTTTAACATGTGTTTTCAAAGTAAGCACAAAAGCACAAATAAATTGACGATCTCTCTGTCTCTTATATGTAAAATGAAAAAAAAAATCTTGGAAAGAATTATAAATGAAGGGTTTGTTTGCAAAAACCGATAAGTCCATTTTTGAAGATTTTGAAGTACGATCTCTGTCATAAAGTACAAAATAATACCTTTTAAATGATATATTGGTCGTTACATATAAAGGTATATTTTTGAAGTTATGGTCAAAAGAAGCAAAAACTTTCTTATTATTCTCTTTATTTTTCTTGACCTTTAATCGCAAATATCTCCATTTGACAAATTTGGACTTATCGGTTTTTGCAAACAAACTCTTCAAATGAACATTGCTTTTCATTGATGAGTACAAAACAACACCATGTGGTGATAAGCGGAGGATTTGTTTGTTTTCATCAGACAATAATTGTATACTGCATTATTTTTGTTCGGTTGTGACGGCATTTCGATGAATAAAAAACATAAACAAACAAACAAAAACTTCTCCAGAGGAATTTGGTACAACGGGAGTGCACTGGCAATTCTTTTCTCTGTGTGTTGGAGCTCGATCCCTTCTCTGTTTCTCAGTCATTTTCATTCAGAACTGCTTCCACGTCCTTTTGAAACTTTTCCATTTTTTATTCAACACATACCAACCACAGACTTCTTCCGTCATTATCCTGCATGTGATTACGTAGCACTTTTTCGGATTTGTTTTCATTTGTTTTGTTTTGTTTCTGTTTTCTGTTTGGTGGCAGCATGTGCAGGCTATTGAGGCATTTAATATCATGAAAATTACAGCGAACGTCCGTTATGGAGACCAAAGCTGGATGTGTTCTGTTTGAGACGGCAGCTACCATACTCAAAAGAAAAACACTTGGCCACCTGATCCTCTTTCTCCTATACTACGTAATCCATTGATTTATTCTACCAACGAACATCCGTGACCAAAACGCTTTCCTTTTGTTATTACAAGTAAATTGAGTGCTGAACATTATTCACTTTTGGGTATGAGCGGCAAGGTGATTTGGTAATATTTTCAACTAACATTAACTTTATGTGCAGTGATATATTTGTAATTATCAGAAATTTCCTTTCTCGGACAGAACGTCCGTGAGCGAAACTTTCAGAACCTGTAACAGTACAAATTGTCTCTAGATCCTCATTAGAAAGAAATTTAAATGCACAGAAATTACAGATTACGCAAAATTCCATTTTCCTTTAACTTTGTTTTCAGTGTTTAGCTGTTTTTGTATAATTAGAGGGAAAACGAGCGTAAAATTGTGAGTACATTTTCAACTGTTTGTTCATCATGATCACACAACGCCTTAAAAATTCTGAAACTGCTGCCCTAAACTCATTGTTTACTTTGTAAGACTTTATTTGAGGCTATTGACGCTAAAAGTTTTAAAGAATACAGGACACTTTCGGGACAATTTATCCCTATCGAAGGGATTGCATACGTCACGGACGTTCGCTGGAATTGTCACGGACGTTCGTTCTACCGATAGGGTCATGTTCCAGGACGGATAACTAATCGGCAGAGAGTACCTAGCCTTCGTAACTCTTTCAAAAATTTGAAAAGGTATTGTCAATGCAAATTATAAGAAATTTGACATCCTTACAACATATGTACTGCTCAGAGGGGGATCAGGAGGTGAATTTTCAGAGAAAATATTAATTATTTGCTTGGTTTTCGGTGAATTGCATGGTCCAAAAACTGCGGACAAGCCTCAGTCCGCTCCAAAAAATAACATGCAGCTCCTCAGCTAGAGAGCCAAATGTAAAATGCACCTTCGTCATCAAAGCAAGATGGTGTCCAACTCGAAAACTTTTTTTATCATCACGGACGTTCTTTTTTTCTTGGAGGTTCGTCTAAAAATATAATTTCGGTTCCTATTTGACAAAGGATGGAGAGAAACTCAAAACAAACATATTATCGTGTGGCTAGATCTTAGTTGATTACGACTCAGAACAATATCACCAATAACGTTTAATGGGATACGATCTTTATTAGAAAATAGCGGAAGCACGTCCGTGACGAAAACTGAGTATAATTTTGCATAAAAGAATGTTACGTCCCATGTACAGCCAGCAGACATACAATTTTTGCAGGATATGTTCATTAGGTGGAACACCAAATTTTCGTATACATTACAGTTGGGACAACAAAGTAGAATTTGCAGCAGCGATAGAAATAAAAGCATCACGGACGTTCATCTGTTTAGGACTTTGATATTTCAATTGTTCTCTGTGATTTTATACGTGCTCAAAAAGTTCTTACAATTTTGTGGTTCTAATCATACCCATGGTATGTCAGATCCAGAACATGGTCAGATATTAGATGCCACGTACGATTAAAAATGCACATCATTAGTTTGAAAAACAAAAATTACTGTGAAAATAGCGTTTTTACCGTATTTGTACGCTTTAAGTCCTTGTCAAATGAAAAATATCAGGCAAAAGTCAACCAAACCATATATTTCCTGAAAGGAAATTTACCAATCTTTGAGATGACATGAAAAAATCTGGTTTCTTAGATCATCCTGGAGTGTTCTAAGGGAAAGAATGTCATAAGGTGCGAAAATTGGCAATTGTACATCGTTCAAAATTCTCACCCATATACTAAGTTCCATGAAGATACCTTGAAATATCTGTGGAGATATGGAGAAAAAGTGAAATTTTAACATTTTCACTTGAACTTTGACCTTTGACCTTTGACCTCATGACCCAAAACTCTCTCTGGGGAATCTTTATTTGGTAGTTCATGTATACACCAAGTTTCAAGAAAATACCTCCAGGCATTGCAGAGATATAGGGGAAATAGTATAATTCTGAGCATTTGACCTTGACCTGTGACCTGTGACCTTGCGCATGTGCACCCAAAAGTTGATAGGCACAACTTCGCCCACTCATACATACACATGCCAAGTTTCATTAGGATAACTCTAACAGTTTTTTTAGATACGCTGTCCACAAAATTGATTACGGACGGACGGACGGACAGACAACCCGAAAACAAAATGCCTCCGGCGACACTTCGTGGAGGAGGCATAAAAATACAAGTTGTCTGGTATTCATTCGAAGCCGTGTGCATGAATTTGTATTTCGCAAAGTCAGCACATAAACACAATTTGAAATTATTACCTCCGCCACGGGAGGGGGTTATGTTTTCGTTACTGTGGATTGTTGTTTTGTTAGTTAGTTAGTTTGTTTGTTTGTTTGTCCTTGTGCAAATAACTCAAAAAGTAGTCAACGGATTTTGATGAAACTACAGAAAAGGTTGACAATGACACAAGTATAAACTAATGAAATTTTGGTAGTGAGCCGAGATTCTGGAAAGAATTTATGAAGGATTTTTGAAACATTGACAGGTAGGGTCAATGAACTTGGGAATACAAGCTGGGCATTTTTTGAGGTTTTCAAATGCGCACTAAAGTGCGTGTTCTAGTTTCTGCTGGAGCGAGGCGCGCCGCGCAGCTGCTGTTTAGGACGTAACAAATGCTTCCATGTGTGGACAACTGGAAGCCGGGTGATTTTCTGCATTTTTACCTTATATGGGTCGAAAATCGCTGATCTCTAGGGAAGAGCATATAGAGCTTTTCCCCAGTGGTGGAGAAGAGAAAAATCTCTTTGCAAGATCACTGGCGGAAAGTAGATGCTTGGCGGAGGTCTGCGCTCTCAGAGTGCTTTTCTAGTTGTATAAACAATGTTTTCATGATCATTATTTCAGCGCTTGCCAAGCCAATCACTTTTACATTGCGGCAGCTCGTTCTTGTGATATTTTATATGAAAATCCGATGTTTTCTCTTGTGTAACTATTTTTACATAGTTTATTTCACATGTATGACATTCAACATTTTTGAACGATTTATCACCGATAAACAATGTAAAAATACAACAGTATATATAAGAAACAATGCACTAGTGTGTGTATGTGTGTGTGTACCCAGTTTTTCCTGACTCTCTCCCTTTTGCTTCAATCCTGCTCCAACTCAATCTATCTTCCCCAATTTATTTCCATTTTATACTTCCTTATCTGTGCCGTATTTTATTTCAGGTTTGTGTCTATATCATACATTTCCCCATTGCTTTCTCATTGAAATAACTTACCAGGTATGCAGTTTTTACTTACCTTTGCCGAGAAACCGCTTTGCCAAACAGGTGACACCAAGCAAAACCGCGACAATAACACCGACAATGACAGCTATTCGAAAAGAACCATTACAGACAAGGAGAAAGTAAAGACTTTGGAGACTCTGCTTGGATAATGGAGACCGCATAGATATTGGAGCCGTTCTGGTTTTGAATGACAACCAGAAAATTAATCATAGTCGGAAGCACATACTTAAAACAATAAGTGATTAGTATTCCTCTGTTTGATTGTTTATGCTTTCAAATGTGTGTTATACTTCTGACTGTCCTGCACTGTAACTGGTTGTCAAAGGGCTTCAAAACACAAGCCTAACCTGTAAGACAAATGTGGATAAACCTCCAAATGATAATAAAAGGTTTTTTTTTTAATTCAATTTCATATAATTTGCGTTACTGTCTCTAGAACCTATCAATAAGGTTTAGTCGCATTTCACTAGAAATACTCCTTGTATAAAGGGATACAGGAGGGGAAAATTACGATGTTTTTGATGACAAAATTATGTAAGTATCGAACAAAAGAATTTTGTTCAAGTACCAATACGTCTTCCCTTTGACTTCGATGACGTAATACTGTCTGTGGTCGTCGGCAAAGTCGGCGTCAAAATGGTGACGGCAATCCGTTGTAATTCGGCCAGCGTGGACCTTGATTCAGCTATACATGTAAAGACTCCCTGCACACTTGATGAAACTGGTATTTTCGCATCGATATTTTGCAGTCTGTTACTGTCTTCTGAAAAGTGATAGGCAATATCGGGGACCTTGCTCCCGTCATGAAGCCAGTATATGTTGACGACATCTGGAGGCACGCTTCTTGCCTGACATAGCAGCGTGGTATTTTGTGGGTCGTAAATCAGGGAGCAATCCGTAGTCGAGCATCCTTTCACCGAAAGGAAATCTACAGGGTAGTAAGCAGGGATAAAGTCGTGACGAACACTGTGCAAGTTAACTAATATTTTTTTTTTATTTCCCATCTTGCCTGGAAGGGTCCTCTGCATTCTGGCTTACATAATCTGATAAAACAGACACTCTTTTATGACGGGAGAAGTAACGGGATGTGCTATCCGGTCCTTCATTGCCGTGGAGGAAGGGACTACAGAACACAACGACTCTGGAAACCAGACTACACATTAAGCCAGGACAGGATCATTATAAAAAAATTAAAAAAAAAAGTTCGCATCAGGTAATGCACGGAAAGGTCAATAAGAGGTGATTATAGAATTGAATATTAATAATAATTATAATGACAATAAACCAGAATGCCAATTTCAAGAATTGTCCAGTTTTTGCTTCAAATCTCAACACTGTATTTTAGAAGTGCATCATGTGCAAGTGCATTCACTTAACCGTGTATAGGTTTAAGTGCACTGTAATGAATAGTTATATTGAATAGAGTAAACTTTTTCAAAGGAAGTGGCATATTCATTGAAAAACCAAACATGATCGTGATATTCTAGCTCTGCATAATTTCTTGTTTTCACCTATCACTTGATGTGCAATCCTATTGTTGATGTCATGACCTTTCAATCTTTACATTCTTTCCTTTACAAAAAGAAGTCTAACAATTCTATTCGATGACGTATCAGAGGTGGGGAATGTTGTGTGAAGGACATACCTTTCCAGTCAAAATCTACTGAATTCCTGTTATACGCAATATTATACGTTTCGGTTATTTTTTGTTTTGAAATAACTGAGATATCCAGATGCTCCTAATAAGAGATAGTCAGCATAATGAGCATAATGTTATATGAAATTAAAATCCTTTGAAATCCCGGAGCCATTCTCTGGTCATGCACACTGAATTCTACCATGTGGAGTGATTCTAGATGCCATTGACTTTGTATTATTTCTGTTATTTATTATGTTCTAAATTTGACGCACTCAAAATGAAAGAACTCTCGAGATGTAAGAAAATGGACAGGCAAACCATGTGTATGAATAGAAGTCCATGAGGACAATAATAATACATGTAAAATATCATAAAATAGTAACATTATAACCTAACATGGCAAATTGTGCCTTACAGCCGCAACACAAATAGCTGGTGAAATGTTCAATATCTCAATTGGGAGTAGCCTCATGAAGTCTTGAAAGCTATTATTATTGAAACAAAGTTATGAACACTTCAATACACTGTTCTGTATATTGCGAACAGGTATTCAGCGACCGGATTCATTACCGTAATAACACTCTCTATATTGTATTCAAGACCCGTTACCACCGATGGTGGAGACCACAAACTAAAAATAATGTCTTATGAACATGTGCATCAGCAATCATGAACAATGCAAACCCGGAAACTCTAGAAACAAACCTCTCACAGACACGTCCGTAAAATTTTTGATGACGATGCCTCTGTAATCGGTCACTGTGCAGTAGTATCGACCGGCATCGTCTTTATCGACTCGTTTGATGACGAGCGAGTAATTTGCATCGATCGTTACCAGACCCGCGCGGTAGCTTTCACCATCGATCACGTTCTCGTGCCAGAGTAACAGGAGGGTGGGAGAATGGGAACTATTTCCTGGAGGCATTTTGTTTTGAGGCAAAAACAAAAGAAAAAAGGTGCGGGCATACCATGAAAATACATCCGTGAAGCGTAGACTGCTTTGAAGATGCATGCAAAGCTTCTCATGATTATGGTCTATAAAGTAATGTGATGGTCAGGATGGGGTACAAGTTCGTGAACCATAGAATGAGTAATAGAATTTTATAGCAAATTATACCCTTTATCATGATAACTCATGTCTATCCGAATTAACACACGGCCTTAGGGGCTTACATATTTTATGAAGTAAGAATACAATTTGGTACCTATACCAACCAACATGAAAAACAGACACAATTTCTTTTATATTTTTTTTCATTTTGATTCTCACGTTTCTGCCCCGACTGCAATATTGTATACAAGTCTGTGTCTTACATCAGTTTACTGTCGATGAAAAAGTTGAAACTAGAATACAGGTTGTAAGATGATTATGATTTCATACAATGTAATGATATAATTTACTTTCTCGTTTGTAACAATGACGACAAAGGAGCCGACTTTAAGGACAATGCTATAGCAAAAATAATCTGCTACCATGTGACCATAAGAGTGCCTTAATCGCTGAATATATCGCCAATATCGTGAAATATATATATTTTTTTACAAGCTCCTTTGTCTTTTCTTCATTTGCCAATCATTAACCTTTAGCAACTCAAGTATCTATTAGGAGAGCAGCGAAAGTATAGAATAACAACATTCAATACAGACTGGATTAACAAATCAATAAAGAACGCCCGAACACATTGACTGAAAACAGGGCTCAACTCCTTACGCATCATCCATTCTGCTCCCATCATGCCAAATCAAATATATATATATATATATATATATATATATATGAAGAGTTTGTTTGCAAAAACCGATAAGTCCATATTTGCCAAACGGAGATATTTGCGATTAAAGGTCAAGAAAAATAAAGAGAATAATAAGAAATTTTTTGCTTCTTTTGACAATAACTTCAAAAATATACCTGTATATGTATTGACCAATATATCATTTAAAAGGTATTATTTTGTACTTTATGACAGATATTGTACTTCAAAATCTTCAAAAATGGACTTATCGGTTTTTGCAAACAAACCCTTCATATATATATTATATAATGATAATGAAGCAGCTCATCGCCTAACACTTTGCGCAAGCTGTCTTCCTATGGGTCTGCTGAACGTTTATTACATTGGGCATGGTGGGGGAGGGGTCTTTGATACCGTGCACTAGAATTTTTTTTGTTGGAAGCAAGTTCTCGGAAACTATTTTTTCATTCAAAACTAATATAGAGGGCTGTGTTTGGTCGAAGATATTGCATTTATCTTTTCTATAATCATAAATTAGTCATCACCTTTGTGCCATAACACAGTCTGTGGTGTCCCATGAAATGCACATTTTAGTTTTCCCTGAAAGCCTCTCAACAGAATCGGACGGACATCAACGAGTATGACGTCATCTGGAATTCGACAACCTGTTCAACAATGGAATCCACACTAAAACAGAAATAAGGAGAACTCCAAGCGCTGGTCACCTTACAACTAGTGTCAAAGTTTACATTACAAAAAAATAAATAACTTGTTTATTCCATAGGGCCTGTGTCGTTTGAGCCTTTTACTAATCATTGTCCTGCAGTGTTTGTCACAGTAAAATAATATGTTGCTGGTTTCATAATGTAGATGTCTTTAAGTTTTCTCGAAGCCTGAAAAAGAACATGATATTTTTTTCACGTTTTCTAAAGTATCACCTTCTTCCTTTTGAAGCGTTGTAAAATCTTTACTTATCATTGATATGATTATTTTACACACATTCAATGCATTGACTGGGCTTCATCTTGATGGTCATTAAAGCAAAGGAAGAAATGTCCAAAGACTGAAGCCCTCTTTGAATAATATTCAATCAAAATTAGTATGCAACAATTAATGAAATTTGTAAGCCACACAATGACAAATTTCCTCCTTTTCTTTGTAAATTACGACAGTGCAAAAAAAAAAGAATAATAGGGATGTAGAAAAAAGGAAAAAATATTTTGCCTTGTATAAACCCTTTTCATTGTTATCGCCCTTTTTGTTGTGTATATTTGTGTGTGTTTGACTTACCGACTTCTGTGGAGATTGCCACCATATATATGGTGATAATGACAAGGATCCTGTAGAAAGCCATTGTTCCCAACTTCTCTCCAGCAGACGACACCTGACAAAGGAAGAAGAGCATATAAAATAAATGCACTACTTTATAACGGCTACATGTTTGACGATGATCTGCTTTGTTCAATCACCTCCCCCCCCCTTAATTTGGCTTGATGGGAGCAGAATAGACGATGCATGGGGAGTTAAGCCTTCTTTTTTCAGTCTAAACCGAGTGTATGGCATTTCCTCGGTGATTTTACAATATTTCAATCAGTATTGGGTTTTTTTATTCCGTACTTTCGCTGCTCTCCTAATAGATACTCGAGTTGATAAAGATTGATAATTGGTAAATGAAGAAAAAATAAAACAGTTTCATATTCCACACCACATACCTTTATTTGACGTTAAGTCATTCGTAAGATCACTTGGTAGAAGTTTATTCTTGTTATAGTCCATAGAGTTGACCTTACATAGTTCATAAAATCAGAATACAATTTAGTATCTATACCGACTGACATGGAAAAAAAAACACACAATTTCTTTCATATTCTTTATTTTGCTTCTCACATTTCTGCTGTGACTGCATAAATATACAAGTCTGTGTTTTATGTCAGTTTACTGTCGACAGAAAAGTATGAAAGTAGGATACAAGTTTTACGATGATTATGACTGAAAACGATGTAATAGTATTATTTGTTTTCTCGTGTGTAGCAACAATGGCAATAGAGCAACGGTATAATCTATATGATTTAGGGAGCTTTACAGGGTTTTTTTTTACCAATAAAATCTAATTCATAATTTTTTATCGAACTTGACATTATTTTGATATGACACAATTGTATCGAAAATTAATTTTCATACTCATTATTTCTTCTTTTTTTTTGGGGGGGGGGAAGGATGAAAGGGATGAAACACATAGTTTAAAATTGAAAACACTTTTCACTTTGCTGGTATACGTTGTCAGGCCGAAATGGTTTGAAAGGACAAACTATTTTGTCAAAGATGGATCGTCAACAATTTCTTGCAAACCAAGCATAGCATCGTCTTACGCCTGTTATCTAAATCGTACACGATCGTACACGAATCTAATCATGGTTAGACTATTAAAATTCGTTGCAACCCTTAAAACATGCCTAAGGTGAAAATTGCAGTCCCTGTTGCTTAATCTTCTGAAGTATACAGGTACTTTGAGTATCGTTAAAAATAAAGCTGTATACCTTTTGAGAGTTTTAGTATAAAATGGAGTAGGTTTTATAGTGTGCGCAGGTGTATGTGTGCGTTTGCGTGTGTTTGTGTGTGTTTGCGTGTGCGTGTTTGTGTATATGTGTGTGAGAGAGAGCGAGCGAGCTTATTCTAATACAGTGAGTTTCAGAGGTGAAAGTGAAAGTGAAACGTAAAATAGAAATGAACTCTTGTGAAGGATCAACAATCTTCGTTTCTTTTTAGTGGATGACAACTACATAGCACCAGGGAGGTGAGACAGATGATGAGAAACGAATTGATGACAGATTCTGAAGAGCTGGGGTGAGTCATAAGAATGTCATGACTATATAGACAAGATGTAATATTGAGAATAGGAGAAGATGTGATACTTGAAAACAGTACCCAGCCATATTATACATTTTGAGGAACATATGCACTATACGGCAACACCTCAAACCATTTTACTAGAAGAATACAACTGAGCTGACTGATGTTTGCAGAAAAGATTTGATGGCAAAAGAAGAGAGAAAAAAGCAATGTCTCAACGTGCTCCATGAATCTTAGTAATATGAACAGAACAGCTTGATTAGACTACACCCCTCTTGGAGCGATAAAAATATCAAAATTATACCGCCTTAGCAGCCAATGTCTCTTACAGCAGTATTACATATTGATGGTATTCATGTTTGTCATGTTCTACTTTCATGTAAATCTAATAAATGTGGCACTTATGGCACCATTGATTAATGGACGGTTATCCCGAGTCGACAGTCATGCGTGATAAGCTGCACGTAAACGAAATATGAAACCAACCAAAGTCTATCTCTGAGTGCAGTGCAATCATGATGTGTGCTTCAAAACGTTAACACTTTGACCTTACCAGCACATATTGCATGTGTAATATAACTCATGTAAATGTTTGCTCAGATAATCATTCCATCAAATTTAGCACGCTCTTTAAAAAAAGATTAGCGTCTGCAGCCAGAACAAGTAAGTTGCCCGTACTTAGAATATCTTGTATGATCCACACAAACTTCCTCTCCTCTCTTTACAAACGGTGCGAGGGCAAGGTCCACTGGGCTAAAATAAGCTAGATAATAAAATGGTACATGTCGATATTAGATCATTAAAATCATTTAACATTTTGTGTGAAAGCTCCCATGCATATAATTTCCCCAGTGATTTGCCACAGAAGCAAGATACCACTTCGAAGAAAAGAAAATGGTTCATTTCTAAAATTCTCTCCTTCATGATCATTGCCGTTATTGTGTTACCGAGATTGTCGTAATATACAATCGACACTAGAACGACAGCTTTTATTCAGTTTTATTTTGATGTAACATTATTCCAGTATGAAGTAATGGAAATCATCACACAGTCATATTGAAATTTCTGGCTGGGTATTTAAAATCACAGAAATCCTGACCTTTTTAAAATATAGATTGAATATAAAGAAAAACAAGTTTGCGACAGGAAATAAATATGTTTATATAGACATACTTCCTAAGAAAGGGAAATGATCTGTGTGAGGCAAGAAACGTTCATGTGTTCAAATCCAAACTTGTAAATCAATAAGATATTCCATTTTCTTTGAAAGCAACAATCACCACTAAAGATCAACTGCAGTGCGCAATTTGAGATTTACGCCTGGGCAGACAGACATATAAAATATGCTGTCAAGATATAAACTAAAATCACAATGCGTTGTGTCCAACGATACGAATATGTGAAACCACGTCAGATGAAAAAAGGAACACGTAGGCACGAAGGATATTAGTGTAGTTCTTTTAGTGACGCGGAACGAGCAAAGGAAAATATGCTTATGCGACAGTTAATACAAGCCTCAGTATTAAATATTTCAATAACGTGATATGTGAGCCTGTCCTACTGAAAAAGAGGAGTAAGAAGAAAAAGAAGAAGCTGGAGTCCTTACCTACATGTACCTTTTCAGCCAATTATTTAGTTCACACTGCTACTCTGAGGCTAGAGAAGAAACCGAGTTCTTAGCAGTGTGCTGTGCGAGTACATGATATGTTTATCCATTTGTACAGTATAAGACGTAGACGCTGAAGAAAATTGCGACTCAATTACGACGGTCGTGCAGTCAACAGTCGAGTGATGGCAGTATATTAATTTGACATTTCAAAACCATTTCCTTCAATCGAAACAGCAGGAGCAACAACAACAACATCATCATCATCGGCTATTCACCATGTGTAAAAGTTTGGAGCATGGTTATGAAATTGACCTATTTTCCTAACCAGAAATTTTTATTCAAATTATTGAGATTAGATTGATTAGATTAGAAATAGCAATTGCATACAAGCTCCTTGGTCTATAGTGTAAGAGGACGCCCTGGCCGATGATCAGCCGGTTGTACGTTCGAATCTTGCCCATTTGTTTCGGTGATAGATGTACATTGTAAGTATAATCACTGATTACTTCGCTGATTTTTACATGGACCAGTTTCTCAATAAGTTGTAATATCATATATCCATTTCCCCAATATACTGTGATTCTTTTAAAAGTCTGTTGTCCTCAATATTATGCACATCTCCTTTCACCAGTTCTTGTCTTTGGTCATTACTGTGTGTGTGTGTGTGTTGTTTTTTTTTTTGTGTGTGTGTGTAAATGAATGACTGATAGTCAATAAAAAAAAACAACAACTCTTGATGTCCTCAGAGGTTGAACCATATACCTTACCTAAAACCGTGTTGATGTAGCAATGTCCAATATATATATATATATAATATATATATATATATGAAGAGTTTGTTTGCAAAAACCGATAAGTCCATTTTTGAAGATTTTGAAGTAGGGTCTCTATCAAAAAGTACAAAATAATACCTTTAAATTTGTCACCACATATAAAGGTACATTTTTTAAGTTATGGTCAAAAGAAGCAAAACATTTCTTATTATTCTCTTTATTTTTCTTGACCTTTAATCGCAAATATCTCCATTTGACAAATATGGACTTATCGGTTTTTGCAAACAAACTCTTCATATATATATATATATATATATATATATATAAAAAGAAAGAGTCTCAAGTACGCCATGGATCCAACTATTACAAAATTTTTATTACAAAATTTTCGGTCTGCCTCAGACCTTCGTCTTTGCACTGACGAAGGTCTGAGGCAGACCGAAAATTTTGTAATAAAAATTTTGTAATAGTTGGATCCATGGCGTACTTGAGACTCTTTCTTCTAATAATTACAACATTCGAAGTCCAACACGTGGAAAATTCCAAGATGAACATATATATATATATATATATATATATATATATATATAATATATATATATATATATATTCATGTTGGATTGGGTTTGACATGAAAATGAGTCAATTTCTCCCAAATCCAAACACTGTGAAAATCTCAGAATATTGATATACTGCCTTCTTCTCTTGAGTTCACCCCATCACCCTAATTTGTTTCATAATGGTCTATTTACCTTGGCGTAATTATTTTCTTTATTATTATACTATAATAGGGAAAAAAAAACCAAGGGGGAAAACATAGGGCATGGTGTTTCATTATGACAACCGTATAGAGAGAGTATGTGTTTGTGTCTCAGGACACCATATGAAATAAACTGAAACCTCCACGCACTCTGGTAACATACTCGTATAAATAACGAATGAACTGCAATCCTGTTGGAAAAGCATATTCAGGTTGTAGACGTCTTATCTTCGTCTGTTGGTTCATTTCTCGAAGCCTTCTTTACCACGGTGAAGTCGAGTGTCAATACAAATGGGATATCCACAGTGATAAACAAAAGGGAATACCTCGCGCAAGAATTGTGCTAATGCGTTTATTAATGTGAGCATACCCCTTTCTATTATTCCATTTGCACATACATGGTAGAAGTAGGTAATAAACTTACCTGGAAAATGATCCCAACAGTGAATATTCTTCTTTCGGTGCTACTGACAAACCGGCAAAGAAAAATGGAGTTTCGTATGTCCTGATCGCATGCAGTGCAGAACGTTTATCACTTATGAATCTATAATGACCTTTGCCTTCGATTAATCATCAAGACATGACTACAGTGTTTTTGTATGTACGCAAGCATGCCGCCCCAATATGGCTAACAGTGTTGGCGGCGTACCAGTGTAACATCCTGTTTTTGTTTTTTTTTTAACTCCATACACCTATCTATATAATACGTTATTCGCACACCTGTAAACGATTCCCCACAGACACTCGTAACAAACGGGAAGAAATAAAAAGACATCACACCAAGTGCATGAAAGATTTAGATGTAGACCAACTTTTCTCACATCAGTTGTCGAGTACTCTTTTCAGAGACCCTTACAAAACACTACACAACAACGAAAACAGAACACTACAGTACTAATATTTCATTGCCAATCCACGCTAACACTACGAAGTAATCTTGAGCAATATAATGACACACACACACACACTCACGCATATATATATATATATATATATATATATATATATATATATTTTTTGAAACAAGGAAGGAAAAACTGACCAGAAACAATTGTAATAATAAATAGCGAAAACTTTGAGCAAAGAAAATGGGTTTTCATCGGGATTCGAACCCGAGACCTCCGGATTACTAGACCGGTGCTCTACCGACTGAGCTATTGAAAGCCCTAGATCGGTGTTCGTCCCAAACCCTTAATTCTCTTTGCTCGTGTGGTCAGAAGCTATAGTGTGTGCATGTGTGCCACACACACACACATTAACCTGACATAAACCCAAATGATGTAAATCAACTTTGGAATAAATGTGAGGGATCGCCGAAGCGATGCAGCTTTTTTGTAATATATTTTGAAACAAGGAAGGAAAAACTGACCAGAAACAATTGTAATAATAAATAGCGAAAACTTTGAGCAAAGAAAATGGGTTTTCATCGGGATTCGAACCCGAGACCTCCGGATTACTAGACCGGTGCTCTACCGACTGAGCTATTGAAAGCCCTAGATCGGTGTTCGTCCCAAACCCTTAATTCTCTTTGCTCGTGTGGTCAGAAGCTATAGTGTGTGCATGTGTGCCACACACACACACATTAACCTGACATAAACCCAAATGATGTAAATCAACTTTGGAATAAATGTGAGGGATCGCCGAAGCGATGCAGCTTTTTGTGTGTGTATGTGTGGCACACATGCACACACTATAGCTTCTGACCACACGAGCAAAGAGAATTAAGGGTTTGGGACGAACACCGATCTAGGGCTTTCAATAGCTCAGTCGGTAGAGCACCGGTCTAGTAATCCGGAGGTCTCGGGTTCGAATCCCGATGAAAACCCATTTTCTTTGCTCAAAGTTTTCGCTATTTATTATTACAATTGTTTCTGGTCAGTTTTTCCTTCCTTGTTTCAAAATATATTACAAAAAAGCTGCATCGCTTCGGCGATCCCTCACATTTATTCCAAAGTTGATTTACATCATTTGGGTTTATGTCAGGTTAATGTGTGTGTGTGTGGCACACATGCACACACTATAGCTTCTGACCACACGAGCAAAGAGAATTAAGGGTTTGGGACGAACACCGATCTAGGGCTTTCAATAGCTCAGTCGGTAGAGCACCGGTCTAGTAATCCGGAGGTCTCGGGTTCGAATCCCGATGAAAACCCAATTTCTTTGCTCAAAGTTTTCGCTATATATATATATATATATATATATATATATGAAGAGTTTGTTTGCAAAAACCGATAAGTCCATATTTGCCAAATGGAGATATTTGCGATTAAAGGTCAAGAAAAATAATAATAATAAATAATAAATAATGAGAAAAAATTTGCTTCTTTTGACTATAACTTCAAGAATATACCTTTATATGTAGTGAACAATATAGCATTTAAAAGGTATTATTTTGTACTTTATGACAAAGGCCGTACTTCAAAATCTTCAATAATGGACTTATCGGTTTTTGCAAACAAACTCTTCATATATAAATAATTATATATATATATATATATATATATATATATATATATATATATATATATTTATTTATCTATTTATTTATTTATTTATTTATTTATTTATAATTTATATAGCTTCGCGTATTGACAGTACTAACAACAGCAATGATAATGTCACAATAAAGAAAAATATTATTGAATGAAATTTGCCGTGTTCTTAATTTTGAATCAAAATAAAAATCAAAAAGTCATGGAAGTTGTCTCCCTCTTCACGAAAGGGGATGCCTCCAAAAATTGGGATTTTGAATCAAAATCAATGCAATTGGCATTTATGGCATTTCTCTATTGTGACATAAATATCATATGCAACACAAAACATGCATACGGTGTGTATGTGTGTTGTGTGTGCGCGCGCGCGGTTGCATTTGCTTGTGACGGAGCATTATTTGAACTACTAGGTAATAAAACAAACATAATCCATTCAGGTCTACTGACAAAAATGATATTTGTGAAGTAGACACGAGTAACAATTTTAACAATCGAATCTTTCATTCCTTTTGTTGAAAGTAGGTCAACTATCGACATATCTTCTAGTCATGGCGTCTGTAATCCGAAAAAAAATACCCCCCCCCCCGCAAACATTAGAACAACATCTGAAGTCATAAGATTTTTATATTCCATACTTTATTCAACAACAATTCGATCATCTTGACATATGCAACAAAAATGTCTATTTAGAAATATCGTACCTAAGGTGATCACTTTTTGCTACCACATTATTCACTCTCCCATGTTTCTCAACCTGCTAATGCGAACTACATTAGCCACCTGCATATTGATTCGTTTGTAATGTAATATGGAATGCCTTCACTATTATTTCCCTACAGGCACAATTACATGCAACGAAAATTTAGCTCACAATTTGTTTGATAACAAAACAAAACCTAAAACACATACACATACACACACACATACACACACAAACAAACAAACAAAACTAACGAAACATAATATATTAGAAAGGTGTTTAGATTCACATGTACGCATGCTACTGTCTGCTAGGCCTATAAGCACTACATTGTATAAAAGCATTATTTCTGCAGCTTTTATATCTGCAGCCTCATCTCAGTCTCTGGAATGCTCTTTCACTGACTGAGTATCCTATCAGCAGAAACCATCGAAACATTTACAAAGCATCGTAAGTCATATATCATAATTCCCATCTTGTTTTGCTTGAGTATTTGTTGAATTGCTCACTGGGTATGATCTATTTGTATCTCTTCCTTGTTCTTTACACTTTCATATGTACACCGATACGACGTATGTTATTCTCTCTATAATGGCCCTATAACTCTGCACGTCAGATAGGGCAAAGCAGCGTGTCTTCCTTTCACAACTTAGTACGGTGCCAATAGGACATAAAAGAAGTTTAAGTAAAATGTAGACAACTTTTAATACATGAAGGGTTTGTTTGCAAAAACCGATAAGTCCATTTTTTAAGATTTTGAAGTACGATCTCTGTCATAAAGTACAAAATAATACTTTTTAAATGATATATTGGTCACTACATATAAAGGTATATTTTTGAAGTTACGGTCAAAAGGAGCAAACATTTTCTATTATTCTCTTTATTTTTCTTGACCTTTAATCGCAAATATCTCCATTTGGCAAATATGGACTTATCGGTTTTTGCAAACAAACTCTTCACATTTTGGTCTAAAACAAACTCTTCACATTTTGGTCTAAGTGTGATTAAGAGAACCACAAAATTGTAAAAGATATAAACACCAGTTGCTTTGCAAACATTATCATTTTTTAATGCCATGACTGAGAGAATAATAATCGCATACACAGTAAAAAGGTGCAGGCATATGAAACACCAATAACATTTACTTTTTTCTTGGGTATTTGTCTGTCTTATTTTCGAATTCGCAGTAGAAATGAAAGAAAACACACACACACACACACACACACACACAAACAAACATCTACATGTGAGCGTAATAACTCTCGTGTGTCGAGGTCAAAGAATACCTCATAATATTTCGATACACGTGTACTAGAACGCGGTAATAGATTGTATACCAAAGCAACATGCATTCAATAAGTATTCGAATTTATTACATGATTGTGTTTTACTCTAAACAGGATAATTTACATCATCAACGAATCTCATGTTTATCTTGAAAATGAATGCGTATTATAACTAATCTCTGAAGTGATGGCTTCTCTTTTGAGGACTGCTAAAGACATCGGTCAGGAAATGAGGAAGACGACACAATCAATCCTTGCTTAGGAGATGACAATAATTGGAACATCATATATATCATATAGCTAATATTATGTCTTATAAAGGATGTCTGTTTTTGTTGGTAAAATGATTTATTCACTGCAAGAGTTTGCTTTGCTGTACAACCTACAGTAATTAATTATGATACCGATGAACATGTGGTGAGTGTGTCACTTATCTTAATTTTCAGTATTGGTACTATGGCAAACATTTGTTGACCTTTAAACTTAAATGAAAACTCTTCGGCAAGAACGACGCTAGAATGCATCTCCAGGACAGCCATGAATGCTTCGAAGAGAAGTAATTATTTTGGCGCATCCTGAATCCTCTGTTTGCCTCACTGTTAAGGGGGAGTGGAAGAGAAAGGCAGGTGTTATGATCGATCGTCTAATTATTGCTTAAGTACGAGTTGGTAATCTTTGACAATTCGACAGAGTCAAATTCACACTGCAAGAGGTGCTATAATTAGAACTCTAAGTTGTTATGAATCTCATTCCAACTCGAATTGTCTAACTTGTCTACTTTATCTACTTTATCCTTCCTCTACACCCGTCTCAAATGTTTGATGAAAAGAAAACATTTTGGATCGCGGTAATAATTTTCATAACACGAGTTAGTGATTATCATACGGGTACTCTCCCAATTATTTTTACATTATTATTGGAATGAATTGAATTAAATGGATTGAATACGATTGAACTAACATTTAATGGGATTGAACAAGTTCTCGGTATGGCTACGGCTCTGCGGAATATAGAATACAATGATATAGGTTGTTTTTCTCACACTGCTTTTGCTAGTCATTTCTCTGAATGAAGACTTTCAACCGCGTTTTTGAAAGTTAAAAGGGTGTGATACGGCAATTTTGCATACAGTTGAATGGTATTTTTTTATCTTGTGTAGTATTGAGTAATCTTTATTAAGTCTGCTTTCAACTGATTTTAAAAGATATTTTTCTCTTTTTTACATATTATTTTTTGTTGTTGAGAATTATCATTGGTAGTTTTATGTAGTTATGTTTGTAACTGTAATTTCTTTTTGCAATTTTTGTTTTTTATTTTCGGCATAGAATTATTTCGGGTAATTTTAGCAGTCCTTATGTAAAGAGATTGTTCATCTTTTGATTTTTCTGTAGATTCTCTATATATATAAATATATATGTATATATATATATATATATATATATATATATATATATATTTCACAATAAAGGGCAGTTCTTCGATTCACGTGAAATGTTACATGCACTTCAAATATTTTCTTGATTTATGTGAAATATTCCACACACTTCAGTTATTTTTTATTCTTATCATACACTCAATTATTTCCATTCATTTATGCATTGTACATTTTTTTTTAATATCAATCATCTCGATTTCTTATGTTGAACTAATTGCAATATAAGCTTTTTTTTATGGAACACATTCAGTCCAGAAATAATTTTATATCATTCATAATTAGTAAAAATGCAAAGGTCAAGAAGTTACTTTTGTAAGTGTGTTTATACAAAAAGCCCCTCCAGATCTACATTTAAATTGTTTCCAATGATTATTTCATACCTTTATATCCCATACTATATCTACTTTGCATGAGAATAACAAATCACACATTTTCATTCTTAGATATAGATTTTGGGGTCTTTAACGTAAAACTGTGAAAGCCGTTGTAAACACCCCCAATTACCCAAATCGAGGTGGACCATTCAACTTTTCAATATACCCAAATCGACGTAGACCAGTTTCACACCCCCATTTATCTAAATGGACATGGACCATTTTCCCGCCTGAATGCACCGAGCAAGTGCGAGCAGCAGCAGCAGTGTAGGTTCGAAGACCTTTATATATAATCAAGCGCTTTAGAAATAGTACGGTCTGCTATGTCGAAATATTGGATCCCGTGAGATTTTCGTGCCAAAATTGATTTTTTTATTTAGCTAACTTGGTCAATTTGGGGGTGCTGAATCCAAAAAACTTTGGTTCCATTTTTTTCGACCACGTCTTCAGCCGCCATTTTGAATTTCAAAATGGCCGCCATAGCAAACTGTATTTTGACCCAGATCTCATAATGTGCGCATCATGGAAGGTTCAAATTTGATGCAAAAAGCATGCTTATAACGTCAGACATTGTGATACACCATTTCCTGATATTGTAGATTGTTTTGATACAATTTGAGGGCTGCCATCTTGAAATTCAAAATGGCCGCCATAGCTAAATGCATTCTTACCTGTATCTCAGGTTGTAAAGCATTATGGAAAGTATAAATTTGGGCCAAAAAGCATGCTTACGATGTCAGATATGCTAATATATACATATTTGTTTTAAATGATGGATAATTTTGATTGGCGGCCATCTTGAAATTCAAAATGGTCACCATTGCAAATGTAATTGGGCCTATATCTCATATTGTATGCATTGTGTAAGGTTCTAACTTGGGGCAAAGAGCATACGTTTGCTATCATACTTTCTGAAACATCTTTATCTGAAATGATGGTCCATTTTGATATCATAGGTGGCCATCATGAAATTCAAAATGGCCGCCATACCAGAATGTATATTTTGACCCCTATTTCATGCAGTAAACAATACAGAAAGTTCACATTTCGGGCATAAACCGGGCTCATGATGTTGAACATTCAGATGTACTTTGATCCCCTCCCTAGAATTGCAGATCATTTTTGAGGCTGCCATTTTATCATTCAAAATGGCTGCTTTTCAGCTAATATCTGTGGTCGACAAGCAACTTTTAGGCATATCAATGTTTATGGTGGTGAACATTGTACATTATTTTGCAAACACAGACACACACACATAATCATATACATTCTGTAACAATGGATTATTCGCATTGGCTGCCACTCATGAAATTCAAGATGATTTCGACCCATATCAGGTACTGTAAGATCTGTACCCTGCAAACTCAAGCATGCTGGAGCACTTTCATATAGGACCTATGTGTAAGTCAATCACTTCAATAAATAGTGTTATCATTGCATAGGAGGGACTGCTTCCTGTAGGTACACTGCCATGTTGAAATGCAAAATGGCTGCCATGGGAAACATTCCTTTAAGAGCATTGCATTTGGGTAAAACTTGTGAATGGGACATCATGTGATTCTGGTGTCAAAACAAATGACTTTCAAAAGTTCCTCAATAACTGTGTCTGGGTGACTAAAGGCCCACATTTAGACGATTTGGTTGTAGAGCTTAAATAAACAATATTAGCCGTGTACTAGAAAATTTATTGGAAATTTACTTTAGTTAATGTCTTCTAGTCTCACTCCTGCATGTGTTCTTAAAGTCACAGCACTTGTATATAGGGCTGTACACAGGCTAGAATTGGTTCTAAATTCTTCCATTAACAATGACTTTTGCATTTCTTGTCATTATTATGAACATGATAATGAATTATGTGGCTACCGTTGGTGTAGGAAGCTCAAAGCATTTAATTGCACAGTTTATGTATATCCGCTGGAAATAACTACAATGTACAATATTAAATTCCCCTCTATAGTAGAGGCACAAATTAGGTTTTGAAGGTTTACAAAGTTTGTTTTCTGGATGTGTTGTATGAAGACTCTACGAAAGCAAAGCGGGAGATTGTCCAGGTTGAAGTCATCCACGCCCAACTTCTGGAAGGCATGGACTGTGTCATTGGACATTCTGCATGATTCAAGGCTTAGAGAATTCTTGATCCATCTGCTCTTTGAGACATCCTCGAATTTTCAATTTCATCCTGTGCCATGAAAGGCATGACCAAGCAGACCTTTGTTTTTCGCAACAATTTGCAGAACATAATCTCTCAACATTGTCGATTGTACTTAATCATCTCCCTTTTTCCAGTGATGGAGCAGACAACATACGATGCAGTATTAAAAGTAAAGCAAATATCCATTATGGGAATGAAAATGTCAGTGTCTATACGTAATAATCATCAATATCTCTGAAATTCCCTGTTGCTCTTGAAGTAGCATTTAATACATGCAACGGAATGAGGATATCTGCTTCCTCATTGTGACGGGTGACAGCTCCCATGGCATCTTTGATGAACCTTTTGTTTCTTTTTTTCCCCGTTCTGTGTCAGATGGAATTGACTGCTCAGTATTTCAACTTTCAGGCTGATTATTTGGCTCAGTTTTGTGGGTTTCTAAGGCATGGGTATGAAAAATGAACCTCTGTTAGTCAGAATGAGGAGAAGGCCATAAATTGTGAGATGAAGAGTGATTGTGGAATTACTTGATAGAACAGTAGAACTTATAACTACCGAGAATTGTATCCTCCAGTAATGACTGGATAATGACAGGTCTATCAGACTGTTGTACCGGTAGAAGTGTTATAAGAAGGTAGTGGTCTTCTTAAGCTTAGTGACTTTTGATCCAATCTTACATGGTGTATTTAAATTGCAAGAGCTGTATGACTGGCCTTTCTCATATTGTCCCAGACAGATTTTTTTTTTTTTTTATTCTTTCAGATACAAATTCGTAGTACAGAACATGAAAACATCCATTTTTCCATTTTCATCTCTTTCTAGAATATCCTCCTTTAATGTTTCCTATATCTGATTGCCAAACACCACGTTCATCAGTTTCAATGCAGTGATAATTTTTGAGATTACCCTCGTGTGATGGAGTTCTAAATTGTTGAGGAATTCCGATGCATCCAAAGTGCCACAGAACTGAGCTATTATTGCTCCTTGGTAGTTTTAGAGTCATTGGCGGTACAGCAGTAAGCATCTTGGAAGTCTTGATAATTAAGGATGACCCACACAAGGGCAATCGGGAAAAACCTACTCATTGGCATTCCTTATTCATTCTGTGTTATTCCAGAAATACATCCAGCAATTATGAGCTCCCTGATGAGTTGTTTTATTTTGTGGTCAACAAACAAGCTTGTGAATGGGATGCCTGGTAGGGTGACCATGGCATTTCTTGACATTGCGAGACTTTTCCGTATTTGTCTTCCTTCTCTCAAGGCAGCATCAAATCTTTGAAGATCACCTTTAATGGTATCAATGCTTACTTTTGTACAAATATTTAATAACTGGGATTGAATGTAACTATTGACGAGGTTCCAGGAAACCAGATAATGTTTTGGCTGAGAGGCAAAAACAAATCACGTGTAAGCGAATCACATACCCGCTTGGCGCTATTATGGGACGTGGGATGTAACGCTTACACGCTTGCCCACACTTATGGGAAATGGTATGGGACCCCTCCCCTCCCCCCCCCCCCCCACACACACACAGTTTTTGCTCCTCAGGATGGCTTGATGACGTCATTGGAACCTCGTCCTTACAATCTGAATTTATGGCGGCCATTTTGAATTAAGAGATGGCTGTCGTTCTGCGTGACCTGAAAGTGAATTCGGTCTAACTAAGACAATTTTGGCAAATTTATCTAGGGCGCTTACCACAGTATCATATGTTTTTCTATGGCCACCATCTTGAATTTCAAGATGGTGGCCTATCTAATGATCGACAATAGGAAACAGCTGTATTGGAACGTTGGACACCACTAGCATATCTATTACTGAGAATTTGTTGCTCCTACAATAATTGCAACATTAGATATGGGTAAAAACGCTATGGCGGCCATTTTGAATTTCAAGATGGCAGCCTATAAATTGTATCAAAACAAGCCACAATAACAGAAAATGATATATCAGAGAGGCTGACATCACAACCATGCATTTTGCACCAAATTTGAAGCTTCTACAATGCTCACTGCATGAGATATGGTTCAAAATACTGTTTGCTATGGCGGCCATTTTTAAATTCAAGATGGCAGCCTACAAATTGTATCAAAACAATCCACAATATCAGAAAAAGATATACCAGAGTGTCTGACATCACAACCATGCACTTTGCACCAAATTTGAAGCTTCTATAATACTCACTTAATGAGATATGGATAAAATTACAGTTTACTATGGCGGCCATTTTGGAATTCAAAATGGCGGCTGAAGACGTGGTCGGAAAAAATGGAACCAAACTTATTTGGATTCAGCACCCCCAAATTGACAAAGTTAGCCAAAAAAAATCAATTTTGGCCCAAAAATCTTACGGGATTACATAGTAGCCTCTACTAAAAGGTTATAACCCGCCACCACACAATGCCGATTTTCTATTGCGGTATTATGCATTCATTCATCGCATTTGGCCAATGTGTTCGTGATGTCTGTTACCTCTCTTAACTCTTTATGTGCCACGTTCGCACCTCCGACTCAGTCGACGGCGTGCCAACTTCGCATATTCTACTCAACAAACAAAGCCGCCAAAACCGATCGATAAATCACTAATCATGCGGTACAATCAAAGCGTTTCTCGCGCTTTTGTTCCTCTCACATACGGCTTGCATTCTATGTGGTGAATGACTATCAGGCAGTGTTTCCAACTAGATTTTGCATGTACACTTTAAGTTTCTGTCACTATTTTATGTGCAAAAGTCATTCCTTTTCAGTAATGTAGAAACTGGTAATTCAAAAGAAAAATTGAACATAGAATTGTTATACATTGTATATGGAAGCAAAGTTTGGCATTCCTCTTTAACTTTGCTCACTATTATGTCCAGCTTAACAGAAATTTGTAGAAGTTATACAGATTGGAAAAACAGAATTCTTTCTCTAGGCATGACTATCTTCGTGTCTCAGAATAACGTGGCACACAGGGGGTTTTCACCATGGCACATAAAGAGTTAAAGAGACTGTACATTTTTAGTTGAGATCTAACATCAGGTTTCTAACATTGTGTGTGTGTGTGTCTGTTTGTTGGTGTGTGTGTATGTGTGAGTGTGTGTGTCAGATACTGAAACATCTCGTATGAAATTTGAAAGAACACGTAATTCCAAGAACAATTCAAAGTTTATTTGATGAGAATTGGTTTTGAAACAGCTGAGATATCGAAAACAGCCATCCTCATAAAAGGGGCCATCGTTTATTACAATCGGTTTTTTTTTTACTTTGTTTTTAGATGTCTCAGTCATTCTAAAAAGATTCTCATCAAATAACCATTGAATGGATTATTCTCTGAATGGTATGCTCTGTATTATTTCATAAGTGGCTTTTTGATATTTTGCAGAAAGTTAAAAGCCAATTTCTCATCTTTATCAATACTATATAATCCCTGAAACGTTATCCATAGGAATGACTATTTGTCCTGTTTGCGTGTGTGTGCGTGTGCGTAGGGACTGATGGATGGGACAGTGCTGGTGTACAGTGTATGCTTAAACTGATAGAAAATAGGAGTGAAGGCAAAATACACGGCAAATTTACCTGCTGCCCCACTGAAATCAGGTGGTCGTCAGTTGTGTGACTTTACCATGTTTGATTCCTAGTTAAAACAAAAACAATGACACCAATAAAAACGTATTGAAACATAGCAACTATACTCAGCAAGCACCTAGATATAAATGAGTAAGGTAAAATCAAACGGAATAAAATGTGATCCTGCATCATAAAACCAACAAAAAGTCGCACGTCTCGTCTTCATTTCACATGAGGACTCAGAATTAGTGAAATGGGTCAACCAAGTCAATCTTGCTGTTTTCATAATTTCTGAGAGATTGATTCTTTCACGACATTGTTTCAAGGTTTGGGATCATAAAATGAATGGGACATTGTGTTTGAGCATTTTTATTTCTAGAACGTTTTTCATTTTGTAGAATAAACATTTAATAGGCCCTTTGTCATATCATAGAAATCCTTTACGCAGGCGCTCTTCACTTTCAAATCTAATAACTTTTGGGAAAAAATGGTGTTATCGCTTTGAAAAGTGGTAGTTGTGGAAAGATGTGTCATGCGTAATACATCATTGCGAAGCTTAAAGTCCGCTGCCTTGGAATCCGACCTTATCTTGAAATCTATGTGTATCATCTTTTCGTGTTTTTTTTTCTAAGGCAGGATCTCAAATAGAAATAGAAACTTAAATAATTGCTTGATCATGTATTAATTTCATGCCGTCTGCATAAGTCTGAGAAGAATGTGTACCTGAGGTTGCTGTACCACACAATTTATTCTCTGTTAAGTCAATATCCCATATTTTAACAATATCTCGCATACAGTTTCGAGTTTTTAACCAAAGTACACAGTATGGATACATTTATAAACATAGACAGTTTTGGAAAGATTTTTTCAGCCTTTCATTAAAAGTGAGGACTTCTTCTACGTAATCGATCTGTTACTCACACTGATAAGTATACAGGCGGGCTTACCTGTCATGATTTCGGCTGCCAGATCTACGAATCCAGCGTCGTACACCTTATCGCTCAACTTTCCCTTAACTTCCTGGTGGGCTTCGAATTTCAAACGACATTCAATGTGTTCGAGACAAGAGGTCAATACTATTGAATTATAAATTATAAATTCCTGTCATCAAACGAGTTGCTTTACTTGTCTTGAATTCTAGGAACACCACTAAAAAAAAAGGAAATTGAAAGAAAAGAAAGTCGATCCCTTTTACTCCTTTCCCATCTATAACACCAAATGGTTTGATTGAAGTTGAAAAAAAAAAAGACTCTTGTGTATCGAGGAATGTCGCGTATCCCATTTTGTCTTACCCCTTCAGCGTCGTCTTTTCTCATAACACCAATGATCAAGAGTGTAAAGATGTTGATTTTAACATAAGATCCTAGGTTTAATACACACCATTCTTTGTAATGCGATAGCTGAAAAACAGTTACAAAACTAAGTATCAACCTCTTTTTTCAGTGTGGAAAGCATTGTTGTCCTAGCAGACAGGAGACTAAATAAGTGGGATTCTGTCATTCAATTCAATTCAAAGTTTATTTCATTTTTCAACAAAAACACGTTTCACTTCATTTAGTAACAGAAAACAAGGTAAGTAGAACATAGTGAAATAAAAAGAATACAACAATTGAGGACCTATGTAATCATACATTGTATTGCAAGAAAGAAACGGAAGTGATCAAAGTGAAATACATGTATACCGTTGTTTTAAATGCGAAAAATGGAGGGTCCCACTAAAAGGACAGAGCTTGTAGTATGTGGGTCCCTCTGGAGAAGAACATCGACGAAAAGATAAATTGAACCATCGTATATACCAAAAAAAAAATATCAAAGTGGAAGAAGTCTGGAAGCCCACTAAAAATTAGATTAACAAATAGATACATTTACATAAACGCGAACAAATATAAAACAGGACTAGACAACAAGACAACTACTAAAGAAAAGGTTGTACAGGACAAAACGGGATGGACAAGACTGACGAACTGAAGACAAAATAGCTGACAAGAACGCAAAACAGAGAACGCAAAACAGAAACAGAAACAGTAAAACAAAGCAAAGCACAGACAGAAACAGTAACAGAACAACAGAAACAACATAAACATCGATCTTCGGCCGAAGCATGCCAAGAGAAACAGAAGATAGTTGCGGGGAAAAGTGAAATTTTGACGCCTTAAAGAAAAACATGAAAATAGAAAATAGAGGGACATATGAACCAAAGTATAGCATACGGCATGTACGGAAAGTCAACTACTAGACGCTATTGGTAAAAAATGGCATAGATGACAACATTGCAAACATCCAGGGGAAATAATACCATTAGTTCTTCGAAGAGGAGCCAAAGTAAACAGGTCAGTATATAAAAAAGGCCAAAAGGTTAGTTCAGTATTGTAGAGTCATACGATTGCAATAAAAAGACTTCAGTCTCCTCTTGAAAGAGTATATGGATGGAGCATCTTTTATGTCATGATTGAAAGAATTCCATTAATTTGGGCCTACATAAAAAGGTGTGTTTTTAGCAAAAATCGTTCTTAAAAGAGGTAAATGAAATTCACTAGATCGCCTAGTGGGATATTTATGAAAAGATTGATTTTTTTTTTTTCATGCAGCAATGTGCCTTCTACTGGTTTATGGATGTGGGAACATGGTAGTCCAATTATAATGTGTTTTTTTTTTTTTTTATTCCAGATTGTCCTCACATCAAAGGCATCGATTCAATTTTGTTAAAAGTGATGAAAAGAAATAATTGGATGAAACGTGTTGTTCAGAAAATACGTGACAGAATCTGCTCTTCAAAGCAGTCCGACCTTTTTACCTCGTTTTGATCCCAATGCCTTTGTTATCTTGTCATCCAGAGTCCAGTATTCCTTGCCCTGCTCCACCCATCTAACAAGCAGTTCTAAGACGTCATTCTCATCGTGTGAACCAGGTTGCTCCAGTTTGATGCCCAACGCTTCGCAGAGCCGACCGGCTTCACTAGGATGTATTTGACGTGCTAGTTCTCTAAGAACTTCCCTACTCGGGACACAGTCTTTGTAGTCGCCTATTGTAGCAGATATTATGGCAACCAGTATTTGTTCGTTATTTCATACACATATGGAAATTAATACACACGGATCGTTAGATACTGGATCCATGAGTTACATATGACAACACTGTAGTATGTTTCTATGATCTCTTAAAATGGTGCTTTATTCCAGATAAGTATAAGTATCATTAAACTAGAGATTGTAATTAATTTTGTCATCACTGACAAATTAAGGTGATCCGATTTTTTTCTTTTTATCAATGATTCGATTCCTGATCACAATAGGCATGACCATACAAGTTTCATGTGTGTTTAGAGACATTGGCCGTGTGATGTTTGAATTCTCATTTAGCAAAGGGAGTCATATCTGCCATGGTTGGTACCAAATTCTGTATACACTATAACGAAGAAACAGCAACAAGTACATATGACCTTTGACCCACCTTTGCACTCCCAAGATTGCATCTGATGAAATAGTGGTTATTTTGTGAAATGATTCTCGCAACATCGTCTATACGTGTGAAAAATATGGGAAAAATAGGACAGGTATTCACTAAGATACAAGATGAAACATTTATGACCTTTGACCCTAATTTACATACCCAAGATGGTGTCCAATCTAGTAGTTGTTATTTTATGAAATAATTTACGTGACATGAACTAAACATGTGCAAAATATGGGGGTGATAGGGCGTGTTTTTCTTGAGTTATTGCAAAGAAAGTTGCAGAAAGAAAGAAATATCTCTATACATAGAAGATAAGCTTTAATTTCAACCAAGTTTTTTATCGTGTTTCCGACATCGTATGAAAAAACAAAGGGCACAGTGACGATAGCCCTACGTCTCAGCTACAACATATTAAAATCTGGGAGAGATTCACCTAGGGGTAAGTGAGCTAGTGCTCGATAAAGACAATCATGTCAATTTTCACATTTAAAAAAATTCCCTCCCATAGAGATAACACGTCATGACGAAGATACAAAAAAGTACATATGACCTTTGACCTCAATTTGCACAGACAAGATGGCATCTGAGTAAAAAGTAGTTATTTTGTGAAATGATCCTTGTAACATGGTCTTTGCGTGTGCAAAATATGGGAAAAATAGGACATGTATTCACTAAGATACGGGATGAAATACTTATGACCTTTGACCCTAATTTACATACCCAAGATGGTGTCCGATCAAGAAGTTATTATTTCATGAAATAATTTACGTGACATGAACTAAACATGTGCAAAATATGGAAGTGATAGAGGCCGTTTTTCTTGAGTTATTGCAAAGAAAGTTGCAGAAAGAAAGAAACATCTCAATACATCGAAGATAAGCCTGAATTTCAACCAAAATTTTTGACGTGATGCCGACATCGTATGAAAAAACTAAGGGCACATTCACGGTAGCGCAAAGCCTCAGCTACAACATATTAAAATCTGGGCGAAATTTACAGAAGGGTAAGTGAGCTAGTGCTCAATAAAGACCGTCATGTCAATTTTGATTTCCAGAAAAACTGCACTCCCATAGAGATAACACGTAAACTGGTCAAATTTGACAAGATTACTTTCAATCCATTTTTACGAATTAATACCGTTATCCAATCACAATTTTGTAATTTTTATGTTTGAAAGAACATTAAATAAGCTACAACATACTGAAATCTGGGTGAAAATTGACGAAGGATTAGTGAGATACGCTTGAATGAACTTGAAATTTGATGACGTCATTTTGAAAATTTACTTTTTTTACTTTATTAAGAAATTTGATATCTTTTAATCATTTTGTCAGCATTGCCACCCCATGAAATGACATGTACAACTCATCAGCTTTCAAAACATGTACAGAAAATGGGGGGTCACCGTCCATCCTGACGAGTAAAATCGGATTTAAAATTGGCAGTATTTTGGCATAGTTGCACTGTATATCGCCATTGACGCGCGCGCGGAATTTCAACTTTGACGGGCCCGTATGACGTCATATTGAGTCGGATTGACTTGAAACTTGGTATAAATATTCCTTGACATTTCAGACATCTGATCAAAGTGAAAAAACTGGAAATTTCAATTGCATATGAGCTGTGCGTGCGTATATGCGCGCGCGCGTACGCGTCCGTCCGATTTTTTCAATTTTTCAAAAAATGCTCCAAATGGTCCGAAACGTGTGCAAAAAATTTTTGAGTTCGATTGGAACATACAAATATTTCAACGCGCGCGTACGCGCACGTTTTACGAGAAAATATGAATTTTGAGAACATGAGTAAACTGCGCATAACTTGAAATATATGTTACGTAAATTTCATTGAAAAATTCTATTCCATTAATGAGATATGATTGAGAATGTGTTTTCATATAATGACGTCATAGTGACGTCACGGTCAACTGATCACAATGATACATTAGATTTGCCGTCTTTGGGACATGATACATACATGGTATAATTTTGAAATTGATAGGCAGCGGACTTTCTGAGCTAACCTCTGCACAACTTTTGCGGAGAAATAAAGAAATAAAGAAGAAGAAAGAATCCGTACAGATACAGAAGGTGATCCGAGAGGATACTCGGATCACCTAATTATTCTGGTGTATCCACCTTGGAATGTGGTTTATTTCTATGCAGTATAACACTTGCATGTGTTTGAATGCGTGTACGCTAATCTCCCTGTCATGGTTTTGCTACGTTTAAAAGGCATAAGTTCCCACAGAGAATAAAGTCTCAATGACTTTCAAGGGAGAGACTACAAACAAAAGTAAATAACCTTCTGTCTGGTTAATCTTATAACAAATATTTGTTGTGAGATATATTTTTGCTGGTCAAGGTGACAAAATATTGATGATTTATATTAATGACATCTGCTCTCATTTTCAATCTATTATTGCTCCTTCTGTGACGCTACTTTGTTTCTCCAAACTTACATATTATAGGCATGGGCGTAAATCCCGGGGGGGATGGGGGGGGGGATATATCCCCCCTTGAAATGGAGGAGGGGGGGATGGCCTGTACAATCATCCCCCCCTGAATTTTGAGGGAAAAAATGGAGGAAGCAGAAATGTGATTGTAACAATTTTCACATAATAAAAATATTGCATGACGTTTGTACGCCGGCCTTCAGACAGGTAACATAGCTGAACAGTATTCTATCTTGTAGGAAAATGTATACATAATTTTCTCAAGCGCTCGCTCGCTTCGCTCGCTCGCGAAGAAAGTAACATCGACATATACAGTCACTGTAAGGTATGGCTCAGACGTTGACAACGTCAAATATTATAGGCCTACATGTAAACATGCTATGACGCGAGTAACTGGGGACCATCTGCAAAATATGTACGAAAAAAAAAACAAACAAACAAACAAACAAACCATAACAAAAACTATATCGTCATAATTGAACCTACTCCATTTCCTGAATCATTCCTGAGAAACGACAGTGACTGATTACTCAGTCAGGATACATCTATGGGCATTCCCAGGGAAGATCAGGGGCGTCAAATCTATCTCGGGGGGGGGGGGGGGGGCAAAGGGGCATTTGCCCCGCCCCTTTGGAAGTGTTTAGGCAGACAAATCATTTATCCCCCAAGCAATTCCCGAGATGAGGACAAATCTCGAACTTTCTTAATGGAAAATTGTCCAAATATCCCCAGAACTATGCACCAGATCGTTGTATTGCAATCATAAGCATGCAAAAGCTCCGCTATACAGGATCCCTTTCGATAAACTTTGTACACTTTTGACATTGACGTATATATCCCTAATTCATCAAAGAGTGTGCAGCAGATCTTTCACTTAACAAAAGCACCCTCATATGCAGAGGCGTCGATCGGGGGGGGGGGGATGGTTCTCCCATAAAAGTGGGACAAACAAAAGCGAAAAATATAGCTACAAACGGCAGTTTTTGGAGTGTAAAACATCAAAATTTTAAAGCTCGCTCGCTCCGTTCGCTCGCATTCAACCATAATGCCATTCTCCTGATGTTGCTGCCAGTGACTGACAGCAGTTTTCGGCCGGTGCGCCCCCCTCAATTTCCAAAGCGAAAAATATAGCTACGAACGGCAGTTTTGGGACTGTAAAATGTGAAAATTTTGAAGCTCGCTCGCATTCAATCATTATGCCATTCTCCTGATGTTGCTGCCAGTGATTGACAGCTGTTGCGCCCGGTGCGCCCCCCTTAATTTCCAAAGCGAAAAATATAGCTACGAACGGTAGTTTTGGGACTGTAAAATGTGAAAATTTTGAAGCTCGCTCGCTTCGCTCGCTCGCATTTAATCATTATGCCATTCTCCTGATGTTGCTGCCAGTAATTGCCAGCAGTTTTCGCCCGGTGCGCTCCCCTTTATTTCCAAAGTGAAATAATACAGCCACAAACGGCAGTCTTTGGACTGTATTAATGTCAAAAATTTCAAGCTCGCTCGCTCCGCTCGCTCGCATTTAACCGCTATGCCATTCTCCTGATATTGCTACCAGTGATTGCTAGCAGTTGCGCCCGGTGCGGCTCCCCTTAATTTTCAAAGCGAAAAAGTATAGCTACAAACGGCAGTTTTTAGACTCTAAAATGTCAGAATTTTCAAGCTCGCTCGCTCCGCTCGCTCGCATTTAATCGCTTTGCCATTCTCCTGATGTTGCTGCCAGTGATTGACAGCAGTTGCGCCCGGTGCGCCCCTCTTAATTTCCAAAGCGAAAAATATAGCTACGGACGGTAGTTTTGGGACTGTAAAATGTGAAAATTTTGAAGCTCGCTCGCATTTAATCATTATGCCATTCTCCTGATGTTGCTGCCAGTAATTGCCAGCAGTTTTCGCCCGGTGCGCTCCCCTTTATTTCCAAAGTGAAATAATACAGCCACAAACGGCAGTCTTTGGACTGTAAAATGTCAAAATTTTCAAGCTCGCTCGCTCCGCTCGCTCGCATTTAACCGCTATGCCATTCTCCTGATGTTGCTGCCAGTGATTGCCAGGAGTTGCGCCCGGTGCGGCTCCCCTTAATTTTCAAAGCGAAAAAGTATAGCTAAAAACGGCAGTTTTTAGACTCTAAAATGTCAGAATTTTCAAGCTCGCTCGCTCCGCTCGCTCGCATTTAATCGCTATGCCATTCTCCTGATGTTGCTGCCAGTGATTGACAGCAGTTGCGCCCGGTGCGGTCCACCTTAATTTCCAAAGCGAAAAATATAACTACGAACGGTAGGTTTTGGACTGTAAAATGTGAAATTTTGAAGCTCGCTCGCTTCGCTCGCTCGCATTTAATCATTATGCCATTCTCTTGATGTTGTTGCCAGTAATTGCCAGCAGTTTTCGCCCGGTGCGCCCCCTTTATTTCCTAAGCGAAAAAATACAGCAACAAAGGATAGTTTGAGGACTGTAAAAATACAAATATCAAAATTTTCAAGCTCACTCGCTTCGCTCGCTCGCATTTATTCGTTATGCTATTTTCCTGTTGTTGCTGCCAGTAATTGCTGGCAGTTTTGCCCGGTGTGTCCCTCTAATTTCCAAAGCGAAAAAATACAGCCACAAACGGCAGTCTTTGGACCGTAAATGTCAAAACTTTCAAGCTCGCTCGCTCCGCTCGCTCGCATTTGACCGCTATGCCATTCTCCTGATGTTGCTGCCAGTGATTGACAGCAGTTGCGCCTGGCGCGGCCCCCCTTAATTTCCAAAGCGAAAAAGTATAGCGACAAACGGCAGTTTTTAGACTGTAGAATGTCAAATTTTTCAAGCTCGTTCGCATTTAATCGCTATCAAATAGCGGTCATTCTCCTGATGTTGCTGCCAGTAATTGACAGCAGTTGCACCCGGTGTGCCCCCCTTAATTTCCAAAGCGAAAATATAGTTACAAACGGCAGTTTTTGGACTGTAAAATGTCAAAATTTTCAATACAAAAAGATTTATACCCCCCCCCCCCGTTTGCTTCGTTCCCTCACATAACCGCTCCTCCTATAGGTCAAATCCTGTCTACGCCGGTGATAGGCCCCATTATTTAGTAGGCCTTCACAGTGATGTCGCACAGGCGGAGCAAGAGCTGAAATACCACAATATTTCATTTTCTTATTTTTCTTTTAAGAAAAGAAAAGAAAATTTTCACCAAAAGTGTGCACCAGATCGCTGAATTTCAGGTCTGAAAATGCAAAATCTTCCTCGTGTGGGAGAGGGATACCCCCCCCCCCCCTACACACCCTCCCCCCGTTCGGTCGCTCCGCTCCCTCTCACAGATATTTAAAAAACAAAAAAATGTCTTCATACTTTTAAGGTCTGATTTTCCGCCGAAAGTCATCTGACAAGCAAAAAAAAAAAGCAACAAGAACAAAAAGTCTTCATATTTTTGCTGCCACTTTCCTCCAACTTTATATTTCATGCAAAAGATTGGGACATCCGGTCCCTGTAAAGTGTGTGTGTGTGTGGGGGGGGGGGGGGGGGGGCACCAAGCTTCTTCCCCCCCCCCCCCCCCCCCGGTCCGGTTATGGGCTTGTAATTGTGGTGATGGTGACCATCCCCCCCCCCCCCACTCCTCAGTACGGATTTACGCCGTTGATTATAGGTAATGGATGTCAGGTTGAATTATCAAAAGGCACCTGAAAAAAAGTTACACTAATTAGCTAGATGTAATACCTAAGAGAATTCCCATGGCAACGGTTTTAAATCCAGCGTCATGCATGATATCAGCCAAGGTGGTGCGATGGTTGCAGTCTGGTGGACACATCATCTTCCTCCACTCTGTCAGCATCTTCATGTTGTCTTGGATCTTGTCTCCGATAAGAGTTTGGGCCTCAGCGTGATCCTCAATGCCCAGCATTTGAGCTAGATCATCAGATTCGGTTCGTGTTGCCACGGCCATCAGGTCGCTGGTACTCACTTCGTAATCTGTTATGAAGTAAACGTGTCTTGTAAAGGAAATTTAGTCATGATTTAGAATGTAGCCTCGGCAAAGTATTTCCAACTGATGTCTATTCTGCGCTGTCGCTCCTTACGGGACCAGTGACCATGACACTGACAAGAGTGTTAGTTGAGTGGCTTCAGCCAACGTCACTTGCTCGCACGCTCAGGTCACAAACATATAAAAAACGACTGCTGCAAGCACCTTCACTCTGTCGATAGAGATGCTCTATAACGGATAGGGAAATTACAATTTAATTAAAGAGCATAAAGCAATATGACCTGAAATAAAAATAGACAAGTCGCGGTTGATGAAGTAGGTAGGCGTAAACAATATGTGAACTACTGTTGCAGGTGGAAATATATGAGCCTATACATCACAAGAGCATTGAAAAGCCGCCAGACATGATAGTTTTTGTTAGCATGGTTGGTGGCAGGTTCTGAAGAGCAGACATTAAACTTAAAATGATGTATAAATTAATAGACATTAAGTTTCCTAACCTACATAAATATTGGAAAGGAAGCGGCCACCGGGAAAAAGTGTTTACCGAAAGAAGAACCTCTGAATTTAGGGTCTGTTTAAATGCTTAATCCTTACCAAGGCGCGATCTCTGCAATTAGTGGGGCCAAAAACAGGATATAAAACTCCCATACAACCACAATCAAATGATTAATGATTTTGTCTGAAATTTGCACAAAAGTAAGTTCTCTTTCTGACTACTGGCACGACTGCCAACTTTCAAAGCTGTAGCAGCATTTTTGTTTTACAAGCGATTACAAGTGATGAGTGTGTAGAGAGATTTCTTTTTAAAGAAATATGCCTATAATTGGACCGATAAAACGTGCAAAATTTACAATTTCCTTCTCACGTTATGATCCCTTGGGAACTTGGGAGAAGATGTATTTTTTTTTAGAAGAAAATATTTAAACTTTACATTAAGCAAATTGACTCATTAACCCTATTTTGATTCCCTATGTAAAATCGAGATGTGCGACTTTTTGTTGGGTTTGTGATACACGGTATTATGTCATGTCATATTGTGTGATACACGGTATTGTCATTGATATCATATTAAATTCTTTTAAAACTTAACATAATCGCTTTAAGAACATGATATGTAAATATTCTTCATATCGTTATTGCATGTAATGATTATGATCACAATTTGTTTTACAACATTACATCAATATCGAAAATAAATTTCCAAAATCTCAAACCAACCTATAAGGTTCTGTATACAGGGCGTGTATCATGCATGAAAGCGTCAGTTGTCGGATTATACAGACTTATTAATGTATGAATATCATTACTGACTTAACATATTGAGCTATTCTTATACCTTAATCCGATTCGTGTAGTAATTATTTTCAACACATCGAAGTGATGTTTCCTTGGGTCAATACCGTCTAATGGTCAACATCATCTAATGGTAAACATCATCTAATGCCTTAAAGGGGACCTCCGGATGACTTTCAGACTTTTACATTTGAAAAACTATAAATTAGTTAAACTGAGTACAGAGTTTCAGAATTTTTAGTGATTGGGATGAAGAATGAGAATGTTTTCAAAATCTATTACAAATTGCGACGAAGAAAGATGATGACATAGCAGCCTCACCATAACAATGCATGAGTTGGGGCTCAAGGAAGCAGCACAAAAGAAGAAGGCATGCATAGATTTTTCGCAGGTAAACTTGTTGAGCAAACAAAAAAATATATGAGGCTCTGATGTCATCAACACTGTTCAGTGTAATTTGTTTAAGATTGTCAAAGTTTATCTATTGGTTTCTCTGCTCAAGGACCACAATAAATTCCACAAATCTACACATGGAGCTGTCGATTTATGTACTACATGATGTGAAATTATGAAAATCGTCCGGAATGCCCCTTTAACTCATTTACTGCGTCGAGATGGAGGGGTGCCATAGTATGCTTTGCCTCGTCCTCATTATATGATAGTATGACCTCGATAATGTCCAGTATTTTGACTTGGGTAGGTCCAGTTTGTGTTGCTGTGGACATCAGATCAAAGGTAGTATTTATAAAAGAGATGAGGTCATGATCCATTTTGTCAAGGTTACGCCTAGATATCCGGGATCGATACATCAGTCTTTCTGCCGCGGATTAAAAAAAAAAAAAAAAAGAAAGAAAAAAAAAAGATTATTGTTCTGGCGACTTTAAGCAATGCCAGTGGTTTCGTGATGTATGCAGTAGGTATGGTTACAAGAGGTGTCAAATGTGACATTCTTAGAATTATTAAGTCGATTAGAGTTCATTGGTTTATATGGCTACAGGACTGGTGCTACTTATCAATGATATTTGTTGTTTTAAAATCACCATTACAGTAACATACATTTGTTTTTAATACCATGCATTGCTGCCACCATTTCTTAACAAAACATAAACTACTTTAATACCAATCATTAACATTATCATAAATGTGCTCATTTGATCTTAAGTAGCATCAAAGGAGTGATAACTTCTATTTACAAAACGCTGCACTTCTCTGTTATTTACTCCCCGCCTCTTTTAATATTCGCTTTTATGAAGATGTCGTTCCTGATTGGTTTATGTTTCATTGGCATTAGCATCTTTTCTTAACCAGAAGTTTTAAATAATTTATGTTGAAACAATACGTAACCGATTCGATTCAAGGCAGCGTGCAGAGATATCTCTGCAATCTGCAATTATCGAACAGGCCACATATATTTCCTACATTTTTATGATTCCTCACTTTCTTTACTCAAATGGAGCTTTATTCATTATTATGTAACATAAACATCAGTCAATTGTCACACAAACTACATCGCCAAGTTTTTTTTTTTCCTCTTTGCAGAAAAGGACACACTCTCATATGTTAACGGGTGGGGGGGAGGAAGGGTGTCATTCCTCTTCCCTAATGCGCACGGCACTGATAAAAATGGTCCTTTTGAATTTACAAGCATTTTTCAGTTTACAACGTTACAAGCTCAATACGTAAATACTTAATACTGAAAATATTGGGGTTGTCAGATTATTACATGAGAGATAAGTCAGCTAAATCGCCATGTTCTTAGGAAAATATTTACTTACCAAAATAGAATGCCCGGGCTATGTGCAAGTAACCGCATTTTCGCAGGAGCTTTGGCAACGTGGTCCTAGGTTGACCCATACGACCTTTCTCATCCTTTTTAGCCTCGTTATACAGTTGTCTTACGATCTCATTGGTTCCCTTTCCCTCTGCTGCTGAAGAACGATCAACTCGGTGACTGTTCATCCAGGGACTCCTGTAGCCTTGGGACTCCTTTAAAGTTTGGGCGAATGGGTAGACATCTGTCATAAGTAGGCGCATGGCAAGTCGGGGAATCTCAGCTTTGAATTTTCTGCTGCCTTTTCTCTCCGCAAGGAGCTCCTCTGTGAAAAAAACAAACATGTGAAACCAGGATATGTATGACATGCAGAATGGTCATTGCTTCAGTGCCATATTTTCATGGAAAGCCAGATAACAGCACATAACGCTTTACCATCCAGCACGTTATATTCTATGACATCATCCCGCCCACATCACGTTTATTTACGCTCACGGCGGAAGAGAGATGTCACAAAGTCGTTGTAAGCTGGACGATTGTAGAAAACAACAACAACAACTGAACAACGGACGGGTCAACCAAAAAAAAAAAATATATCAACTACAACTTGTCATTGGAATAATTCAAACGTATTTCCTCGTTAATCACAGGGCTACCCACTCACCAGGGACCACGTGGTGATACTTAAAACGTTGATAAGAATATCATATCATTGCACATGACAAATTCGTCAGTGAATAGTAGGGCCTACAGGAAGACTTGAGCACCCGGATATCTTACGATACCTGGTTTGTAACATAAACTGTCAAAAATGATTGTATGCGTCAATTATCGCTGTCGGTCCCCGCCCTGCTTACTATAAGAATATTATTCAAACGTCACACCAGCCTTGCGTGCGACTTGAAAAGAACAATTTTGACTACCCGGGGGTCCCCGTAGATGATCCGCACATGACAGTACCTAGCATGTATCTCAAAAGTAGTCGCCCGGAGGTGCGCACGCATATTTTTTTTTTTTTACCCGCAACCGTGTTTAGGCCCTGTGACACCTTTCCGGGCAAGCTACTCGGGGTTGTTAGGGATTTTTTTAGCATACCGGACAGTCCTGAGGGCGGAAAAGAATTTGTGGGAGTCAGCGCATGTGTCTTACTTGCAGGACGCGTCATACTTGCGAGTATACTGTGTGACCTTTGTACCAGTCGCCTAGGGGTGACAACTCATTGAAGGAATTCCTCTAATGGAATGGCTGAAATCTCACAGAATTTCACTATCTTGGGTGCATACGGGACTGCGAAGTACCTGCGTGGGAATTGCCTGGGAAGTACTGCCGTTAAGGGCCTCCTACTAGCGTTCTGCGTGGACTTCTACGGGCATTCCCGCGACTCACCCGGAAAAAGTTTTGGTCATGCTCAAAACTTTGCTGCGGTTAAATCGGACTTGCGTGAGCACCTCCGGGCAACTACGCGCTAGATACTGTCAGGTGCGGACCAACTGCGGAGAGCTCCGGGGAGTAAATTTGTTTCCCTGCAAGTCAAGCCGCAGAAGTTCCCCCGTACGCTATGACAAGGCATGAATGAAAATTGCAAACATGCTTGTTCGCCCGCTGAAAATCTTCTACGTGCTGGAAACTACCTCCTCGCCACAAGCCCGCGTAGCTTGCCCGGAATGGTGTGACACGGCCTTTAACTGCTACATGTATCATACACGTATTTACAATGCATTTGCATCAGGATCAAGGGCAGTTAAGGGAATATTTTTGATGAATACAGTACTCTCCGCGTAATCGGGAATCGCTTAAACGGGTACTCCGTTTAATTGGGTAGTAATGTCAAAATCAGTTCCAATGCACATTAAATTTACCTGATAATCGGGTTGCCTCTCCGCATAAATGGGTAAATGATTTTTTTCTAATATAATTTCTACCCACATTTTATCGCAGATAAAACCCTTTAAGAAATCATGAATGTCAAATTTTCCACGGGTAGTCGTATTCTCTCTAATTTGCCAAGAAGACCAATCATTTGGGGAGTGATTAAACATGAGTTTTCTGAAGACATATTTGTGCGTAATAAGAGTGTAAATTATTGCTCGTGACTCAGCAAGTGTAAGGTATGTATAATGTGCCATGCAAGCACGCGTGTTCAAGCAAACAGCGTAGGTGTTTGGTGCAGTGTACAATGCATGTATAATGTACATACACACATTGTATGTGTCAACTGTGAATGAGACGTGTTCTTCTGTTAATCGGGTACTCCGCTTAATCGGGTAAGAAACGCTCTGCCCGAGCCTACCCGATTATGCGGAGAGTACTGTATTCGTTTGTTTTGATTTTCGTTTCATGTACAGATTGTACGAAACTTACCCCGATTTTGCAATATTCACTCATAACCCATCGAGCACGTTTGGTGCTATGCGGAATGAAGTGTATTATACATTATTGTCGGAGTTGAAATCAATTTATGAACAAAGGTGAACATGAGGTTTGTTATAGACCTATTTTATGTTTACTAAAACAGGAACATATCACGTGATACGAGACTCGGCTTATTTACATGTAAGGAAGGATGTACGTGTGTATAATGAATTCCAATGAATATAATATTCGTCATCATCATCATAATCCCTGCCAGGTGTTAAAGTCTCGACAGAGACTTGGACACCAACAACTTGTTACTAAAGGCGCTGTTATCAAAACGAGATTTCATTGAAATAACCTATAATCCACGAATTTGAAGCTACCATTATTTTCATTCATACGAATGCCTTCTGCCCATTTAACAGTTAATACATGCAATGATAAAAATGAATACATTACAATATTCTATATTCCTACACTACAATTCTCATACATCTTCTACAAACTCCTAACTATGCCTAATAACAATAATGTTGTCATCAAAAGACAACAGCTGTAAAGTCAAAATGAAAGGAGAAATAAAAGGGTTCTTTATTCTAAATTCAATGACACAAAGACCTGTAAAATATTGCAGATAAAAATTGCTTTGAAGTTATTAGTCGAACGGTTGTGTGCTATTTCGACACAATGATTTTGTTTTATAAGCAAAATGAATACACCTTGAATTTACATGACCGAGTGAGTTTTGTTTGATACGATAACTTTTTGTCTCTATTGTCCTTTTTGAAGAGTTAAAATATCATTTTAAAAAAAACGTAAAAATAGATTCTGAATAAAACATACAGAATCTATAAGTAGTATTGCGCATAATGAGGATGTTGCATTCATTATTAAAATAATAATGATAATAATAACAATAATAATAATAATAATAATAATAATAAACAAATAAAAATAACCAGTCTATAACATCGAAGAGGGACCCCGGCTCGCTGGACAGACTGGTCAGACTAGCCCATCCATTATGTAAGGTGTTTATCATGGTTTCTTAAACATTTCACCATCAAACGTTAATTTCTTTGTTTGCTTGGAACTATGAAAATATTCCACGGTAACGTTTTTGACTTCTGATCGAATATAACCAGATTTAAATGTACTCCAGATCATATAATAATAGTAATGATAATAAATATGTTGCAATTATCAACATCTCATATATATTATGAGAACGTGGTGAAAGTTTTAGTAAATGTTACCTGTTAAACTGAAAGAAGAATATTCCATTTTATATAGGACCCCATATACATTGTATAGAGAAGAATATATTGGATTTGTTTTGACGCTTTTCACTGCATAGGCATAGGGTGATGCTGATGGATTTTTTTTCCTTCTCATTTAAAAGACATTATTGATATGAATTGGTCAAATGCGTTCAGAAGACAGTCTGTATTCCCGACCATACAATGTAGACCGTGAAACAGCCATGCGATAATAATTACGAAACATGACACAGTACCCACAACCATTTTTTTTTTTTTTTTTGACAAGGGGTGTGATGTTGCCAAATACAGTAACACTGCGAAATGCATCGATTTGCTGTTCTATAGAGAGCAATGATTTCAATCGTAATATATCCCTCGATTTATTATCATTTTTTGTTTTTGCAAAAGACGAATTCAATATATATATGCTTGAAGTACATCGTCTTTAATTTAAAGGGTATACAAAGATTACATTTTCCATGGATCTAGAATTTTCAATATCCAGCGTCTGCATTTTCTTTCTTATTTAAGTGATTATCATTGTCACTATGGCTTTCACTCGTTAATTTTCTCTCCCATAGGAACTTTGTAAAAGTGTATGATATTACGAGTGTATAGCCCAGGGAATAAGCTTTCCATATTAAAAATGTTACTCCTGTTTTTGTTTCGACAACGCCCCTACAGGTTCGAATGCCTTATGCTCCTTTAACTAGTCGTATAGGTATTTATGTTGGTGTTAAAGTTCAAGTTACTTATCCCGTTTCATTCTTTATTTCTTTCCCGTTGCATTTACATAGCCTGTGCACTGAAAGATACACAAATTCAATATGCACTATAATCGACCCAATTCCGATCCCTTTCTTTCCTTCTTGGGCGCCGTAAGACCACCTGAAATTCTTACAATGCTCTCCATATGGTATCGAATTCCACTTACAATTGTCGGTTCATCATACTGTTTTCTTTACGCGGCCGAGTTGTAAATGCACGTTCAGTGAACTCTCCCCTTATTCACCCCTCATCTACCCTTACGTAAGACCCAAACCACAATTTGCAATGCATATTCTTTTGAGTTCATTGCAAGCAAGTCATTATGCATGGTATGTATTGAGATGCCTCTTTCTCCTACACTAGATAGGTATTTCCGACCTAGATACACCGACCTGACTGAATTTTAAACGTGCTCAAAATTTCTATCCTTTCATGCTGTCAGGTCTAGTTAGCAACATTTTGATAGTGTTGATATGGCAATGAATACATCGTACTAAATTTTGTTTCGCTTTTTTGAATCTCAGAAAAATAGTATGTCCAAACCTATTTGGTATGTCCAGCTGATTAATCAGAAGCTATGAGCTACAGAACAAAGATCCTGGAATTATGAAATATACAACTATGCCTAATTGTTTCTTTATACGACGAAAAGAGGGCCTGAATATTTTTGATGGTTATTTATCTCCAGCAACATTAGCAAAGTATTTTATTCCCCATCTTAACCTATAGACTTGGTTGTAAATACCTTAACATCACGCAAAGGAAAAGGCAGAATGCCTACCCTCTCAATGTTCATTGTTTTTGTTCTTGAACTGTTCACACATGCATACTTGTTTTGTTTTGCTCTCCATTTGTAACAGTGACGTGTAAACCAAATGATGTTCGAGGTCACAGCACTGGCTGTTGACCCATGTGTATATGAAGAAAATCTCTCTTGTTATATCTTTATTAATCCTGTATGTACCATTAATGCCGGAGCTCTTGCTATTGCAGTTCTGGTACATTTCGATACCAGCATCATCAAGTTGGCGCACTGTCACGGACTATACCATGATCGAATCAAAGTAATGTGTTGTCACCCCATAGTGACTATATATACATTCCCATTTTTTTCCCTCATTAAATATCCATGTTCTGCCTCCTGGCAGCTACAGCAGTCCGAGATGAGACTGTTTTATTTGTTTATGCTGAAATCACATGGTGGCGCCAGTGTCGGTTATAATATGATAAGTAAAGCATTCTCCCCTCTCTTAACCCTAGCCCGTATACATTTTTATTATTATTATTATGCATCTTCCAAAAGACGTCTAACTCAGAAAGTTTCATTTCTTCTGGTATAAACTTTCATGTGTTGGCGTGATATCTGACCCCTGACAATGGCACTACTCCTTTCTCTTCTATCCAGAGGTGGAAGAACTGTCTTTAATGTCGAATGTCTCTTTTGTCGAATTTTGGAAAGTAAATTGCCCGATTGATATGAATTTTGTCCTTTTGACATTTTGCTCACCTTTTGTTAACTAAAATTACGTCTGCATTTTTAGTCAGACACCTGATGTATGTGATATGCGTATACAACCTTGTACTTAGAAATGCGTATGAAGATTTTTTTTTCTTTCGTTGAAATTTATAGCATTCCGTTTTATCTTGAGTAACACAAATGATTATTTTCGTAACATCTGCACGAGAATCAGATCAGGTCTGTCATGCTCGAAGGACCGCTCTATTATTTCTTTTACTCGAAATTATCTTATCGCATTATCGGTGCTGTTTCTTGGAGAATGGCGAAAACAAGTAATGATCTTTCGCCTCTTTTCTTTTTTCTTTCTTTTTTTTTCTCAACAAATCTTGGATGAGGCTGCTCCAAGCGATCATTCAATACGTATATGTTTCAAAAGGCTACAATAATTTTTCGCTGATTTGTATATGTACTTTGAATTAATATACTAATTTTTTTATTTGTTTTATGGACCAGGCCTTACCTTGAAAGGACCTGTATACGGGTTGAAGTGGAAAAAAAAAATGTATACTAGTATATATTTTGTATATTCATAATGACATCTGCTTTTGTATTCAAAGTAATGTTCAATATCCGAGTGTGTTCTTCCCTTTTGGTTCCCACCAATCATGTTTACCTGACACCTTATTCATGCTAGACGCAATCACACAATTATGTTTTGCACCTGAGACAAACGTTGGTCACGGTTGCTTAGAAAACTGCTAACAGAGAACGTAAAATATTTACAGTACGTTGGTGAACTGTGCACATATTCATGTCACATAAATTCCCATTTTTTTTCACTTTTGTGCAAGTGCTACAGCTGTATGCTATAAAACAGTTAATTTCTAATATTTGAAGTTTTTTACTTCAAATATTTCGACTACACTAAATCTCCACCATTTGCTGTCTGCATGATCAGACCTCGCTCTCCTATTAATGTACACACGTATTTGTGTTAATATATGGACTGAAAACGGTTTTTCGCATAACTGAAGTTACTATCGTATGCCTACAAGAATACTTTATGAATGAATATGCGAACGCATGGAAACGTTTTAAGTTTCGATGTTTTTTTTTATATGAATGCTTGAATAATGGGTATATATTTGATAAAAGTGTGGTTTAACTTATTCCCTGCTCGGTTAAATTCCTAAACAAATTTTGGTCAACTTATTGCCGTTCTCACTTTCTTAATTTCCATTCCATTTCCTTATCTCCTCCTTGAAAAGTATTTCCTTCTGTAAAACCCCTTTAAGAAAGGGAGCTCACCATCGTCAGATGCTGAATAAGCATTTGCTTGGTAATAACATGAAGCTATTCTCTGGCCGACGTGCTTCACTCCTTTTGTTCTTGTGCATTCTATCGGGGGGAAGGCCTACTGAGACATTAGCCACGTTCTACATGTTGTATATTCATTGTTTCTTATATCTTTTCATTTTTGACACTCTCTGCACCTCACTACTCGTTAACAGCCAACCAGCTTTGTTCAACAATTCGTATACATACAAAGAACGCGTACCTTTCACAGTCACGCATGGTCGCTACCCACTATCCTCTACATTCGCTTTTATCCCGCAGTATTGCGTTAAGTTCCTGTCGTGTCAGTTTCTCTGTTGTGCCAACGTTAGCCATGGTTGCCCTCTAGCAGCAATGGCTCGGATAACACCTAGTCAGAATTGCCCCTATTCAGAATGAATGACAGGATAGAAGATGTACCTTTTCACTCTATGTTAGATGATGATTTTTTTTTATTTATTTAGACCTGTTACGCCGGAATTTGATTTTCTAGATAAAGAAGAAGCTTTTAATACACGCTCATATCCTTTTGATGAACTAGTTGCGGACAATCTTAATTCTGCAGCGGAAGAAATGCAGTATGATTTTAACGATCTGACTCAAGCTCCATTGTGTAATTATGTCACCTTGAATCAATTCAATGACATTAGAAAGGGTTTTGTGAAAGATACATTTGCATTGGTACATTTAAATATAAGAAGTATGAATAAGCATTTTGAAGAATTGCAGTTATTGTTGGATAACCCAAATAACCTTTTATTTTCAGTGATAGGACTCACTGAAACGTGGTTGTCTTCATGTCCAAAACAATCTTTTACACTTGAAGGGTATAATATTTTTGCGAATAATAGATCTGATCGCTCTGGTGGTGGAGTCGCTTTATATGTTCTACGCTGCTTTGAATGCACTGTCCTTGATGAGCTTAGCACAATGAATGACATTGTTGAGTCCCTTTTCATTGAAATTACTGTCCCCGGTAATAAAAACATTGTAATAGGTATTATTTACAGACCTCCAAATTCCAACAACAGAGACTTTTTATCATATCTCACCGAGGTGCTTACAAACCCTTTATTTATAAACTCAAACTCTTTTATATTCGGTGATTTCAATATTGACTTGTTAAAGCATACAACGGACAACATCTCGGGAGAATTTCTTGAAACATTCCTGTCCTTTTCTTTCTTACCTCTTATTTCGAAACCGACACGCGTTTCACGTCAGTCAGCCACTTTAATTGACAATATTTTTAGTAATGTTTTAACCCTTTCAAATTCGTCGATAATTTTATCAGATATTACTGATCATTTTCCAATAATGACGCACCTTAAATTTAGCCATATTAATAATACTTCACCCCAGCGATATTTGAGGTGTAAAGTAACCCAAGAAAATTTGTCTTCTTTTTGCGCTTCCTTGGATAATGTGAATTGGGATTGTGTGTTTGATACTGACGACATTAATTTGGCTTTGCATAATTTTATGGAAATTTTTGATAATCATATGGATATTCACATTCCTAAAAGAAAGGATAAGCGGGGGAATTATAAAACAACTCCAAAGCTTCCATGGATTTCCAAGTCTATTTTACGTTCCATAAATAGGAAAAATAAACTGTTTTATGTATTTAAAATGAAAAAAACTGAACAAGCACGAATTAAATATACTTTGTATAAGAATACTCTCACTAAGATAATACGTATTGAAAAGAAAAAATATTATTATAAACAATTAGAGAGATATAGGTGTGATATGAAAAGTACATGGAATGTATTAAAACAAGCAATGAATATTTCAAATGAAAAGTTAAGTATTTCGAAAATAAGATTTAATGATGAAATTATTGATAATCCTGTTGATATAGCAAATGTTTTTAACACATATTTCACAACAATCGGAGAAAACCTTGCTCAAGAAATTCCCGATACTAATAAACATTTCTCTCATTTTTTAAATCGACATAATATGAATTCAATATTTTTTACCCCTACCACGAGGTATGAGATTACTGATATTGTATCTGGTTTGAAAAACAAAAAAAGCTCCGGTTATGATGACATAAGCAATATGATTTTGAAAAGTGCTATATCTTCTGTTGCGGATCCTTTGGCACATATTTTTAATTTGTCAATGTTAACGGGTGTGTTTCCGGAGCAAATGAAAATAGCTAAAGTTATCCCCATATATAAGAATGGAGATAAGTTAGGTGTTAGTAATTACAGGCCTATTTCTTTACTATCTTGTTTGTCCAAGATTTTAGAGAAAATTATATATAAAAGAACGATGATTTTTTTAAAGATGTGTGATGTTTTTACAAATTCGCAGTTTGGATTCCGAGAAAAGCATAGCACCTGTCATGCTTTGCTTAATTTTGTTGACAAAGTTGCACATGCTTTAGACAATCGGTCACATTTGATTGGTATCTTCCTGGACTTCTCCAAGGCCTTCGACACTATAAACCATGATATCTTACTCTACAAGTTGTCTCATTATGGTATACGTGGGAAGGCCTTGGAGTGGTTCAGGAGTTATCTAACTGATCGCAAACAATATGTATTTTTGAACAATCATAATTCTGATATGAGAGAACTGAAGTGTGGCGTGCCACAAGGTAGTTTATTGGGCCCACTATTGTTTATTGTTTACATTAATGATTTTTGTGCTTCGTCAGATGTGTTATCGTTCATACTTTTTGCCGACGATTCAAATGTTTTTTACTCACATGAAGACCCAAATATTCTTGTGCAGACAGTTAATTCCGAATTAGAAAATTTATATGAGTGGATAAAAGCAAATAAGTTGTCTTTGAATATCCAAAAAACAAAATATATGCTTTTTAGTAACACTTTAGATAATTTAGATATGGACATTTGTTTTGGTGACGCTGTCTTAGAAAGTGTTCCCCATATAAAATTTCTCGGTGTTACAGTTGATAACAAACTTTCTTGGAAATTTCATATCGATAATGTTTGCAAGAAAATTTCACGTAACATAGGTGTTATTAATAGATTAAAACTGTCTATTCCTCAGCATTCGCTGTTAACATTGTATTCATCTTTGATATTGCCTTATTTAAATTATGGAATTTTGGTATGGGGAAACACGCATCAATTATTATTGGATAGGATTCTGCTGTTACAAAAGAAGGCTCTTCGTATTATTTGTAATACTGTCCCATATTCTCATACAGATCCTTTGTTTTTTGATAACAAGATTCTGAAAATTAAAGATTTGTTTTTATTACAATTAGGGCAGTTTATGTATACTTATAATAATAATTGCCTCCCGTTTGTATTTAACTCCATGTTTATGCGCAACCGGACATACTATAGATACCCAACTAGACAATCAAATGAATTTCATTTACCTCTGTTAAGAACCTTGTTAGCTCAACAGACTTTTATTTATGTAGGTCCAAGATTCTGGAACTCCCTTCCTATGGATATAAAAAGTGCACCTTCATTGAATTCTTTTAAAACGAAATTGAAAATGCTTCTTTTGAAGTCTTATAATGTAACTGAATGTTTTTAATTTTGTAATATATTTTGTGAGCACGATATCATCTTCTCTTCTTTGACTGAAAGGCTGTGTTCCCTTGAGGTATCACTTATTTTTACTACCTGGTAGTATTCTATACGTGCTCTCGTTCATTCGTCCTCACAGTTGAATCTCTTCCGCTGGAAAGCTGCTCGACAATTTGTCCCTTTCGAAAACACCTGGCTAATTGTCTCTGTGGGCTTTCGCCCTTGGTGTATGCATCAACAAATTTTTGGTTTCTCTTTCTCTTCTCTCTCTCTTCCCCTTTTCCCTGTTTGTTGTTTCTTTTTTTTTCACACTTTTGCTTTCTTTTTTTCTCTATTCCCCGCTTCCCCAGTTTCCCGCACTCTTTGTAGTTGTAAGTTTTCACCCCATTTTCCCCGTTTCCCTCAGAGGTATCCACATGTTACAAGCTTAGTCTTTTGAGTGGGTACCTCCACTTTTTTTCTCCTCAGTGTGTATATATAGAGTGTATGTATCTTTATTTTACTGATCATGTAGACACTCAGAATATGTTGTTAATCCTGTCTGGTTATATATATTTACAACGAGTCGCATGTCAAGTTCATGATATTGTTTCTTATACATTCTGTTGAAGAAAGAAAGTGAAAATAAAGTTTGAATTTGAATTTGAATTTGAATTTGAAGAGTTAGAAACTACACCCAATTGCAAATATAAGCTAGTATTACCGTATCTGGCATCTGTCTTCTTCAAAGCTTTTCTAATCCTCGCTCGTTGTTCTGCTCTCCTTTCTCCTCTCTCCCTTTCCAGCGCCTGAACGATGTCCATATCATCGACAGATCCTGGGTTATCAAGCTTCAAGACTTCGGCGATACGTCGCACAGCCTCCGGGTCCGCATACTCCCTGATGAGGTGTATTTCTTCAATAGTTATGCTACTAACTACACATAACAAAAAAAAAATTGTTGTTGTTACTTGTGTATTTTGGTGTAGTTCCTGTTGTTTACCGATTAACAAAGAACAAGATGCAAATAAGTAAATAAATAACAAAACTTACTGAACAGACACAACAACTAAAACACTACTCAAGGACTAAATTGAAACCAAGGTTTTACATTTTTCCTGAAGGCTGAGCTGTAGAAACATTTCCAAAGAAGATAGACCATTGTCATTTAACCCTGGATATCTATCCACTTCACAGTAAATCACAACTTCAGCTTTGTAGCAACAATTTGAAAAGAAGCCATTAAACTAAGACTTAGGGGTAATTTCCATTTCCGAATAGATTTGGAAAGTTGTCAGACGAATGCCTCCATACAAACACACATTTTTGCAGTCTCAGATTGGCACAAAAATACAGTCATATTGTATAGTACAATCATAGTTGATGTTGCAACAATTTTTTTTACGGAATATCATTCTTTTTTGCTTATGTTAGAAAGTAATGCAAAAGCTAAAACGTATACTGGAAAGTGAGGAAAGAGAGAGAAACAAAGAAAGGAAGATTAATATCTCAGGATTTTCTAAAAGAATAATTCCCTGGCTTAGAAAGCAAGCAAACACACACATACACACACACACACACACACACATCAAATAGAACAACTAAAAATCTAAAAGTACTATCACATTCATAATCGTTAATACAATTATCAACATCAAAACAGCTTCAAGAGAGATATAGTTTTTAATTTCGCTTTTGGAGTATGTGGCCTCTGGTAATTTTGTTTGTTTAAATTCTTGTCAAGAAGGAATAAGATATCAGAGGAAATAAGTATTAGACGTTTTTTAAAATCATGACCCTTTGAAATACACTGTGGTCCGCGAGAAACACTTACCTAAACCTGCATCTTCGTCCTCTTCGCTGCTGACTATTACCATATGTTCCTGTTCCTTGATCGTCAATCCTGATTCGGTGCCATTCTGCTCTGTATTATTTCCCTCTGTTTTGCAAATCAGAAGATCGGTTCATGTAGTATTAAAGTAAAAAAAAAAAAAAAAAAAGCGAAGTGAAAAAAAAAAATCTCAGCAACGAATACTGCCAGACAAATGCCAATTTGTTTTTCACTCGACCGATATTATGCCATGAATAATACATTTTCCAGGTATTTTATGCTACGCAAATGAATGAAATGAATGAATATTATCAGACTATACATGCCGTCAATGTAAGCATGCCAGTTTGAAAGAATAATGGTCCCAGTGAATACGCACATTACCTACTAACACGTTCGCCACTGGCTATGCAATCCTTTGCTATAAGTTTTCAAGTCAAAATTACCTGACTTCCTTTTGAAAACAAAATTAGGCTGTAACCCCACACGTTCTTTTGAAATACTATATGATTTCATGGGAAGCTACGGCATTTCAGTCAGCTGTATGCATCAATCAAATTGCTCAAATGTCTTTTTTTTTTTTCGTATTTTCTTGTGGACAAAAAATCTATACTTACCAAAGGTGAACGAATATTTACCACTTTCGCCTGCAGCACTGCCTTTGTTGCCGTAGATCCCTTCCTCGGATTCATTCGAGCAGGGCTTCTCCTCAATTCCTTCCGTTATATGATCTTTGGTTTCGGACAACAGTTTGGCTGTACATTTTATGGAGAATAAGAACGACGAAGCACAGATCCGTCATCATGGTCATTCGGTTCTGTGTTAGTGGCGATTATAATTTCAGATAGGCTCACAACAATCAGTCTGAAATAACCATAAACCAAAATAACCAAATTCAATAGCGCTTGGATGACCATCCAGGTAGGAAATAGAATTTTGTCCTCAAAGTGTGATTTGCCTATTGCAATTTGCGATTTGTATTCTGTGGCATCAAAGGTCATTTTCAACGTTTTATTATGTCACTCTCCATGAAAACAAAAATATGAAGACAAGCAACAAAAAAGAAGCAATAAATAGGAAAACCTAACAAGTAGCATAAATATTGTCATCCTCTTATTTATCATCATCAGTTTAGTTTGCACAAACATGCTTTGACATGGATAATCACTTTATGTCAACCTTCTATATCTGTAACACTTGCCCTGTGTCATGCAGCCGAGCAACTGTAGCTCCGGACAGTTCTAGTTTTCATTTTGTTTTACTCCAAGTTGTAATTGACATTTTTTTTTTTTACCACCACCACCTTTCCTTTAATAAACAAGTGTCGTTATAACACCACAACATATGTGTTGAATAATGGCAATATTCACTAGCGATTGTAATTTGTCATCACTGACAAATTGAGGGGATCCGATTTTTTGTAATCAATGATTCGAGTCCTGATCGCAATAGGCATGACAATACAAGTTTCATCTCTGTTTAGAGACATTGGCCGTGTGATGTTTGGATACCATTTAGAAAAGGGAGTCATATCTGCCATCTTTGGTACCAAATTCTGTATACACTGAATAACGAAGATACAGCAACGAATACATATGACCTTTCACCCAACTTTACACTCCCAAGATTGCATCTGAGGAAAAAGTGGTTATTTTGTGAAATGATTTTTGCGACATCGTCTATATACGTGTGCAAAATATGGCAAAGATAGGACAGGTATTACGTGTGCAAAATATGGCAAAGATAGGACAGGTATTCACCAAGATATTAAATGCAACATTTATGACCTTTGACCCTTATTTACATATCCAAGATATTGTCCAATCAAGTAGTTGTTATTTTATGAAATAATGTACGTGACATGAACTAAACATGTGCAAAATATCGGGGTGATAGGGCGTGTTTTCCTTGAGTTATTGCAAAGAAAGTTGCAGAAAGAAAGAAATATCTGAATATATCGAAGATAAGCTTTAATTTCAACCAAGAGTTTTAACGTGATTCCGACATCGTATGAAAAAAACAAAGGGCTTATAACGATAGCGCAAAGTCTCAGCTACAACATATTAAAATCTGGGAGAAATTCACCGAAGGGTAAGTGAGCTAGTGCTCGATAAAGACAATCATGCCAATTTTCACATTAAAAAAATTCCCTCCCATAGAGATAACACGTCATAACGAAGATACAGAAAGAAGTACATATGACATTTGACCCCAATTTGCACAGACAAGATGGCATCTGAGCAAAAAGTGGTTATCTTGTGAAGTGATCCTTGTAACATGGTCTTTGCTTGTGCAAAACATGGGAAAGATAGGACATGTAGTCACCAAGATACCGGATGAAACATTTACGACCTTTGACCCTACTTTGTATACCCAAGATGGTGTCCGATCAAGTAGTTGTTATTTTATGAAATAATGTACGTGACATGAACTGAACATGTCCAAAATATGGGGGTGATAGGGTATGTTTTTCTTGAGTTATTGCAAAGAAAGTTGCAGAAAGAAAGAAATATCTCAATACATCGAAGATAAGTTTTAATTTCAACCACGATTTTTGACGTAATTCCGACACCGTATGATAAACAATGGGCACACTTACGATAGCGCAAAGTCTCAGCTACACCAAATTAAGATCTGGGAGAAATTCACCGAAGGGTAAGTAAGCTAGTGCTCGATAAAGACAGTCATGTCAATTTTCACATCTAGAAAAATTCCCTCCCATAGAGATAACACGTCATAACGAAGATACAGAAAGAAGTACATATGAACTTTGACCCCACTTTGCACAGACAAGATGGCATCTGAGCAAAAAGAGGTTATCTTGTGAAATGATTATTGTTACATGGTCTCTGCGTGTCCAAAATATGGGAAAGGTAGGACATGTATTCACCAAGATACAGGATAAAACATTTATGACCTTTGACCCTAATTTACATACCCAAGATGGTATCCGATCAAGTAGTTGTTATTTTATGAAATAATGTACGTGACATGAACTAAACATGTGCAAAATTTGGGCAGATAGGGCTTGCTTTTCTTAAGTTATTGGAAAGAAAGTTGCAAAAAGGAAGGAATATGAAAATATATCGAAGAAAAGCTTTAATTTCAACCAAGTTTTTGGACGTGATCCCGACATCGTATGAAAAAAACGAAGGACACATTCACGATAGCCCAAAGTCTCAGCTACAACATATTAAAATCTAGGAGAAATTCACCGAAGCATAAGTGAGCTAGTGCTCGATATAGGTAGTCATGTCAATTTTCATTTCCAGAAAAACTGCACTCCCATAGAGATAACACGTAAACTGGTCAAATTTGAAAAGGTTACATCCAATCCATTTTTACGAGGTGATGCCATCACTCAATCAAAATTATGTTATCGCAATTATGAAAGAACATTAAATAAGCTACAACATACTGAAATTTGGGTGAAAATCGGCAAAGGATTTGTGAGATACGCTCGAGTGAACTTGAAATTTGATGACGTCATTTTAAAAATTTACTTTTTTCATTTTATTAAGAAATTTGATATCTTGTCATCATTTTTGCAGCATCGCAACCACATGAAATGACATGTACAACTCATCAGTTTTCAGAATATGTAAAGAAAATGGGGGGTCACCGTCCATCCTGACGAGTAAAATCGGCTTTAAAATTGGCGGTTTTTTGGCATAATTGCACTGTATATCGCCATTGACGCACGCGCGGATTTTCAAATTTGACGGGACGGTATGACGTCATATTGAGTCGGATTGACTTGAAACTTGCCAGAAATATTCCTTGACATGTCAGGTATCCGATTAAAGTGACAAAACGGGTAATTTCAATTGCATATGGGCTGTCCGTGCGTACGTGTGCGTGCGCGTATGCGTCCGTCCAATTTTTTTTTCAATTTTTCAAAAAATGCTCCAAATGTGACCGTGCACCTCAAAACGAACATAAAGTCGCACACACTGATTTTGCGTGATGATTGAAAATAAGTGGAATGGGTCAACCTAGCCTAACTTGACTTTTTCATATTTTCTGAAAGAGCGGGTCTTCTTTTACATTATGCTAAAATTTGGTATCATAAAACGGGCAGGAAAGTGTGTTTTCTTAGCAGTTTATCTCAAACATTTTTGGTAGAATAGTGTGATTAGGTGTGTCTTTAGAATCCCTTTTTCATTTCTGAAAAACCTTGTCCACACTCTTCACTTTCAACTCTAATTACTTTTAAAAGGATAGTGCTACTGCTTTGAAAGTTAGCATTAATTATGGACAGAATGTGGTAATAAGGCATGCTTAATTTCAGTTCAATCTGATAATCCCTTCATTGTCGTTACTCTGGTGGTTTACTTCCTGTTTTTTGTCCCATTCATCGTACAGTCAGCACGGTTTGGTAAAGATTAAGCGCTTGAATAGACACTGTACTTCAGAGCCTCTTTTCTCAGTTCGCACTTTTCCTGAGTTTGTGCTTTCTTTCCGCTATATTTAGATAGGTTAGGAGAGTCCATTTGATTTGAATTATACATCATTTTAAAGCTTAAAGTCTGCTCTTTCAGAATATGGTCTGAACTAAAAATTCATGTCTGGCGACTTTTTGTTTGTTTTGAGGTGAAGGGTCACAAATGGTCTGAAACGTGTGCAAAAAATAAAATTGAGCTCGATTTGAGCATACAAATATTTCAACGCGCGCGTACGCGCACGTTTTACGGGTAAAATTGAATTTTGAAAACATGAGTAGAATTATTGATTTGAACTATATGTGACGTAAATTTCATTGAAAAAAAATTCGACTCCAGTAATGAGATGAAAGAAAATGTGTTTTCATATAATGACGTCATAGTGACGTCACGGTTGACTGATCACTAGATCTGTCGTCTTTGGGACACGATACATATATGGTATAAGTTTGACATTGATAGGCTATGCAGTTTCTGAGCTAACCTCTACACAACTTTTGCGGAGAAATAAAGAAGAAAAACAAAGAATCCGTACAGATACAATAGGTGATCCGAGAGGATTCTCGGATCACCTAATTATCTGTCAAAGCGGAGTCATTTCATGTGAGAAGTCAGCAACTTCAGCATCGGATGCAGTGCACGAGTGGTACTTGCTTTTCAAAATAGCAGTTTGGGTCGTGCTGTGGTTGCAGCGTGGAGGTACTTTCACAGGAACTTTGCCCTGGTTGCATGTACTATTTTTGTGTGCTGATATTGTTTAATTGTCTACTTGTGATTTTCAAGTTTTTGTAGTGTTTTTTTTTTTTTTTGTTATCAGTATCTTCATTATCCCGATTGTGAGTATGACTAGCATCGTTGACATCTACGCGTTAAAATAAACTTAAAACAAAATAATGGTAAAGGTACAGTTCCTCGAAACAAGCTACACTCTTGATAAATCATAGCTATAAAGCAGTCTATTGAACTTTATTCCCTGCCTTTAAAAAAAGAAAAAAAAACAACACCTTACTCCTTTCAGACGGTGTTTCCTCCGTGGAATTCTCGGCATCATTGCTTAAGTGAGTGATGGAATCCGCGGCAGTGCCTGTGAGGATTGTGGTTAAAAGAATTATAGTCCTTGTTAAAATCACATTCTTTCTATACTTTTGCTTTCACCATTTTTATTCTTGCCCTCATTGTTACAATCATTATAATCATCACACTTGTTCAGAATTTAAAAAAAAAAACACTTTCCAAAAATGCATGTTATTCTGAAAACAGACATAAATTTTACGATGTATTAAGCACTGCAACATTTTGTTTTCACAATTACACGTCTTTCTTATTATGCCTCCCAACACATATAGTCTTTAGATATTGTCTCCCTTCCAGTGACGGTGTGGTGCAAGAACGAAAAAACACAATGTTTTTTTAAAGAGTTACTTTATAACATGTGTACTGATGACTGGATAAAGCACGAAGACACATTGGACATAGCACTAGAGTTATTATCAACATTTCCCCTCCCATCATATGCATCATATTATCGAATAACTCTAAGATTCCCTGTAGTTTTAAAGACTGTTTCCTCATCTTTACCAATCACCGTGCGCCATCTTTCAAGATAGATTCTTAACATTTCAGTCTTGTGATAGGACAACTAACTACAGACTGTAATACAAAACTAGGTGAGTGACCAATATTCCCTTGTAGACTACTTACCTTCTTTCATAGATGGTCTCCCTTGCTCTAGATAAATCATAGCTATAAAGCAGTCTATTGTACTTTATTCCCTGCCTTAAAAAAAAAAGAAAAAAAAACAACACCTTACTCCTTTCAGACGGTGTTTCCTCCGTGGAATTCTCGGCATCATTGCTTAAGTGAGTGATGGAATCCGCGTCAGTGCCTGTGAGGATTGTGGTTAAAAGAATTATAGTCTTTGTTAAAATCACATTCTTTCTATACTTTTGCTTTCACCATTTTTATTCTTGCCCTCATTGTTACGATCATTATAATCATCACACTTGTTCAGAATTTATAAAAAAAAAACACTTTCCAAAAATGCATGTTATTCTGAAAACAGACATAAATTTTACGATGTATTAAGCACCGCAACATTTTGTTTTCACAATTACACGTCTTTCTTATTATGCCTCCAAACACATATCAGTCTTTAGATATTGTGTCCCTTCCAGTGACTGTGTGGTGCAAGAACGAAAAAACACAATGTTTTTTTTTTAAAGAGTTACTTTATAACATGTGTACTGATGACTGGATAAAACACGAAGACACATTGGACATAGCACTAGAGTTGTTATCAACACTTTCCCCTCCCATCATATGCATCATAGTATCGAATAACTCTAAGATTCCCTGTAGTTTTAAAGATTGTTTCCTCATCTTTACCAATCACCGTGCGCCATCTTTCAAGATAGATTCTTAACATTTCAGTCTTGTGATAGGACAACTAACTACAGACTGTAATACAAAACTAGGTGAGTGACCAATATTCCCTTGTAGACTACTTACCTTCTTTCATAGATGGTCTCCCTTGCTCATTTTGGATGGATAGTATTGGCTCCTTCTCGTAATAGATGGCGCTTTGCTCTTTCTCAATGCACATATCTGTTATAAAACGCAAAGCAAATGCTTCAAGTAACGAGAGGAGAGCGATTTTGGCGTAACCTTTGCTATAAGCAGATTTGGCATATTTGATATCTGACATCGGATTTGCGTGACAAACCATTGGATGATCATAAGAACCCGATTACGGGCTCCTACTCTCGATTGTATAGGACCTATGAACAAAATAGAACACACTTTCCAAAATGTATGTTGCTCTGAAAACAGACATAAATTTTACGATGAATTAAGCACTGTAACATTTTGTTTTCACAACTGCACGTATTTGTTAATATGCCTCCCAACACCTATCAGTCTTTAGATATTGTGTCCCTTCCAGTGACAAAGTGGTGCAAGATAGAAAAGTGGATAGCTCGAGAATACGTTTGTAGGGAAAGACTATTTGAATCGAACTCATTTCTTCAGGAGTTCCACACACTGCTTCTCCACGCGCCCTCCCTTTTCTTCTATCTGTCAACTTACTTTGTTATCTGTATGTTATTTAACTTCATAATGGCATTATAGTAATCATGGTAGTATTTGATCTTATTATTCATATTTTTAATAAAGTGCCCCAAAACCAATATACAAATGCTACGTTTATTTGATTAATACAGAATTTTAAAGAGAATTACGTAGGCTATTGAATAATCGCGTAATTTGCTATACCAGGAATATCCTGGCGATTACATGTTTTGTTTTGTTTTGTTTTGTTTTTTGCCTTTTTGACAATTTTTGACATATTAGATTGGCTCCTTGTCGTGGTAGATGGCGCATTGAGCTTTTTCAATGCATATGTGTGTTACAAAACGAAATCAAAATGAGAAGAGTGAAAAAATGACAAGAGAGATCTTGACGTATTTTTTGCAATAAGCAGGTGTGACATATTAGATATCTGACATGGGGTTTTCTTCATGCCATATTGACGTATCATCGGGTGAAAATATACCATCTGTAGAATCCGATAACGGGCTCCTACTCTCGTTTGCATAGGCCCTAAGAACAAAAAGTGAATAGCTCGAGAATGAGAAGGTGGGAAAAATAATTTAAATCGAACTCATTTCTTGAAGAGTTTTACACACTGCTTCTCCACTCGCCTCCTCCCCTAAGCTTCCTCACTCTGTCAACATTATGTCCTATCAGTACATTATTTATCATCATAATAGCATGATAGTAATCATGGTAGTATTTGCTGTTTTTAATCATGTTATCATAAAATACATCACAACCCATATGAACATAATGAATGTTGATCTGATCGATACATAATTAAGAGAGAATATTTCTATATTCAGTAATCACGATATACCTGCAATGTCTTGTCGATCACATTTTTCAGCAGCTTTCCGAAGTTGACATCTAATCTCGTAATTGCTGCAATGTTGGTTCGACACCCAGTCTTCCAGCATCTTGTCTGTTCGAAACAACCATTCTAAGTTCTCCTTGTTTCTGGCATCTATGTCTTCTGCCTTCATGTGTGTTTCTCTACTCAGCGACTCGAAGTGTCGTTTGGTTATAGCCAGGGCCAGTGTATCAATGTCCGCCTTATCCAGCGGCTTCTTGTTCTTTTCTGAAACTGTATAAGATACGAAACCGGCAACAAATTTTAAAAGCACCACATTCACTCTAGTAGTTGTCAAAAATCACGCTGTGCACTTGCCACATCATTTACTAGCTCGTATAATATAATCTTGACGGTACCGGAGATCATCTTTACACAACAACAACAACAACAACAACAACAACAACAACAGCAACAACCACAACTACAACGAAGATAACGAAGTTTCTAGCCACGATGCTTATTTATGTGGACTTGTATTCAAAAGATATACTTCACTATGTGTTGACGCGTCTAATTGATGGGTGCACGTCACGAGACCGACACTCACGAGTCATACAGCCCACAAATCATGCAGCTCGCAAGTCATATGGGCCAAGAGTCATACAGCTCAGAAGTCATACAGCCCACTAGTTATACAGCCCACGAGTTCGACTGAGTAAATAAAGCCCATGAGTTCGACATCAAGCAACATAAGCTCACGAGTCATACAGCCCATGAGTTTGACACTAGGCACCAAAGGCTCACGAGACCGACACTAAACGAAGAAAGCCCACGAGATCGACACTACGCTTAAAAGGCTCACGATACCGACACTAGGCAAAAGAGGCCCACGAGACCTACACTGGGCAAAAGAGGTTCACGAGACCGACACAAGGTAAAGAAGGCCCACGAGACCGACAGGATGAACAGCGCCACTTATAGACCAATTAATTGTATACTGTGTCCAGATAATGGCATAAAGAAGGAATAAGAGATGGAAAAGGAGAGTTGCACTTTCAAACTCTACTCATTTGGTTGTTTATTATGGTATATTGTTTGCGCATGTAAGTGTTTGTGAAAAAAATAAACAAAATTCAGTAGAAATGCATGAGATGTTTCATCATTACTTCCGAAAATGCCAAAACACCCTCGTTTCCTTATCTGAAAAGCTCATACCGGTGTACACCTACTCAGAAAAAAAAATAATGTGGACATTCATATCAACCAACTAGAAAAACACCAAGGTATGAAATGAAGGTCACTACAAGAAAATTATTCACAAAATGGTCAGTGTTGTAGTGCACACCTGCTTTACATGAAAGGGGGGGGGGTAGTCATCTGCAAAGGCTTTGGAATGGTATAAATTCACAGAAAATGATGTAATTGTCAATTAAGGCAGCATTAAAAATTCGGAAAAAGAAGATGCATCCATGAAAACAACTTTTCCATTTCATAAAAAAAATGTACCGTTTTGAAAAGAATTATTTTACAAACACAAGCCACTGAAATCGAGGTGAATCGCTGCAATAAAAACAAAAAGTTTTCATCCGTTGAATTTTCATACATCTTAATTAAAGTGAAAATTGCAAATGAAACTATAAGCAGTCGGGTATGAGCAGGCAGATAGGACAGCTAATAAGACCAACTGTTGTGTAGCGGTATTTAGCTACGCGGGATCGGTTAATATTTTTGAGAGGTATACACAGTAAAAATGAGTGGCAACACAGTTCAGTTAAGTTTCCATGTGCACTTTATTTGAGAGGCGTTTTGGAGGCGATCCTCTCTCTTAGAGCGTCAGAATCCAAGTCTTCTTCTCTGCATGTTAACCAACTTGTAATCCACTTCATACATTCTATCACGAGGATTACACATTGGTTACTGGTTACACTGTTCTAACACACTATGAATGGGTGAATGGAGGTGGATTCTTCATGGTAAAGAGGGATTTTAATTGGGCAAAACTTTGGTTGTTATAGGAACAAAGGCGGGGCTAGTTTTGTAAGGGAGGTATTATTCTTGGATTTTGATTTGACAACAATTCTAAGTAATCAATAGGGGAAGGGCAGGATGTTTGGGTTTGGCTTAGCCTGGTCGTAAATTAGATGGGCTAGAAGTACTCAACGGATGATGAAGGTCGATGACTCACTGGATGAGGTGGAGAGTATTGGTAGGGGTCATTGAATGGTGGAGGTGAACTGGTGGTGTATATCCAGTCATCAATGTAGAATGGGAGGGGGTAGTGATAACTTTGTGTATCATAACACAACACTACTCAACTTGTGAATCGAGACAGAAAAGGGCGAAAAAAAAAACTTACTTCCTTTCCACCGTGTAATTAGAAATTGGGAAAGCCTATGAAATATAGCACGATGGCATCTAAAATTAAACCATTCATCGTTCTTGTCCTCTATCATTTTTTTTTCTTTTTTTTTTTTGGGGGGGGGGGGTGGTCCCATGAAGAGGACAATTGTATTTTTTTTTTTAAGAGAAAAATGGTAACAATGTCGCTCTTCGTAGCGTGACAGAACTGCCCCCTAAAAGCCACACGTGTACAAATACATACTTAATGTCGTTAATATGTAGATGGTGCTCTTTATTGGTAAGTTACAATATTTCGCTCGACAGCGTAACAAAATTGCACCCGCCAGTATGTAATTTTCCCCTTAATGGAACACCCTGTACAGGCGCATATTTGTAATTGACATGTACATGGCGCTATTCATCCTGACCACGAGTGAGCCTTCTTTGCACAGTGTCGGTCTCCTGGGCTTTCTTTGCCTCGTGTCGGTCTCATGACCCTTCATTGCCTTGTGTCGGTCTCGTGGGCTTTCTGTGCCTAGTGTCGGTCTCGTGAGCCTCTTTTGCGTACTGTCGGTCTCGTGAGCCTTAATTGTCTAGTGCCGGTCTCGTGGGGTTTCTGTGTCTAGTGTCAAACTCGTGAGCCGTATAAGTCATGGGCTGTATGACTCATAATTTTTTTTTCTTTCTTTTTTTTTATGTCGGTCTCGTGGACCGTATGACTCGTGGGTGTCAGTCTCGTGGAATGACCTCTAATGGATTGCTTAACATAGGAACTCTTTGGAATACACGACCCCTATTGATCCTTGGAGAAATTACTGTACACTAAATGCGGACATGCGTTTGTTTGTTTGTTTGTTTTTCTCATTATTAGTACTGTTATTCTTTCTTTTTTTTCAATTTGATACAAGCAAGATAGTGTTAATGGGCTGTCATACAGCCAATATTTTTCTGTCACGGGGAGGTATACTAAAGCGATAACAATGCGACCAGTTTGTTAACACTGGTAAACTCGTTTTGCTTTCAGTGGGTACATTAGACGAACTTGGCGACATTGTCCCGAATGCATGAAGGTGGTGCAACTGAATCATCGTTCAAATCATGGACAATTATAAAGCCCCCACGTGTCGTATGGCCTATTTCGTTACTAAATCAGTCATTTCGTCGACGAAATATTGATTTCGTTAACGGTTCATTTCGTTCATGAAATGATAATTTCGTCGACGAAATGTTGTCATTTCTGTGAGAAATTATCATTTTCTTCGACGAAATGAGGGATTGGGTAACGAAATAGGCCATGCGACACTTGGTGCTTCATACAGATTGTCCGTGGTTTAAACCATCGTTGTAATTTTTACCACCTTCGTGAATTCGGGTCAATGTGGTAAACGCGTATAAATTCTGGTCTCATTAAGATTTTGTTTTGCACATCGCAATAGGTTGAGTCGTTGGAAGTGTTATACTTCTGCCTGAAAAAAAAAGAACAAAAACTGTAAAAAAAAAAAAATGTTAATTTAGACATAACTATACCAAGTTGTGCTCAGTATAGCTCGGTTTTTCCTCTCCTCTGCCTGTTTTCTCTACTGTATGTACTTGGACTAAATGCACTTATCATCAAAGTAAAAAACCGTAAGTAATTTGCTCATTTACACATTTTTATTCAACCATTCAAAGTTTTAATTAGATTAGATACATAAAAGCCCCATTTCTAGGACTTGTCTATCTGTAGTTATCACATTAATTACAGTTGCTATGTCACCACGTCAATCTAATTACAGCTGTCATGAAAGACAGTCAATCGTTTCAGAACACACCAAAACTCCTTCAAACGCCACCAAAAATCATTGAAAAAGAAACTAACCCAACATATTATCACGAAAAAAAAAAGTTCAAGATATAACGATTACGATTGGGTAGAACGATAAAAAACAGTACACAATAACTTGTGTTACAGCTTGTGAATTCATCTTCCTGAAATTCAACGTTATCATGTCATCCGTTCTATGTAGGCCTACTGTCTTTCAGACATGCCTAGCCAATATCCTTTGCTTTTAGAGGGTCAGCCTCTGTCATTCGCTAACTGTTAGAAAACATGATCTCTGCTGACAGTTTTCATCCTTGATACTCGGCCCTCTTAACTTCTGACAATAAGATGCAAGGTATAAAGCTTAGTTAAAAATCCTCTCAAAGAATCAGCATAACGTATCTTTTTACAGAAGGACTATAACAGATACCGGAACTATGGGACATTTATTTTTTTATTTTAAAAAATACATCGTTTTAGCAGGCGTCTTTCTCTCTGTGCAGTGTATCTATTATGTTACTACAACACGAAGTACTTCACATGTCTTTCACTTTCTGACGAACATCAACTTACTCTGGAAAAACGTCTTTGCCACCTTCTTACAACCAGTGTTTTCCAGAGCCAAGCACAAAGTCACCTTCACGTTACCAGGTTTCTCATTCACTGGCTTCTTTTCTTCTTTCCTGTCTCCTTTAATTGTCGTCTTTTCCTGTTTCTCTCCTTGTTTCACTCTCATCTCCACTAGTTCTATATCTTCTCTTTCATTGACATGGAGACCTGTCTTCTGCATCTCACCACTACTTTGTGTATATTTAGCCGCCCATTCTGTCAGCAATGAAGAACACTTCTCCACTTTGGCTCTTTTCGTCTCTGATACAAGTTCTATTTGTGTTTCGATGCCCAGTGTATTCAGCAGCTTTTCAATTCGCTGAGGTTGTTTGGCGACACACCAGCATATATGACTGATGTCGTCATGAGAAATCTCGCCTTGTTTACTGCGATATTCTGAGAATTTAATGTACAAAGAAAGTATTGTGTAGTATAGAACTTCGAATACAAAAGGATATCAGATATCAGATTATCGTTCAGTAACAGTGTTAAATGAAGCAAAAACAACAAACAGGCGTCACAACCATGGAAAGTACAATTAATAGTCAGCGAAGTTAAAAGAAAAAAAATAACTAAATAAAATTTTTATGTCAACATATTATCTTCGATGCTATTAACCATCTAATAAACATATCCAATTGGAAACTCGGGATGTGTATCAATCTTCCATTGTAGAATTCCACAGGAACTGATAATCTCTCTCTCTCTCTCTCTCTCTCTCTCTCTCTCACACACACACACACACACACACACACACACACATACATACAGACATACTGCGACTTTACATATACAGACGAGGGCATATAAATAGTATAAACGGTCAATAAATTAACCTTCCATTGCCTTGTGTAATGTGCTGTTTATGCTAAGTTGGCTCCACTGCTTTCCCTCTTCAGTCTTCTCTTTCCATCTGCACAGACCGCTGTACATATCTTTAGGTGGTATCACCAACTGACAGTCATCACCCATGAGGAACTGTTTAAGGGCCTTAGCGAGCTCCTCGTTATTGTTAATCTCGGAGCACATCTCCCAAAGCTCCAGGTAGGTGATGGACCCTTTGAACAACAAATTAGAAGACGGTGCAAACCTTCATGACTGAAAGGTATTCGCGTAATAATATAATAAGGCAATAAGCCATAGATAAGTCAGCGCTTTAGCGAAAGTTGGTAGTTCAGTACTCCTCAGGAAAATATTCCTTATTCTTTCACTTGCAAAGTTAATGGTTTTAAACTTTCTATTTTTTTTTTTTTTTTTTTTTTTTTGCTTGTTTGGCGTTCATACAAGGCAAGATCAACATTATATTATATAAAATAGGTGGAAGACTTTTCGGGGTAAGTCGGGTTATTATCATTGCTAATCTTGTTTTCCTGTTTGTTAAAGCAGTGGTATAACATCAAACGTTTTGATAACGCACGCATTAGAATTCTAAAAATCAAAATTTCCAGTTGTGAAGCCCATTCCAAATGTTGTCAACGTCATAAACTATCTCAAGACGTTCGAACCCGAAATAAGAAATGAATGAAACACTGAAAATGAACATTTATGGGGGGAGAAATGGAACGTGAAATGACATGCAAGAATCTTATTTGATTTTACGTAAAAGCACTGAGATGCATATCCCATTCTCAGTCACAAAAAAAATGGCTAAAACCGTTCTTTTTGAAGAGCAAAATTACATTCTCAATAAAATCAGGGCAATCTAGGCAATTAGAGACAGAAAAAAAAAATGTTTAAAGTATCTAATCCGATCCTTTACTAATCAGACATTTGAAACGATTGCGGCGACATCATATCAGCTTACCAGAGTATCGCGCTGGCTTCCTCTTTCCTGCTGAGGGTAAAAGAAATGCATGGAGTTGTCATTGAGAAATACATTTTTTTTTTTTGGTAATCTGTGAAAAGGAATACATTCGAAGCCGTTCATTTGAACTTATAACTCGTTCGGTCGACGTATATTATTGTAAACTAATCGGAATTATTGTTTAATGTGTTCATGACCATTATTTCATTTACTTGCCAAACCAATCACTTTTAGATTGCGCCATCTCGTTCTTGTGGTATTTTGTATTAAAATCCAATGTTGTCTCTTGGTGCAACATTTTTCCGTAGTTACTTTTATTATGAATTAATGACGGCAGCATAACCCCTAGACATCGTTGAACAATTTACCACCGATTTAATAATGTCAAAATACAGCAGTGATATCATGTTTTAATCCCAATATTTTCATGTGTATGAATTGTGTGTGAATTAATTTCTTTTCCCGACTCTCTCTCTCTCTCTCTCTGTCTTTCGTTTCTATCTCTCTCCAACTCAATCTATATCTCCCGATTCCCGTCCCTTCTTATACTTCCTTGTCTGTATCTTTGCAGCTACCACTTTATTCATTTTGCATTACATTTGTGTCTGTCATACATTTCAACTTGCTACCCCTTTGAAATAATTAACACATCAACGATTCAGGTATGTAGTTTTGACTTACGTTTGCAGACGAGCCACTTTGCCAAACAGGTGACACCAAGTACAATCCCGGCCATGCCGGCAATAACACCGACAATAAGAGCTATAAAAGAACCATTGCAGACAAGGAGAAAATAAAGACTTTGGAGACTCTGATGGGATAATAGAGACCGCACAGATATTTCTTGGAGCCGTTCTGGTTTTGAAGAATACGTAGAAAGTGAATCACCGCCTAAAACATATACAATGTACCTTTATCCATAAGCACTGACTTTTCCTCTGCCTAATTGTTTGTCCTTTCAAGATTAGTGTATACTTTTGACTGTTCTGCATTGTAACTGGCAGTCTAATGGCTTCAATAGATAAAGAGATACATGTGCATAAACCTCCAAACCACCAGGGCATTTTTATCTGCTATGTTCAATATTTACTTTGCTGTCTCTATAATCTATCCATAAAGTTTGGTCTTACTTCACCATAGAAACTCAAATCGCTAGAAATATATGCTTTTTAAAGGGAAAAGAGGGAAAATTGAAGTGCTTTTGTTGTTATAAAGAAGTCGAACAACAGAAGTTTGGTCAAGTACCAAGACGGTTTCCCTTTGATTTTGATGACGTAATACTGTCTGTAGTCGTCGGCGAATTCGGAAGCATGGTGATGGTAACGCCAATCCGCTGTAGTTCGACCTGCGTGGACCTTGATTCAGCTACACATGTAAAGACCCCTTGAACACCTGACGAGATGGGTACTTTCGCGTCGATATTCTGCGTTCCATTATTGCCCTTTGAAAAGTGGTAGGCAATATCGGATACCTCAATTCCATCATGAAGCCAGTATATGTTAATAACATCTGGTGGCACGTTCCTTGCCTGACATAGCAGTCCCGAATCTTGCGGGTCGTAAAGCAGGGAGCAGTTTGTATTTGGCATGTGTGAGCATCCTTTGACCGAGAGGAAATCTGCAGGATGGAGACCAGATGAACACTATCCATGTCAATCCTTACAAGACCATAAGACCACAAATGCTCACACGTTTAGTACATAGGCATATAATTGATGATGATAATCAGGGGGCATTTCATGAAGCATTTTGTCCGACAAAGTTGTCAGACAAATTTGCTCTCAGCCAATCAGATGCAAGGATTTCAGTAGCTTGTAACAGTTTGTCAGAAAAATATCCAACCAAACTGCTTCATGAAATGCCCCCAGACTTAAAAAAAAAAAAAAAAAAAAAAAACAGGTGTGTAGAGAAAACCCATTTAAGTAAATCTAAGTAGAAGGGAATTTCAGTCAACGTTCATGTGGACTCTTAATCCAGATATGTATAGTGATATCCCAAATATAGAAAGATGGTAACGTTATGGAATTCGAACATAACAGAATAACAAGTTAATTTCCTGATGTAGAACTTCATCGGTTTTCATTTATCAGTGATTCCCAGTCATATGACAGTTTACAGACTTTATATCGTCACCCTAGCACTCTCCTATTATTTTTATCACAATTATGGCGATATTAGCCTGATAGTACAACCCCAGATCCTTAAAGCTTAATGTTGTTGGACTTTTACATTGCTGCAGCACTCCCTAGATTTAGAGGTTACCTTCCTCCCTGTACAGTCCCATTTCCCCCCCCCCCTCTCTCTCTCTCTCTCTCTCTCTCTATCTCTGCGATTTTACTGTAACAAATGAAAGAATTTGCAAACTGCTTAAATGAAATACACACGTGTTTTTATTATCTCATCTTATTGCACACGTGGTTTCGTCATTTATCACCATGATCACTCTTTCTTGGCGTAAAACAAATGAAACTTCTCAGGCCCCTTCACATTTATATTTAATTTCTTTCTTATACTGCTTGTTTAAAGTAAAGGGATTCAAACCAAAAATATCAACGGAAACATTCTCAATTCTTATCATAACAATTAACTGCGCCACTTTAAAGCCTTAATGAAAAAATCCCATTACACCAGTGAAATCATTGCCGATCATGGCTTTACTATTTAAATGTTAATAGTGCATCTATGTGTGATCTCGATTTATGTTTGTCTGGTTTTTTTTTTGTTTTTTTTTTTCGTGCTTGGTGTACCTGCAAACGTGACATTCTGAAAACAAAATTAGACATCTTCATGCCAGGACAAAAGCATATACTTATCTAAAAATTGAAATCCCTTATTATAGGCCCTTAGAGTTTATAATCCAGGTGACATGGGGACAGGTGACAAAAAGTAAGCATTTATAGTCACAGTATTGTTGGCTTGGGACTTCCTCTCGAAGATATGAATTATGATGAATACAATAGTAACAGTATTGTTACTGATAATGATGATAACTATGTAATATTTTCACAAATCATTGTCTTTAGATATACTCATTTCTATCAGACAACACTTCAGCAGTTTATTGTGATAATACACACTGTCTTGTCTGCGGATTTATTGTATGGAAATAGTGCATGATACTAATTCAACACCCATAACACATAAAACCCATTAGCATACAGCTCAAGAGTTATAAAGCCCACATAGATAAGAGTTATAGACTAACGTGGCTCACGAGCTATAAGAACGGAGCCCGTAAGGTCGACATCAAGGGAAATAGACTCAGGAGTTAAAATATATGGTCTAACAGGTCGACACTGGGCAAATATGACCCACGAGATCAGCTAGAGCAAAAAAAAAAGATAATAATAATAATGATAATGTACTCATTATTGGACCAAATTTCGAGCTGTTTTGTTGTTGTTGTTGTTGTTGTTTGTTTGTTTGTTTTTGTTTTGTATTTTAGTACTAATGTCGGCTAATGGGCTGCATGACTAGTTTGCTGTATGAGTAGTAGTCTTGTCAACTGCAGAAACACACCTCTCACATATACATCCGTGAAATTTTCGATGAGAATGCCTCTGTAGTCGGTCACACTGCAGAAGTATCGACCAGTGTCATCTTCATCAACTCTGTTGATGACAAGAGAGTAATTGCCATCGATTGTCACCAAACCCGCGCGATAGCTTTCGCCATCGATTACATTCTGGTACCACGCTACCAGAAGAGCAGACGAAGTAGATGTATTTCCTGGATGCATTTTGAAGCCAAGGGAAGAAGGTACGATTTAAAAAAAAAAGAAGAAACATTTGTGCTGAATCATATCAACGAAGTCGCAGGAAATCCCTTTCCGTGACGGGTAGGCCTACATTAATTACATGCAATGCTCTAACCATTATGACATTCATGTGAATAGAAGAAGTAATGCGATAAAAGGTACCGATAGTTCTGGTTATGACGGAATGAAATGCTACAGGGGATTATTGTTATCAACAACAAAAACAGCAAAAAGGAACGTACAAGACTTTCAGGAAGTTTCATGTTGACTTCTTTAACTTTGAGGGCTCAGTGACGTCCACCTGCCATGATATCGCCATTTATATATTTTTATTTACCTCTGCATCCGTAGCAGATCGTTATTGTAGAAGGAGGGGGTGGTCAGAGATCAACAGGGCCAATGTTTCTTACCATTCCCCTTCCGCTTTTTATTTTTAATAAAAAAAAATTCTGGGACAGCCTCCCCCCCCCCTTCACACACACACACACACACACACACACACACACACACACACACACACACACACACACACACACACACACACACAAAATATATATAGGCCTACTCCACGCCCCCTCCATTGTATGGAAAGAATTTGTCTTGCATCGAATTTATATACGCCTAGATATAGCATAACAGCAGCAAGCTACACTTTCTTATCATCATTTTTTTAAGACGACGCATTTAAATTTGGACAGTCTATGTAAAGTTGGGTTAAAATTTTGAAATTTTTATTCAATGATTATCTTTGATATATATGAAAAACATTTCCTGAAACATATGTTGCATATGAATGATATTATTCCATTCTTAATCTACTTTTCGAGGGGGCGTACTGTGTTCGACCTACTGAATTGCTTTCTAAGACAAGTTTCTTGTAAAATGTAATTGCATTATTGATGTAGTCATCACCTTTGCTCCATATCACGGTTTGTGGTGTTCCGTGAAATTCACATTTAAGTTTGCCTTGAAGACCTCTCAACAGAACCGGGAGGACATCGACAATAACGACGTCATCAGGAATTCGAGAATCTATTCAGCAATCAAACAGAAACAAACATATCGCAGGTTCCACGCTCTGATTATTACACAAAGTTATCAACTTGTCAGTCAATGTGTGTTACATCATTTGCTCTCTGAAAATATTCTTACTCATGTGTCGGTTTGTTTGTTTGTGTGGTTTTTTTTCAAGTCTTTTGTCACTATTGCGAGTCATCGTGGTAGTGTTTTTGACACGGTACACTGGACAGGTTTTCAATGGCACTTCACAAATTTGTCATTGATATTCATTTTGTGTCTAATTATCTCTAATACGAGTATTTGTATATCTGTGTATTGTGGGTGTTGTAGGCAATGTTGAATATTCCTAAATGTCTAGTATCGTACATTTCATGATCATGAATGAAAGAGCTATATCTGTCTTTAAGCACAAAATAGGAAACCTTTTTGCAACGGACAAATAAATCAATATTAGACAAAGACATTATTATTATTATTATTATTTTGTTGTTATTATTAATTTTTGTAGTAGTAGTAGTAGTATCATTATTATTATTATTATTATTATTATTATTATCGTTATTATTATTTATTCGGCTTTCAATCACAAATATCATATCACATTTTTCGAAATGAGAACACACACGGGAGTATGTTTCCGCTTTGCAACGAACTAGAGTAAAAAGATAAAGTTAAAATATGATGAGATAAGCAATAGGAAGACGGATATGAATTCAGATAAATACACCATATTACTTTTTGTTCCTTCCGTTTTGAGAATCAATTTCGAATTTTATGAATTACCGACTTCTGTAGAGATTAGCACGAAAGACATTGAGATGATAGCAAAAGTACTGTAGAAAGTCATTGCTCCGAGGTTCTGTCCCGCAGGTTATACCTGTCAAAAATGACATGCATATAGATTGCATAACTTTATGTATACTCGATATCATGAATACAAACATATACATATTTTATATATTCAATGTGCCATTTGAAAAGAGTGCATGAGCAAGCGGGTGGGAAGGAGATTCCATTCTTCATTTCTAAAGAACATGAGCCTTTTCTTCGTGAATATTTATTAGTTTCTTATTCTTGACAGCTAGTTATTCCATACTTCACTGTTTTTCTAGTGTAGTTATGTACAATTCATTCATTTTCCATATTCATTTCATGCACTTTCGTTCTTCTTTTTCAAACAAAACATAATAGAGAATAAATCAGGACTTACATCATGAACATAAACATACAACTTTGCTGTTAAGCAAAATAATCTTCGCGTAACTATATATAGGAAAAACAATTCAGGCAAGTAAAGTTAAATGTAAAGTTGCAATAAAAACTATTATTACAAGCACTGCTCTTCCACTGACCTGTTCATATCACCGGAATATGAATACCCTGTGAGACAAGTTGCGGTGCTTGAAAGCGATAATGTTCATGATGGACTTAAAACAAGAATAAAGTTTTACAGACCTTACAGTTCATTGTGAAGTGCAGGAAGTATATCTCTTATCTTATCAAAATGCAACTGTAATGTTGGGGTAGAGGCAAGTGATTTTCGTATGACATATTTACAGGAAAATTGAATGGGAAATACAGGAAGAGATCACGACAAAAGAAGCAGAGAAACCCAGCGTCTCACATGGATTGTTTCCAGAAACTTATTGGTCTTGCATAATTAACTGCATCAACCAATAGCATTTTGTTTTTTGATCGTCAGAAAAAAAGAAATGTCAGGATTAAAGGGCCATTTAAATTGTCATTGCTTGTGAGAGCCAAGGTATCGGATGAAGATATCTTCAAGCAACTGTATCCTCATGCAACCTACAAGCATAGGCGTTAGAATAATTTGATGTGATTTGATTTGATTTGATTTTTTGGCTCTTGCATTATCGTTTTACGTGCACTTGCACGTGCACTTGCATGTACATTGTGTATTGACACTTACACATAATTTGACACGCCCGTTAAACAGACAGATCTGCCATCATGACAAAACGCACGCAAATGTTATACATACAGTAAAGAATGGCTCCCTCAAAGCTTTGCCGTGGCTCGTTTCAATTGATACAGACACAAGAGTAACATGGTGCTAGATCAAGGTCCATATAGATTTATAGGGTCAAAGTACAATGATTATTAGCATGGTGTTGATCGCGATACTAGATCTCATAAATCATGCAATATCTTGCCAGCAAGTTCCCAATCATGCAGATAACTTTGTAGTTTATCACGTTTATCAAGACAAAATATCAAAAGACAGGATGGAAGTTCATTTTACACATCCCTCCATGAATTGCGGGCTGAAAACTACCTCAACTATATACCACAGTCCTATGACATGAATGAACAAAATCTCTCGTTTTCCTCATAATGTATTTACTAAACGATGCTAGCTGCATAACCTATACACTGCTTTGTATTTATATAGATACGGTTGTATGTTTTGTCTATTTCTGTTTGTTTCAATTGTTTAAGTAACCTGCAGCATGTATTTGCATTCAAAGAGATCTCTATGTCTGTAAACATGTTAAGTCTACTTGTATCCATAACTTAAAATTGCACGCATTGAAAGATATATTTTGTATACAAGTTATGCACCTACACGGCTGTTTTAATGTCGAATTGACGAGCGAGGCAGCAACCCCTTCCCCTAGCTATAGTTTCCAGTGTTGATGACAGAAATAAAACTTGAATTTTATCCAATGTTCGACAAACTGCTGGACATAAAAGAGTAAATTAAGGTATATCACATTGCCCTGTCAAAGTATGCATCAAACTTTGAGAATACTTCAAAATATTGTAAGTTGGATGAAAGTAAGAATTACTACAAAATGTTTAGCAATGGGAAGTTCCATTTCTTACCGACGTATAATCCAGGATAAGAAGTACTACAGATATAAGCGTCGAGCGTAAGAGCTTTACGATGCCAAAATAAACTGTACAATCAGAAATATTTGCGGGGAACTGCATCACGAATTCCCATTTCGTTGACCAAATTTCAGTGCCATGGCATGCGTGATATTCCACACGATAATCCGAAACAAACAAAGTTTATTGCACCTCGTCTAACAACACTAATTTTTAACTGGGAAAGTTCAAAGTGTCATTGTGAGCACATTAATGTTATACCCTTGGTCCGCACATCCCTACACTTCTTTAAACCGTTGAAGTTTCTGTGCAAATGACATTTGGCAGTCAATCGTCCCAATGACTTCGCGGTAATTGTAGCCAAATGTGAGACATAGCAGGGAGATCATTCTATTGAACATTGGTTTCACCTCTCAGGGCTTCAGAAAAATAATAAAAAAAAAATAACAGTCTAGAACGGTCGACAGGAATTCAGAAGCGCACTTACTTTTTACACTGTAAAGAGAATTTTTCTTCGAGGGATTTTGTCTTAATGGTACTGATTTTTTTTTTAAGTTTTAAAGGTAGACCCAGAAAATGCAGATTGCAAGACGGAACCATTTCTTTCTTTCTTTTTTCATAAAGAATAATAATGTTGTGTTGACCTACGTATGTGCGTAACCATTTTGGTCACGACAATAGCTAAAAGTATAGGCTGCGGCGGTAGGAAAAAAAAGTGGGAATAATTATTATAATCATACGACAGGGTCGTATACGTATGAAAAATGCAATAATTTAATAAATATCGCAAACATGGCATCATAATCATTATGAGCCAATCATATAAAACCACTTAAATCACTAACAAACACCAAACACTAACAGAAATAGACTGTGCGCAATTTAATGTGGTAGCATTTCGCTTTGTTTATATATTGAGAAAATAAACTGATTTGAATTGAACATTTTGGGTCCCACATGAATCCATGATTTTATACACGAACCTTCGATTAAGAGTGGCTTGTCACTTCAAAGGTGTGTCAAAAGTCTGTTATCTATTGATACTTCTCATTCTTTAAAAGCAACATACAACAGATGTAGAGGTTATCTTATGGACCAAGTTAGAATAATGAAGTGTGAAAGTGAAAGTAGACAGTGGAGACAGGGCTAATAACAGGGCTAATATAATCGCGAGTGTTGCGCCAAATATCAAATGTGCGAATAATGGGAGATAACTGTGGCATAGTGAGTAGTCACTCGTGCAGAGACATGGAACATCGAGCACTGACCTTTACTCTTTGATGTGGACCTACGGTGGCAATGGCGTTTGTCTGTAAAGGTCCCATGGAAGTACAGTGCCTCTGTAATTGTGCCGTTTCTCCCCTATTCTTTTCCCCTGGAGGGGAGAAGTATAATCATTATGATACAATTTCGCTTGCAACGGATTTCAGTACTCACCATTAACCATACAGGAGATATCCCACAATATTTGCGAAAAGAGAAGAAAATTAAAATCGTGGGTGTGTAGGGCCTACGTGCACGTTCCCACATTCATGTTGTCACGAGATGAGGCCTGGCCGCTCGAGTGATGGCAGCATATCAATGGCGGTTATAACTCCTTTTACACCATAACTCAGTGGTCGCTTTTGGAAATTAATGTCTTGCCATACACTATGTGTGAGGTCAAGACATATCCTGTTAGAAATATTCTGTTAGAAAAAAACAGTTATGTCAACGTAAGGTGAGCTGGACATGAAGACGATAATGGCATACAAGCGGCTGCCTCAATCACTTGCAAATCGTGAATGGGTCAATGAGATATCCAAAGATCTCCTTCAGAGATCAGGAAAAAGTAGGCCTATAATAAAGCGTCATGTAAAAATGTCAGTGGCCTCATAAAACATGGTGGATATTCTAGTCCTTGGTTTCCCTTGTTGGACGTCTCAACATGATTTGAGCAACCGACCTGAAATAAAGACTAAGGTGCATAGATGAATACACAACAAATGTTCAGGTAAAACAAATACTTGTGCATAACACACTGAAAAAATATAAAGGGTATTTGTGACTGCAAGTAGGTATAAAATGATTTCAGAAATATCTGATTGCCTAAGCACTCATCGATACAATACATACAACACAACTTTAATCAGTAACGAACACCAGACACTAAAATAAAAAGGCTGTTTCGTTTTATACTGTGAAAATAAACAGATATGAATTGCATGTTTTTGGTCCACGATTTTAAACACAAACATCCGATTTAGAATGGCTTGATGATCTTGACTTGAAATCTTACATTATTGTCATTTCTTTATTTCACCGTATATCTACGGCACAATAAACCAAACTGAGAATAGAAGTGAATACAACATTACGAGGCAGAAAGTGAAAGAGTTCAGGCAATTTCTGTGGCGAGTATGTTGTCTCTTGAAATGAAACAGGAACATATTTCACGAAAATGGCATTCTTGAGAGTACAATTGTGACCAGGGGCGGATCCAGGGAGGACCGCAACCGGCGCACGCCCCCCCCCCCTCTTATTTTTTGTTGAAACAAAAGAAATAAAAAGAAAAAAATGGGGAAGGGGTGCGTGCGCCCCCCCCCCCCTTTAATTTTGTAAACGCGCCCCCTCTTTACGGAATTCCTGGATCCGCCCGTGGTGACCGTGCACCTCAAAACGAACATAAAGTCGCACACACTGATTTTGCGTGAGGCCTGAAAATAAGTGAAATGGGTCAACCTAGCCGAACTTGACTTTTTCATATTTTCTGAAAGAGCGGGTCTTCTTTTACGTTATGCTGAAATTTAGTATCATAAAACGGGCAGGAAAGTGTTTGTTTTTTTTTTTTTTTTTTTTTTTTTGCAGTTTATCTCGAACATTTTTGGTAGAATAGTGTGATTAGGTGTGTCTTTAGAATCCCTTTTTCATTTCTGAAAAACCTTGTCCACACTCTTCACTTTCAACTCTAATAACTTTTGAAAGGATAGCGCTACTGCTTTGAAAGTTGTCATTAATTATGGAAAGAATGTGTTAATGAGGCGTGCTGAATTTCAGTATAATCTGATAATCCCTTCATTGTTCTTACTCTGGTGGTTTACTTCCTGCTTTTTGTCCCATTCATCGCACAGCCAGCACGGTTTGGTAAAGATTAAGCGCTTGAATAGACACTGTACGTCAGAGCCTCTTCTCTCAGTTCACACTTTTCCTGAGTTTGTGCTTTCTTCCAATATTTAGATAGGTTAGGAGAGTCCATTTGATTTGAGTTATACATCATTTTAAAGCTTAAAGTCTGCTCTTTCAGAATATGGTCTTAATTAAAGATTCATGTCTGGCGACTTTTTGTTTGTTTTGAGGTGCAGGGTCACAATTATACTATTATTAATTAAGATAAGCACGTGGCACGACAATTGCACTTATGTTTTCCCAAACTTAGGATTGGATTTCATGTAGTCTTTAATAATGTTCCTTATATCGTCTTATTCACATTTATTTATTCATGTAATGAATCTTCACCTTTCACGGAAAACTGGTCTGTCTCTGATGCTTCCAGGAAACATTCTCGCTTTATGATCCTGCCGTGTGCTGCTTATGTTTGAAAGTTCTAGACAAACTTGATTGGTGGCTTGGTGCATAACACCCACCCCCCCCCCCCCTGGAAACATGATAATTATTTAATACATGCATGTTGAGCTCGTTCAACTTTTTTTTTTTCAGCCTTACACATCTATGTCGGTGACACCATCCATTTGCTCCGCTCATTATTCACTCTGAGTACTTAAAGTTAGTTTTATAGGGTTAAATTCTTGTTACAGGGTTAAAAGTTCGGTTTAATGTGAGGATTAGGAATAGGGTTAGGATTATGTTCGTGTGTGTAAAGTTTATGCTTGGCTTAGAGTGCAGATATTTCATGGGTGCAATTGTCGCAGAAACAAGTGACATGGAACCATTGTAATCATATTCATAGTGCATTGCAAGTCATGACTCTTACGACTAGGCCCCTATATAAGCGCCATGCATTTTTTTTTTTTTTTTTTCATTTCATTTACTTCATTCTTTCTTTTTTTCGGCAAACATACACGAAGTGAATCAGAAGATGTAACATCAGAAGATGTTACATATTCAACTTGAATCATATCAATAGAACTTCCCCTGCCTCCCCCTAAAAAAAAAGTTTCTTTTCTAAAGATTTGTTTATGCGATAAATCATGGTACATTAAACACATCAAGTCTGTCTGAAGTGCACAAAGGTATCTCACCACTCATAAGCTGTAATTGAGATAGTTCAATTATACCAGCCATTCGTGCCGATAGATTGGATGAACCCCAACTCACTCGCGTTTCAAACAATTATGCCCCCGTTCCACTATACAAACGTTACGATCTGGACCCTGATCTACAGTTGTATGTCGATCTATCAGGACTGGCAAGCGGAGAGCGGCAAGGACGTATAGGGATCGGTTTAAAAATTGGAAATATCGTAGCACCAGTGCGCTACAGTCACTGTGTTTGGAGAACGGGTTTTAAGCGGATATTATTTCAGATCGGGAAAATTGTCTAACATGTTCAAATTTCTTCCCGATCTCTATGAGCAAAAATGCACCATTTTGAATCGGCGTAAAACAAGAGGGGAGATCTTAGTGACATTGCAAGTACCGCGGGATGAGTGTAATAAAGTTGTTTCAAGCGTAGTAACATCGGTATAAGATCGGTAATCAAGCTAGACATCGATGTAACCCCCCTGTAGCGTCACTCTTCACCAATCAAAGCACGAACTTCCCCACTCTCACTGCATTCTCAACTCTCGGGAAAAAAAAAATAAGGCGTATTTCTATGCGCTCTCAGTACGCTACATTCCCGCTTTAATTTCGTTAATATTTTCGCTTCAACTACTAAGACCGTTCTCAGGCTGCACCCATAGTCTACAACAACCAAATCATTTCGACAAACAGCTTAGGTAGGATAACATAGCCTTCTCCACGAGGGACAGTAAATTTTCTAATTTTTCCCATAGGCCTATAACGTTTGAAGGTCCATGATGTTTCCTTGTCAGGAGACTAGCACATAACGCTGGGATTGTAATGAAAATAGTTGCATATAGTTATTAATTCCCTCAGTGGTTTAGCATCCACTGGCATGAAAACCTTGATCTTGTTGGGATTCTAATAGGCTGCTCCTATCATTATCTGAATGATCCGTCAAAAAGATAATGTATTCTCGACATTCGGTGCAAAAACACTCTTCACTTTCTTCTGGGTGTTTCCGACATAATTGTCAAGTCTCCTCTTCATTAATCAGAACATTTCCCGAAAGAACATCGCTCCCACAAGTTTGACAATAGAAGTATCATTGCTGGTTATTCCTCACCAGCTTCACAATCTGTGCATGTTAGACTTTAGTTGGTCTCCACGTCATCCATGAGGTAACGCATGCAGAAGTACACTTGCTTGCAATTTGCCCACATCTCTAAGTTAGTGGGTAAAGAAGATTTTTCTGCATCCAATTCATTTCAAACTATCTCGCTTGGGCTGCGTTTGAAAGACGCGTTTGTTTGTTTGTTTGTTTGTTTGTTTGTTTGCTTATTTGTTTGTTTGTTTGTGTTTGTGTTTTTTTGCAGAAGGTACGAGAACAGTCCAGTAGTTTGGGTTAGTTGAAAATTTTCAGGCAGACACTCAAGACTTTGGCTATTGATTGTATTTTTAGCTTTAGTATAATTGGGGATTCCTCACTAACTCCTATATATACGTGTATTTGAGTGAAATCCAACACAACCTGTTCCACGTTGCGCCTTCAGGAGGATGCAAAAGAAGTGACTCCTGGATATTGTCTCACCTGTAATCCCGAATAGAAGTGTCAAGAGTTATGAAATCACCAAAACCCCCACTCACAAATTGGTTTTCAGTTTGACTTCGGGCGTTTCAGTTAGAGCAGCAACAAAGGTTCGAATGACCATCTTCTTTAATACTGAACAAAAAGAGATGTGAACGTTTACATTTACAGTACTTCGTACAATTTGATTCCTCGGCCATTCTGGCCTCACGCTCCTAATTCAACTCGCGCATTGCCTACAGATGAGGTCATGGTTTTTTTTTTTACAACAACAACAAAAAAAAAACACCAAACATTAAACATCAGTCAAGTGAAAATTGCCACCTTTGGTGGTGTTTGACATTGCTTGAGGACAGAAGCTTCTGCAGGCTATGAAGAAGTTGAATGAATCAGGGTTTTTGTATTTTTAATGATTTTTTATTGATATATGAGGTAATTTGCTGTTTTTATCGTTTTTGAGAGCGACCGGATGACTAGTCTCGTATGGAGGTTCTTAACGCTTTTTAGAGCTGGAAAACATCCCAAAATATGTTTTTTTTTTTCCTTTAAAGCAGAGAAAATTTCCCTTCATCTGCTTCAATTTACAAATATTCTACGATTCGATTTATTTTTTATGATTTATGGACTATGCTGCATTTAACACAGGTTTCTTTGGGAGCCCCGAAAAGAGAGTGAGGCCTTCTGATAAATTCTTCACTATTACGTCTATAGAACGCGCTGTTCTTATAATCTGCAGCAGTTAGCATTAAGTTACATGCCAGCTGGTAGTATCTTTTGGTGGAAAATCAGAGAATATTATTGAATGATTATGACCAGGAATTGTGTTGCATTCAAATTTACAGATTCGTATCAAGTTATTGATTTTTGATTGACCAAAAACAAAAGGTGTAAGAGACATCACAGCGAGATTCAAATGATAGTGGAAAAAAAGGAAGAAAAAAAAAAGAATAAGTGATGAAAAAAATACAACCAAATCAGCTTAATCTGCAGGGCCGGCGCGCCGGCACGCCGCTTCGGTGCCTTTTCAAAAGTGTGTGTTTGTGTAGGGCTGGCAGGGGGGGGGGGGGGTTTCATCAGCTAACAAGCAAAAAACTGACAAGCAAAAAAAAAAAAAAAGGGGGGGGGGGTCTTCACCGCAACGTACGTACTTCAGGGGCAAAAAAGTGGGGGAGCAAATTGATGACACCTAATATGTACTTACGTACCTTATGGGGGGGGGGGGGGACGAGTCCCCCTGCTCCACATTGCATTGCCTCATGTCTGACAAAGAAACTGTAAGCAACTGTAAGCGAAAATCGAAAGGACGTTGATTTCTTTTCACAATTCATATAGATGCAATGAAGAAAAAGGGAAATAAAATGCACATCAATATCTGTAATATGCCAATACTCTCATAATGGGACAAATCAACTTCTGTCCATGTCCGTCGGACAGGATTATTCCATACATCTAGCATGTTTGTCTGTTTTTTATCAAAAGTCACCATTTTCTGAGAATTTCCTGTTCCTCAAATGGCACGTCGATCACTGCACAGAGACCTTAATGGAAAGAAGGGGTTAATGGAAGATCATCATACTTTATAATCATAATGCTCGTAGTATAGTCGTGATGGTAGGACCTTTATACACCATTTCGTATAGTCGTGTGAATTTCACCGAATGACGAACAAATGCTTATCGGCAATACGCGTACGCTGTACACCGCATGATAGTGCTGCCCCGTTTGAGATGACAGGGTTTCTAGCATTGTTGATTGAAATTTGCCAGAGGACAATTTCTTATCAACGTGTTTTCAGCGCTGGCAAAATATTATTCAAACAGGAGATAGATCTAAGGTGATAGCAGAGGGAGACAGTGTTTGGATAACCTAATTAGTTGGTGAAATGACGAGGATCTATTTAGATCAATTTAGTTTATCTATTCATAAGTCATTTACATTTGCTTGCCTCTGTATCGCATTCTTCTGCATCAGTTGTAGACGTCTGCGCTCCCATGCTAGTTGTCTGCCCATCTTCAACTGTTACCCAGACCTCGCACTAAGACACGCTACGGAGAACGCTCATTCGCGGTTATTGCACCCAAGCTTTGGAACAATCTACCTATTCATATACCACAAGCCCCATCAGTAGAATCATTAAAAACCATCTTTTCCCATATTGATTGCTTCCCCTAAGTTAATGTCCTGAGTGTAATTCAATTACTGTATGTGTTTAATGACCAGTACACATTGATTTATGTCATGTTATTCTTACTTGTGTTTTGATATGTCTGTTATCTCTCATTTTTCATTTTTCCTTTCGTCTGTTCCCTGTGCGCTTAGAAACATTGTATCAACCTCATTACAAATGTAATGTATCATTATTATTGTTATTATTATTATTATTATTATTATTATTATTATTATTATTATTATTATAATTATCGTTACTATTATCATTATTATTATTATTATTATTATTATTATTATTATTATTATTATTATTATTATTATTTCAAGCTTGTGTTGGTCGTGTCTGTTCATCTTCTTCCTCTCATTTCTTTTCACTTTCCTTACTTTCCTGTATCACAAATTTTTTAAACAAAATAATCTACATTCTCATACTGTGCTATTAATACAATACTTTCTCGAAAGACTTTCATATGAACGATCAAATTTTCATAACATATCCGAAGTGTCTGACATTTCTATAGTAGAATGGTCCTTTTCTTACAGTAGTTTTTTTTTTACCCCTTTACCTTCCAGAGTTGTGCACATTCTTTGTCGCAAAGGTACTCATTAGGGCTTTATTCGGAATAAATGTTGGAGTATAGGGACAGTACAGTATTGGTGGACATGAAAATTGGGCTTTTAGCTTTTTGCGAGATACCAAGAAAACACTTCTGATGTAGTACAGAGCATACCATTTTAAGAGGAATTCAAAGTTTATTTGATGGAAATCGGGTTTGGAATGACTGAATCATCCAAAAACAAAGTAAAACAAAGCGATTGTAATGAAGTGTGGGTCCCACACTTTATCAAAATCGCTTTTTTTTTTATATCACAGCCATTTCAAAACCAATTTTCATCAAATAAATGTTGAATTCCTCATAGAATTACATGCTCTTTCATATTTCATAAGAAGTTTCTCATTATTTCACTAAAAATGTTGGAAACCTGAAATTAGGTCTGAACCAAAACTGTATGATCCCTTTAATGGTATCAATCTGAAAAAAAAAAAAAAAAAGATGGCGGGAAGCAAGACTTGCCAATTTACTCATCATTCTGATACATCGCAAAAGATGCAACGTAGTCACTTTTTTTTTTTTTCTCGTCCGGCTTCATAGATGTTTGTTTTAGGTCGAGCAGGTGTGGAGTTTCTCACTTGTTTCGTGCACGTTGAATCTGAATTATAAATGAAGCTGAGGACACAAACAGACTGGACATCAAGTGTCTTGCTGCCAGCTCGTCACTATTCGTTGCTCGTTTCAGTGTCGCCCAACAGGTAATGATAGTATATCATGTCATCATGTTTTTGCTTTTTCCAGCTTTTGTGATCTAGTAAAAGTTGTCGAACATGAATTTCATTTATCATATCAGTTGATTTCATTCATTTTGACAGATATACAAATAATGCATTCTCGTCATCTTATCTATAGTATCTACACTCTCCGAGATCTTAAGCATTTTGTCAAAATTTTCGTAATTTTAACTTAATCGAATTGTCATTTCAAAAAGGAGGACATGCTGTTCGGTTATTCATCGATTGAATCAGACACAGGCCTATTGGTTACTTATCTAAGTGTGTTCATAAAAATGAACTGAAAGTGTATGTTTCAGTCTTTCCACTTATTAGTGAGTATCAGTCGCCCTTCTACCGTATCCCCTAGAGTGGCCGAATTGATTTAATATGATTTCGATTCAGCTGAAGAGCAGGCCTACCACTGCGTGATCATAACACTATCTCAGCAAAAAAGCAAAACAAAAAAAAAACCCAAAACGTTTATGAGCTACTTTTATCTCAATGAACATTTGGAGTCACAATGGATTGAACGGCTTTGCAATGTTTTTGTTTTTTTTTTTGCTACTCATTTAATCAAAGAAAACCAATATGAAAGCCTCATTTATTTTCTTCAAAAAATACAACGCAATTGCAATAATATTTACGTATTCCGTAGATATGCAGACAGTGAAGCAGAGTAACAAAGTGAAGACTACAAACCAGTACTTTGCTCTAGTAATATTTTCCATTCCCGTTGACACAATCTGTATAGATCGTCAAAGATGAGGTGCTTATTTCTACTCGCCTTGACCGTGGCCGCTGCCAGCGCATTGGCTCCGTACCACATTCCGGCCAAGAATCGCATCCAAGGTCGCTACATCGTGGTGTTGGAGGTGACTTTGAAACACATTTTAACATCATGATTAGTATTGTTATCATTATTATTATTATTATTATTATTATTATTATTATTATTGTTGTTGTTGTTGTTGTTGTTGTTATGTTTCTACATGTTCCTTTAAGAAAGCGATAAATAATTGAAGAGTCGCTTCCAAAAGGCGCTAAATCCATCATTTTCAATGGATTTAGCGCCTTTTGGTTGCAAGCTCTTCAATTGTTTTATACTGGATGTTATGATATGTGATCAGGTATCCATGTAATGTGTTAATGATTATATTATACACATGTATGGGGAGGGCTGTGGGTGGGGAGGGTATATATTGTTGGCAGTTGGGATGGGAGGGGTAACATTTTCACAAGATTTTTTTGTAATGTTGTTTTAGTTGATGTACTGATATATCAATATTTTGTTTGTATGATTCTATCAAGTGTAAGTAAGTGTATGTATAATTAGTTTCATTGTATGGAGTTTTGATTAATGTGATTATTCAGTTGAACTTGGACTCCTCGGAAGACCAGCACGACCATGCCGGCTGAGCTGCGAGCACAGCAATCCATCCGTTTACCTTCGGTTATATAGGGCCTACTATCATCATAGTTGTATTGTATCGTTGTTACTTTGTGATTTTACTGTGAATAAGTGAATAAATTGCCTTCTCGAATATTTGAGAGTTTTTGATTTAAAAAGTTTATGAATGTGAATCACGAGAAGACACGGACTCTGCTTTCCTTTGAATATGCAGGACGACGTCGATCTAGACTCCTTCATCAGTCGTTTCAACAGCGAAGTTTCAGTGGAGACCATGATCAAGAGAAAGTTCTTAAAGGCGCTAAATGGATTCGTTATACAAGCAGACGTTGCCGGTGTAGCTCTTAATCTTGTAAGTATAGAAGGGAAATGCCACATTGCGTGTATTTTAGATGTGTTTTGCTCACGAAGCTATGCACACTTATGTCTTTATACTTTGTTAATTATCTGTTGTTGTTGTTGTTGTTGTTTTTATTCTAATAACTTATAATTATACATAACTGCAATCAACTCGTTGCCTTTAAGGTTACTAGCTGTTAGCTGTTGTTTGAAAATTATCATTACAGATTTAAACAGTGAAACAAAAAAAAGACAACTCTAATTTAACCCCAATTTCAGCATTCCATTCAATTTCTAATAAAAATGATTTGCACATTTAGACAAGAAATCCTTTTCAAATATGAACGTGAAAGTGACAAGGAAGAGTAAATATATATATTACGAGTTGAAGGTCACGCTATATTAGTTTGAAATAAGCAAAAAAAAATCAAAATGTCATAAGTCCCATATATTTCGCCTGATTTGAGTCACATTTTTATCATTGAACTCATAAGATTTTACTTTTTCCTATCAGACTAATTTATATTTAGAATGGATTTCCCCTTTAAACAATTATGACGCCTATACTAAAAAAATCTAAGAATTCCTTGACCAAGAGATATGTCACGGCGTTATGATCATTGATCGCAAATATTCATTTTGTTTTCCATTCTCACATGATACTGCAGTGACTTCTCGGTCACATTTTGTAAAATCACCACTAAAGTCCTTGAAGGTGGTTTTGCCTCATCTTACTATGATTTGTTTGTTTGTTTGTTTTTTTTTCTATATAGCTCCGATCTCTACCAGGAGTCCGATATATTGAAGAAGACGAAGTTATCCATGCTGAGTCCTCAAACAGATCACCTGGCTCCTGGGGAATTGACCGCATAGATGAAAGAACATTGCCGAGAGATGGCATTATGAAACTTAATGGTACGTACTGTTTAATCTTGATGTTTTACAGTATTTCAATTCCATTTTTTCTCGTTATATTTAGTTTATTTATCTAACTTTCCTAATGACTAACAACAATGGTTCACGCCAAAATCTTGATAATTCCATGACATGTTTCATAATTCCACAGAACACGTTTTAAGTTGTTGGAAAAAAAAAAAAAAACATTTTAATGCATACAGGTGGAGATAACGATATTGCTCGTTTTTTACTGATTGGCGAATAAGATAATTATTGCATTTCAATTCTGAAATATCTACACAGCAAAAACATCGGCCTAAGATTTAACACCGTGGGTGTTAAATCTCACATCGATCAAATGTCAATAGAGGACAACACCAACATGTGTAGAAAGTGCGTTGTGATGATGTTGAAAAGTATCCACCTGACACTTTATGGTGTTAATTTGACAATTTAGCTGGTTATATTTTTGACACTGCGCTGGTGTCAATTCAACAGTGACACCGCATCGTGTTGATTTGATATTGCTGGTGTTAATGTCACCGGTATAACCACCTGTCCAGTGCCAACAGAATACCACGCTAACTTTTGTTATTGTGGAGTAAATGTGTTCGTACTTTTTTTTTTCAAAAAAAAAATAAGTTCTTAATCTGAAAGACCTAGATCGTCTTGTTTAAAATTAAAAATCAAAAAGAATGTTTAAGTGACACAAGGAGGTATTAATCTAACACCAATAATCAGCACCGGGAATTCAACACCAGCTCAGTGTTTCATATCTAATATCGGACTTTTTTTCAGTGCACCAAGCTATTAGATATGCGATTTGAAACTCTTCATCACTTATTATATCTTTATCAGCATATGGATATGGAAAATATATCTACGTCATCGACTCTGGTATCAACCCATACCACGATGACTTTGATGGCCGTGCATGGGCCTCAGCTGATATGATCGGTGGAAATGTAAGACACTTTTCAAAATGCTTCCATTTTGATAAAGAATCTGTGTCGAATAATGGCCGGTTTATGTCAGAAGTAGCAGTGAAATTTACTGATCAACTTGTTTTGATTGATGGTTAAGGATCATTTTAGATGTGACTAAGGGAGGTTTGCCAGACACAGTTATATGTTAATAAAAACAAACAAAGAAACAAGCAATAATCGACACTCAGAACGGATTATAGTTAAACCTGCATCTTCTTTGCACTACCAAGGAAAGCAATAACTTACAACCAAAATAGATGTCATTCCTTTGTTCTTGGGCGTGGATTGCAATGTTTGACTTCTGATATGTTTCTCTCTTTAAAACAAAATGAAAATCTTTACTCTTGAAAGAGTGAATGAAATTTTCTCTCGATTTTCTATAAATAAGATTATAAGATGCAGTATGTATAGCGCCTGACGTAAAGGCTTTGTATTTGAATTAATTTGATACCCCAAGGTCATTTATTCTTGTCTTCCTGAACCACCTTATGTATAGGGAATCGACTGTGACGGTCACGGCACTCACTGTGCTGGCACTGCTGCCAGTACCACCTACGGTGTCGCTAACGAGGCACAAGTTCGTGGGATAAGGACCCTGGATTGCAATGGCTCTGGTTACAAGAGCGACACCATTGCCGGTAAGAATGAAAAATGTTCTCCTGGAATAGAGAGCAGACAAAAAGTCGCCAGATTTTCAGTTACGGACAGATCCTGAAAGAGCAGAATTTAAGCGTTAAATTGATGTACAAGTCAATTAAAATGGACTCTCCTATCCTACCTAAATATTTGAAAGAAAAAAAAAACACTAAGAATTTTTTTTTGAAAAGTTTAGGGTCTATACCTCACTAAGGATTGCTTTAGCTTTGCAATGGTTGGGACAAAAAAAAAATAGAATGTAGAATGGTGTAGAAACAAAAAAGGAATGATTATATGAAAGATTGAGATGACGTTCAACATGCTCTTATAGGACGTTAGATATTATGTATTGCTGAAAAAATAAAATAAATTTTGAAACTCACCATGAATATGTGATTAATCTCAACTTTCATGGTATTTGCATTATTCTCTCAAAAATAAAGAGATTTGAAGGTGAAGAGTGTGTAAAGATTTTTAAGAAATGAAAAGGGACTTCAAGACAAAAATTCTACAACAATGTGATCTAAAATCACCCCTTAAAACACATTTTTCCATTCGTTTTATGATCGTTAACTGTAGAATGATGTAGAGGAATAACTGCTCATTTCAGGAAATACTAAAAAAAAAAGCACAACAACTCAAGATTGACTAGATTAACCAGTTGCTTATGATTATCTGCAATTCTCGAGTAAAATCAGACCGTGGGACATTTTGTTGTTTTGGTGATGCACGATATAAAATGATTGAATTAAAAGAATGAGAAAACTACAGAATTACTTTTAGCAGTGTGCTACACATTGTGGAACTGTATTTTTTTTTTTTTAGTGATTATAGCCATAATAGCTAATGCGCCTTACAAATTAAATGGCATGTAGATCACTACACAATACATAAAGTACCTATGTTTATGGGAGGTCTTTCTTGAACCCTTCAAATCAAGCTGATGCAGGTCTGGCTATTCTTGAGAGAGTCAATGAAGCTGCGTGAATTGATGTTAGTTGGTAAGACAATGAAAGGATTATGCAAAATACAAGGAAACATCAAACGCATGCAATTTCCGCGAATTCCGTAGGGACTCAAGATTTTGCAAGCGAAAGCTCTTGTGTACTCTGTCAATTGAATGCCTATGGCAAATTCGCGAATATTAAATGTCGCGAAAAATTTTATCGGCTCCAATTTTCCCAAATTGTTTGCTTTAACAGTTTGATTGTCTTTGACTTTTTGCTGTCACCAATCTACAAACATGATTTTATTTGATCTTTATATAGCAGTGCCCCTTGTGAGATTTTGTGATTTTCATCGTTTTTCGTAATTGCGATCTGTCTTCTACCCGATTGAACAGCTTTGGAATGGGTCATATGGTATGGTCACAAGCCGTGCGTAGCGTCCATGTCCCTCGGCGGAAGCTATTCAAATTCGCAGAACGAAGCCGTGAAAAGTGCCAGGAAAGCTGAAATTGTGGTTGTGGTAGCTGCTGGGAACAGTGACGAGGATGCATGCGACACGTCACCGGCGTCTGCACCAGATGTATCAAAACTTTTTAGCCTCAAGAGTAGTTTCTTTGCAAGAAAAATTATCAATACTTCGTATATCTGAAAGGTTTACATTGTAATCAAACATTCAGTCTGTATATTTCTTCGTGATTTCCTCCAGAGAAACATTAATGATGAAACCTTAGTCACGGCAGAGCAATTACTAAAACTTAGGCCTCCCGTATTTTGTTCACAAAAAAAAACAAAAAAACAAAAGAGAAACTAAATGGCAAACACCTGCAAACCATCTTCCCTTTTCCAATCTTACTTCATGAATATGCCATATCGCGATAACCATTGCCATTTTATCAGGTAACACCAATGACTGTATAATATACAGGTAAAGAATTATAATGATTAAATGTTTTTAACACTTTACATGAAAACACAATGTAGTCCAATCTTACATATTCGAAACAATGAGATCAGGCCCCAACAAGACAATGGAGAGATGGTGCTATTATATACCCAAGAAGTTTTGCGCTTAAGTTTACTACATTTTTGTGATAAAAAGTACATTCATTTTTAATGTATAAGTACTGTAGTCTTCTAATATCACTTAAAAACGATGGCATTCATGAAAAAGTAAAGGTTATAGTTGTAGCTAAAACAAACCCTATTCATGCAAGATGTCCTGTGTAAAGTATAATAGAGGAGTTGTGTTGTAATGTCATCATCTCCGCGTTCTTTTGTGAGGTTGAGGCTAATACCATTAGTTAGCTTGTTCGTTTGAATGTTTGTTTTATATATCTTTTTAACATGCACTAAAAATCTCGCGTTCAAATGAGGCTCTTTTTTTCCATAAAGTCCGTACATAAAAGCATGGATAAACACAGTAGAAACCCAGCAAACACATAACGTTTTCAGAAGGTTTCCCAAACTGGTTTTTTGTTTTTTTTAAGGCACCGTACGTCTTCGGAAAGAATGGACGTTTTTGAAACGTACATGCAACGTCAAAGTTGGCAATTAGCAATTACCGCAAAGCATAGGTATTTGGAAAACGTTTTAAAAACGTCAATGGACGTTACAAAACGTTTTCGATATGTCTGCTACGTCGACTTCCTCTTTAATTAACATTAAAAAAAAAAAGTTTTTACTTGGTCACCTTACACATTACACGTGTTCGTCAATAATGTTTCTTCATCATGAATATTCATGCATGCTTATGAATATTCAATTGAGAAAATATAAGATTTGAAAACTAGAGGATATAGGTGAAAGACACTGAAATCTAAAGGTGTATGCTGGGTTCAAACTTTCAGCGTTAAAAATTGCATCGACGTTATTGTTCAGTTATTCACAATATCAAATTGTGTTATGAAGACGTATTTTCATAATGTTAATAGGCCTAATTAAGGTGTATTTGACTTGATCTTAGTAATATCTTTATGCATAATACAACATCCTGCTGGTATAGAAAAGAATGTGATATAGATTCAGCAATTGGGAATAGTATGTAGTATAGGTATAGGTGGTAGGATGTTAGGTACAGGTTAGGATAGGATTAGGATTAGGGTACATTAATCCTAGATTGTGCGTGTATAATCTCATAACTATATCTGTTTTCGGTTTGTTTGTTTGTTTGTTTGTTTGTTTGTTTGTTTGTTTTTTTGAATGTCCAATACAAAATAAACGTTAGATGTTCTCAAAAGGATTTCTGGGCGTTGTGGAACGTTCTCTGAACGTTCTGGAACGGGTAATAAGACTTTTTAGACGTTCTAAAAAAATTTTACGTTCTAGACGGTTTTCAAAGGTTTTCTGGTCGTCTGCAGAACGTCCACAAAACGTTTTCTATATTCTTAAAAGGTTTTACTGACGTTTATAACGTCCAAAAGGTTTTCTGCAGTTCTTTAAAAATCCGAAAGTTTTATGGTTGGTTTAACGTACATTTGAAACGTTTTATATACCAGTACCTAGAAAATCTTCCACATAAAGACGTTCAGAAAACTTCCAAATGTTAGCTTTGAATAAACATGACATTAATCAGCAATGACGATTCCAAAACAAAATGGTTTAACTGTTATTACATAAGTATGGAATAGAAGTAACAATCAAGAACTTTGCAACATACTGTATTTCAATTGTTTTTCAACAATCTTATATGGAATTGCCACCATGATATTTATCTTCTCTTTTTATTCTTACCCGCACTTCAGCTTCCCCTCCCATCCTCCTAAATAAAACACACATTTTTTTTTATCATCATTATTATTATTTTGTATTTAATTTAACGTATAAATAAGTCCCTCAGAGTCCATGATAAGGCTGCTGAACCTCACCTGAAGCTGTCATTTCTCTTTCCCAGCCAGGCATAACTACACCAGTAATAGCAACAATACAAAATTATTTATCAATAAAGGAAATAAAGGAAAATAATTATTACAAAAAGGAAATGAAGAAATGCAAGCTATAATCCACGATAAACGCGCTGAACGCACACACATACACACACACACACACACACACACACACCCACACACATACAAAGGTTACCATTCAACCAATGTCGAAATGTAATGCAATGGCATAATATTATGCGTAATAATGGTATGATAGATAGGATATAATATAAACTATAGTATATGTAGATGGTATTATTGCATTGAAGCTCAATCCTATGTCAACAATGAATCATAATTGAAGATCATACAGGATTGAAAAATCGTGCAATGTGGTAAAAAAATTGATCACATGAGAAGTTGGAGGCATAGTAGTTAAGTGCATGAGTACTGCAGTGAAATTACTGTTTCGCTTTATTTTTTTTTTCCTTTACTTGTTTCAACTATTTATCTTTAAAATGAATTTTTTCCGAGTTTCGAAACGGCAGTGGTTTTTTTTTTTTTTTTTTTTTTTCGTTCGTTACAGGCCATCACAGTTGGATCCACTGATTATACTGACACTCGCTCGTATTTCTCCAACTACGGTAGCTGCGTCGATTTATTCGCTCCCGGCTCTAACATTTGGAGCCTTTCATACAGTAGCACTAACGGTGTCACTGAGAAAAGCGGAACGAGCATGGCCTGTCCACATGTCTCCGGTATGTGACTGTTTCTGACAATAATCCTTACCATTATATTGAAGAAACACCAACGCAAATAACGCTTCTTACATTTATACTTGTTTACTGAATATCATATAAGAGTAACACGTTCACTAAGAAATTTCTCAATATACTTTCTGACATGGTATGCAATATAATTTATCTTTTGCGCGGCCGTCCTATTGTCACTCTTTGATATCAATCATTGATTTAAATTTGTAAAGCCCTTACCTGTTTTCATTTTTTTTCTTATATTAATGGATTGAAGACTACGTTATTCTCCTCATTGATTTGATCGTGCTGATGTAATACCGACTGACTTGCTATGTTGGATGAGCTTTTAAAGATGATTGTCCTTTCGTTTCCTTGTAGGTATTGCTGCTGCTTTGCTGTCAATGGGCTACAGCTCTGAGGATGTGTACTACTTGGTTGTTGAGATGGCCACTGAAGGAGTTGTCGATGATTGCAAGCTCCGAAGCCCAAACAAGCTGGCCTATTGTACTTGAACGTATACTGTGGGGTCTAGGGCATTTACCCCCTGGGCAATTACCGCAGACCCTTCCCAGACTCTAACCCTTATCCTAAATCCTGAACTTAAACTTAAGTCTAACCCTAATCTTTACTCTAATCTTTTAGCCGGAAGGGGGGGGGGAGGGGTTAATTACCCTCGGAGGGTAATTGCCTTGATACGAACATGTCAAGATGGATAGACCTACCACATGTATCCCAATGATTTTCATCCCGACAATAGAAACTTAAATCAAAGTTCTCACTGATCTGAAATAACTGCACATCATGTTGATGACTCGGGTAATACGATTCGTCGGGTAGTTACCACACTGCATTTCGCATATCAAGACGTCATAAAACAAAAATAAATTTCAATTAAAGACAAACATGTATAGTCAACAGTAGTAGAAAGCACAGTTTCATCTAAAGGGTAAAACTAACGAGGATATCGCGTTAAGAATTTCCACCAATTAAAGTTATTAGAACGCAACTATCCTTTCAACATTTAATATAAGTGCAGTAAATATAAGTTAAAACTAATTTCACGTCACACTCGCCTTGTGTTTGTTGATGAACATGCTACCTACGCCTTAGCATTGTTAATACGATTGTTTAAAATATACCCAGGACTACGAATAAAATGTATTCAATATGTTATTTGACCGCCACTGAAGGAAATTTGTTTTATGGTACATGTACTCACATACCCATTGTTTTAAAGGATTTGAGCTGTTCTCTTAAGAAATAAGTTGGGTTTATATGTAGTTCATATGTAACACAAGAATAGTCTCAACAATAAAGCAATCAGACATACACACACACGCATATATATATATATATATATATATATATATATATATATATATAATATATGTGTATAATTCATATATACCTATATGTATGTACGCATGGTGAGATATGAGAAAGGAAGGAGAAATCGGTGCGTAGCTTTGACACCATAATGAAGGTATACATAATTATAGTTTTCATCATTAATCAATCAAGTTGCTGCCATGTTATCTATATCCTGCTGTAACAAATTCTCATTATCGGCTTGAGATTTGATTTGTTATATAAAACTATTTCATACGCATATATATATATATATATATATAAAGGTGAGAAAAAGGAAGAGGTTGTAGACGTAGCTTTTGAATCCTCTCAATTTGATTTTACTTCTATGTATATATATATATATATATATATATATAGTGCATATATATATGTATATATATATGTATATATATATAATATATATCATATATATAAGTTTTCATTTGGGGATATACTGTATGTTGCGAGAAAAAAAAAATTACAATCAGATTTTTGCATTGATAATACCCAATATGATTAAACTGTCTAAGTGCTACTTCAGGGTCTTAAGATATAGCATCTTAGCTATATTTTGCAGAAAAACCCATCCGATTTGGTTAAAGGGTGTGTACAGTTCTGGTTGAGGTGAGGATTTAGCTTTTAACCTTTTGTGAGATATTCAGAAACCACTCTATGAGATGTCAAAGGCTCAATGTATCACTTAGGAATGTTCAAAACATGAATTCCCACCTCAACCAGTACTGCACAGTCATAGAGGAATGGGGATTGTTGTAAAGCATGTCATGAGTCTGATTCTTCCAAGTGTAGCACTTCAATTATCTTGTGTGTGAATAATAGACAAAACTTGGTGAGAAGAGATTAGTGACATCCTCTACAAAATTCCTCATTTCTCTTTGACCATTGACGTAAATCGAATGGGGGTTTTCTATAAGATGTTGGCAATGAGTTTTGGATTTATTCACTATTTTTAAGGCTATCATTGCGGAGGGTACAGTTGTATTCTTTTTTTTTTGGGGGGGGGGGGACATACGGTATATATATTCATATTTGTCATGAAAACTACATTTTCCAACAAATCGTCGTTGACATAGATAGGGTAATATAACTCTTCCTGCTTTCTTAAAGATTTAGGAAAATGTAAGTCAAGTATTCTTTATTCTACTTATTTTCTATTCAATTCATTTATTTCACTCTCATTTTTCTTTTTCCAACAAAACATGACACAAGGTAAATCTGAAAACCCATCATAAGCATACATACAGTACAGAGTGTGAAGGATAAACGATGTACAACAAACTAATTATGTATACATACGGGAAATTACAAAGTAATATTTTGAGAAGAAAAGAAAAAGAGAACTGAGAGGTCCACTAAAAGCAGTGCGTGTATAGATTGTGGACCACTCAAGAATTTCTTCCAAAAAGTACTTACTATCATTACAAATACACGTTGTAATTGTAGTAATTCATTCTTTACAACGCTCTACCGACTGAGCTATTGAAAGCCCTAGATCGGTGTTCGTCCCAAACCCTTAACTCTCTTTGCTTGTGTGGTCAGAAGCTATAGTGTGTGTATGTGTGCCACACACACATTAACCTGACATAAACCCAAAGTATGTAAACTTTGGAATAAATGCGAGGGATCGCCGAAGCGATGCAGCTTTTTGTAATAATATGGAAGAGCGGTTAAGGCGTTGGCGTTCCATGCCAAAGACCCTGGTTCGATTCCCGGCGGAGACCAACTTTTCGACACTTGCGCCTTTCCGAAAAGGAGGAGCATTAAGAGGAATAATGATGTACGAAGCTCTGCACCGATTTCTCTTTCTTTTCTCATATTTCACTTATGCATAATTATTCAGAAGAAGCCAAAAACCTGTTGTAGCGGTGACTTCTTTCACAAAACATTATCCCAATTCACCGCTACGTGAATCTCATTCGAAGATCCAGCTGAGGCACGCGGCTGGTTGTTATTCATAAACTCTCTGTCCCCCCCAAAAAGAACATGCGCATAAAGAGTTGAATATAATGTTGGTCCGTCGGGTATTCGAGCTTGATTTTGATTTGATTTATTCTCTGTATATGCTTTTTTTTTTTTCAAATGCATCAACTTTCTGCAATTTCATTAACAAAGTACAAAATAACAGTAGTATACTTTCCATGCCGTCAATCTCTCGTTTGAGGCGAGACCCCAGCCGGGGTTTTTCCAAAGTGGGGTGCGTATATTTGTCGTTTGGGAGTTGGGAGTCGAAGTACTTGTCCATTGCAAATAAACTTTCTGCTCAGACGTGACAAACCTGGAGGCCAAGCCAGGGTTTGATGACTCCAGCAGCTGTCGTATTACGTAAGAGCATGATAAGGATATCTGCCTGTGGCAGACCATTCAAATTGAACTCAATTTTCTCTATCCTTTTTAAAGTTTTCAATTTTATATTCTATTGAGAAATTCTATGGTCATCCATTTTACATTTCGAACGAAAAAAATTGACCCGTAAATAACGAAAATACAGGAATAAGAAGGAGAGCATTACCAGTTTGCCGGTGCTGACAATGTGCTATTTGGCAGTGAGTTACAAAGGGGAGGTGAGACTACCTCCCTGGTTACAACAGCCTGCTGACTGGATCATTGAGAAAGCAGCTGTCGTATTACGTAAGAGCATGATAAGGATATCTGCCTGTGGCAGACCATTCAAAGTGAACTCAATTTTCTCTATCCTTTCTAAAGTTTTCAATTTTATATTCTATTGAGAAATTCTATGGTCATCCATTTTACATTTCGAACGAAAAAAATTGACCCGTAAATAACGAAAATACATGAATAAGAAGGAGAGCATTGCCAGTTTGCCGGTGCTGACAATGTGCTATTTGGCAGTGAGTTACAACGGGGAGGTGATACTACCTCCCTGGTTACAATCAGCCTGCTGAGAAAGAGAGAGAGAGGGAGAGAGAGAGAGAGAGAGAGGGGGGGGGGGAGATGGGGGAGGGAGAAGGGGAGAGACAAAATGGAATGACAATAGTTCCAGTTACTGCAGTACAGGCATGCTCTGTCTGCATACGCTAAATGTCTACACTCACACACACACACGTACATACACACACACGCACCATGGAGCTACCATAGCCCATGCCAAAACCAAAACAATCTCCTCTTCTCGCGGTGCCCCCCCCCCCCCCTCCTGTGGTGCTGTGGCGATGACTGATGCTTAGATTAGGCCAGGGTCAAGAAACAGGTGTTTTATATCTTTGATTTTAAGTCATTGATTGCCAAGATATGCACTGGCATTATTTACTGGGGTATAGCCTCTTCAAACGAGAGATTTGCGTCATGAACAATTATCATCATTTTCATCAATTATACAATACATCAATATAATTACATGAGTAGCATCTTACTATTTTTCATAAAGAACGATTGCCAAAAATAAGCACAAAGCTTGACTGTTTACCAACCAATAACAATCAACATTACAATGAAGCTTGGGTCTGCTTGAACCGCTGACGTCTCCGTGGCGGAGCGGTTAAGACGTTGGCGTTCCATGCCAGAGACCCGGGTTCGACATGTTTTACTATTACAATGCGATGATTACCATTAGGGTATATCACAACAGGCCCAGACAGGAGAAGTTGTGAGAGGAAGAGGCGTTTAACATGTTTAAGCTGGACCTGTCTGGCAGGACGACTAATTATATATGATTGACCTGCAGTTCAAACCATTGATGAAGCAAACAATAAAAAAAAGAAACAAACGAACAAAAAGCTTTCAGGAGCTGATTGTGACATCAAACAATCAACAACAACATCAAAATAAAGCAAGCGTTTCAAATGTCTGGATGAACAACCACAATGTAACGTATACCACACTTCTTCTTTGGAAATGTACAAACTGCGGCATGCGAAATAACACACAATTTGCATATTCCTCGACCGTTCGCGCATGCGCGGAAATGGGTCAAAGGCACTTCCCAGGGAAGTCTTCTTGTGATCACAAGGCAGCTCGCGACACTGAAGACACTGAATGAGATCGCGATAACTCTCAGGAATCGCGTGCGATTCACAGATATGATGAAATCGCTATCAACTCGTTGATCGACAAGGTGCCATACATTGCATATCCATTTTGTAAGCAGCAGCTTCTTATCAATATTTTGCCGTTGCTGGTAAATTGCCATACAAACATGAGACTGAACAGATAACAATAAAGAATGATGTCATTGTTATGGTAATCTAAGTAAGCGGTAACATTGATGACGACGACGACAACGACGATGATGATGATAATGATGATGATGATGATCTGTTCCATTCGATTGAGCTTTCTTCTCTTCACCAAGAAAGGATAACAAAAAGTCCACAGTATTGGCCATGTCATTCCTCTGAGTGGGTCCCGATCCCTTACAGAAGAAAGAACAACTACTTGGGTGCACGTCACGTCGAGTCCCGATACTCACACACCCAACAAGTCATAGACAGCGAAGAGCTAACTTCCAAAAGGCGCTAAATTCGTTGAAAACGATGGATTTAGCGCCTTTTGGAAGCAAGCTCTTCAAATACTTACAAAATGAATGCATGCATACTTATGATAGGCTACCATAACACACAAATACATTTAATAGAAGCGCCCTCTTTCGACTTCGATTGGACATATGCGTGAGTTGTGTTTCGTGTGTCTTGTTTGTATTGCTTCTTAGGTTTATCATCTGAGTAGAAAGCCGAGTATTGCAACTAATATATGAAGAGTTTGTTTGCAAAAAAACGATAAGTCCATTTTTGAAGATTTTGAAGTGAGATCTCTGTCATAAAGTACAAAATAATACCTTTCAAATGATATATTGGTCACGACATATAAAGGTAAATTTTTGAAGTTATGGTCTAAAGAAGCAAAAAAATTCTTATTATTCTCTTTATTTTTCATGACGCAAATCTCTCGTTTGAAGAGGCTACACCCCAGTAAATAATGCCAGTGCATATCTTGGCAATCAATGACTTAAAATCAAAGATATAAAACACCTGTTTCTTGACCCTGGCCTAATCTAAGCATCAGTCATCACCACAGCACCACAGGAGGGGGGGGGGGGGACACCGCGAGAGGAGGAGATTGTTTTGGTTTTGGCATGGGCTATGTAGCTCCATGGTGCGTGTGTGTGTGTGTACGTGTGTGTGTATGCAGACAGAGCATGCCTGTACTGCAGTGACTGGAACTATTGTCATTCCATTTTGTCTCTCCCCTTCTCCCTCCCCCATCTCTCCCCCCCCCCCCCCCCCTCTCTCTCTCTCTCCCTCTCTCTCTCTTTCTCAGCAGGCTGATTGTAACCAGGGAGGTAGTAGTATCACCTCCCCGTTGTAACTCACTGCCAAATAGCACATTGTCAGCACCGGCAAACTGGCAATGCTCTCCTTCTTATTCATGTATTTTCGTCATTTACGGGTCAATTTTTTTCGTTCGAAATGTAAAATGAATGGCCATAGAATTTCTCAATAGAATATAAAATTGAAAACTTTAGAAAGGATAGAGAAAATTGAGTTCACTTTGAATGGTCTGCCACAGGCAGATATCCTTATCATGCTCTTACGTAATAGACAGCTGCTTTCTCAATGATCCAGTCAGCAGGCTGTTGTAACCAGGGAGGTAGTCTCACCTCCCCTTTGTAACTCACTGCCAAATAGCACATTGTCAGCACCGGCAAACTGGTAATGCTCTCCTTCTTATTCCTGTATTTTCGTTATTTACGGGTCAATTTTTTTCGTTCGAAATGTAAAATGGATGACCATAGAATTTCTCAATAGAATATAAAATTGAAAACTTTAAAAAGGATAGAGAAAATTGAGTTCACTTTGAATGGTCTGCCACAGGCAGATATCCTTATCATGCTCTTACGTAATACGACAGCTGCTGGAGTCATCAAACCCTGGCTTGGCCTCCAGGTTTGTCACGCTGAGCAGAAAGTTTATTTGCAATGGACAAGTACTTCGACTCCCAACTCTCAAACGACAAATAAAAGCACCCCACTTTGGAAAAATTCGGCTGGGGTCTCGCCTCAAACGAGAGATTGACGGCATGCTTGACTTTTAATCGCAAATATCTCCATTTGGCAAATATGGACTTATCGGTTTTTGCAAACAAACTCTTCATATTCAGATGCACTAATTGCAGGTCCACGGACATGCATTGGGTCCAGTTGGATGTCACAAGAGGATGATTACTAATTACTGGCTGACTGGGTTACACTTCTATTTTCCTCTGAATGCATGAAAAGCGAAATCTTGTACTTTTTATAACAAAAATTCATCCGTACCTAGAGTTGTCTTTTTATACAAGAAAAACAATTGTCTTGAGTTACCACACAAAGTGAAAATTCAAAGGCTCCTTAATACAAAAAAAAAAAAAAAGATGATCGAACTATAATCATGAGCGTGTAAGTGAATCGACATCACGTGGCAGGACCTTACCACTCCGATTGAGTGGCGTGTGAATGTCACCAAGGAGGGTAAGTAAATGCTTATCGGTTGCTGTCGGTAGCTGAACTGAGACGATAGTGGTGCTCCGATTGATATGAACCTCATGAAACATGGCGACTCTAGTTTTGTTGAACTACAGGTGATATAACTTTTTTTTGTTTGTTTTGGTTTGCAAGCAGGCAGCTTCTTATCAAAGTTTTGTAGCCTCTGTTAAAGATGTTCTTCAAAGAGAAGATGAAACTGAAACACCCGAGAACGGTGCCATTTCAATGAGTGTAGGTTATTACACTCATAAGGGAAGATAAGGAAAGTGAAACGGAAAGAGAAGTGATCGTAACTTGGAAGGCGGAATAGGATTTAGACGAGTTTGTAGAATGAAGACAAGACACAAATTTAGGTGCATGGCCGGCGGAACCGTGGGGGCCGTGTTTGCTCGGGCCCCCACACTTTTTGTGCACCATACAAAGGAATATATAAGGTGTCATCACTTTGGGCACCCACACTTTTTTTAACCCGGATATACGTAACGCGTAATGTTATCTTTTCCACTGAATACCTCTTTGTGTGTGTGTGTGTGTGTGTGTGTGTGTGTTTGCTTGTCAGCTGAAGAAACCGGGAAATGGAAGGGGAGAGATAATGAGCTGAGGACCTTTTTTTAATTTTTTTATTTTTTTTTTCTTTGCTTGTTAGCTCAAGAAACCCGGAAGTGGGCCCCCACGCTTTTGAAAACGCTCCGCCGGCCCTGAGGTGTGCATGGCTGAGAGGACTGTAGGACATCATTATGAATAACCAATGCACAAATTGCAGTGTCCGGCAGTGTCACCTGAACTATAGTAATACTTACAAAATGAATGCGCATCCATATGGGGACCTATGTACTATATCAATACAACTGAAGCGCCCTCTTTCGACTTCGATTGGACACATTGCATGCATAAGTTGTGTTTCGTGCCTTTTATTATTGTTATTATTGTTAGAATTTTCATCTGAGAAGAAAGCTGAGTATTGCTGATATTCAGATTAACTATCTGCAGGTCCACGGACATGCATCATGGAGTCCAGTTGGATGTGAGGGTGATTGCTTTACCGCGTTCACTGTTAGAACGATGAATGCATAAAAAGCAAAATCTTTTACTTTTTAAGACAAAAAGGAAATCATCCGTACCTGGAGTTGTCTCTTCATACAAGAAAAATTGATATCTCACACTGCACGAAATAAACATTCAAAAGCTCCTTAATACCAAAAAAAAAAAAAGGTGATTGAACTTTAATAATGATCGCGTAAGCCAGGCTACATCACGTGTATGGCAGGACCTTCCCACACCACTTTGAGTGGCATGTGAATTTCACCGAATGGTAAGTAAATGTTTATCGGGAGCTGAACCTAAAGTAAATAGTGGTGCTCCGATTGATATGACCTTATATGGAACATGGCGACTAGTACTGACTAGTTTAGCATCCAGACAGCTTCTTATCAAAGAATTGTAGCCGCTGTTAAAGATGCTCTTCAAAGTGGAGATGAAGCTGAAACACCAGAGAACGATGCCATTGCTATGATAACCTAATTGGTGCATTGAGTCATCTAGGGGTCATCCTACTAGACCGACACCCACGAGTTCGACATTGAAAACAGGTCCGTGAGTCAGCTCACGAGTCATACAGCCCATGAGTTCGACACTAGGCAAATGAAGCCCATGAGTTCGACACTAGGCAAAAACAGCCCACGAGTTCGACAGATACAACACGGCGCGTAATGTGTCGGTCTCATGGGCCTTGTTGGCTTAGTGTCGAACTCATGGGCTGTATGACTTGTGAGCTGTATGACTTGTGGGCTGTATGACTCGTGGGTGTCGGTCTCGTGACGTACACCCGTCATCTCAGCCATTTGCACCTGAATTTGTATCTCGTCTTCAATCTACAAACTCGTCTTAATCCTATATCGCCTTCTAATTTTTACGATCATTTCCCTCTTCGTTTCCACTTTCCTTATCTTCTTGTAAGACTACGTCTCATACTTCCTCTCGAAGGTATGGTTACATGAGGTCCCTCTTTCTCATTTCTCTTACTCCTCCATACAATCGTCTACTGCGTCTAGTATTCTCCTCCTATCAATGCTCTGCAATGAGCAACTTCTCACTGTTTGAGACTATTTCTCCTTTTTCTACAGCTGCAGAGGGATCATGTTCCTATTCCTCCTCTATTATAGCTCTTTTATTCCTTCTCGACGTTTTGTACACAGCGCCATCCCTGCATCCCAGCTCTGCATCTACCATATTTGCATATTCCAGTGACCCTCTTCTCCCCCTTTTCATTTGTGTGTTAGATAGTCTCCTTCTTAGATAGATTGTCAATATTTTTCTTCGTCTTTGTTTTTTCTTCTTCACTGGTGGAAAAACACAGTGTCCCACTTTGTGAAATACTTTGTGAACAAAATGTAAGATCTCTTTACACTGTTAAATTCGAGCGCTTGAACATTCCGGACACATTGTGAATCATCTTTTCACACTGTGAAAGAGAACATTACCATGTGAATTGACTGGGAAAACCCCACCACAGGGTATATTCATCTTCATACTGTTATATTCATTGGTTTTTGCATAGTCGTGTATGTGAATAAACTGTGAACACATGCACTGTGAGGTGAGATACTGCGTACATTCTCGCAGGGTTCTCTACCCATATTCTTTCTAGGATAATATAATGTGTGTGTTCGTTCAATTTCATTTCAAATTATTTCCTTTTGTAATACATTCTTAGCACTTCAAATAAGGCTCAGTGTACCACACTTTGTCAGTTTCCTCATTCTCTTTCTTTTTATTTGTACCTTTACCTTTAAGAGTTGTGATCCAGCAATGCAAAACAACTTTAGAATTACCTTTCACATAATTTGTGACAAAGTTACTCATTAATTTTTACATGATGATGCATTTCATATTGTTATCATTCTAGTAACGGCGACCGCTCTGTCGTATTATCAAAAAGTACGTGACGTTTTTACAATTTTCTTTCTCGTCTCCTTTCCTGTTTGTTTAAGGTCAAACATATGCTAAATTTCTCACTTGTTTGAAGCATGCCTAAACTGAATTATATATTGATACGGGACAGAGAGATTCCTCGCATTGTCTAGTTCTGCCTGGTACTCTTCGTTTCTCACTTCGGTGTCCGACAACAGGTAATAATAATTAACACGCTCAACTCTGACTTTGTCATTCTGATATGACTCTATTGTAATTTGTCTGAACTGAAGACAGATTTTGTAAAATGACTTGTCTCCATTTATTATAAATTCTTTTGAAAGTCTAAAAACTTGTCTTGCCTTAAAACTCTAAATATTTTTTTTTTCAGTTTGAAGCGATGGATTTCCTATTTTATACCCATATTGTTGGCGGGTCTTTGCTGCGATAGTACCATATTAAATCCCAAAATATCGTTATGTCTTATCTCAGAGAAACTACGTTAATGAATATATTTTAACAAACCTTGGAATAAGAGTCCTTCCCGTTTGGATTCCTTCCATGTTTACTTGAATGTTTGAGTGTTGTTTGTATGTTGAACTTGGTGTCATGAAGTGTCGTTTCAGCAGTGCAGTTCACGTCTGCTTGCTCAGAACTAACCTTTGAAATCCTCGATGTAGTTGGCTTCATGTTGTAAAATGAAACATCTCATCAATTTTCATCAAGCTTCCTTACTTTCTTCAGCAAGGTAATTTTCCCCAGTGGTTGATACAAGAAAGAAAGAGAACACAAGACAACAACGTAATTTGATTTCAATTTCCTTTGACACAAACTGCAGGTTATCAGCGATGAAGTGCTTATTTCTCCTCGCCTTGACCGTGGCCGCTGCCAGCGCTCTGGCTCCGTTCCACATACCGGCCAAGAATCGTATCGAAGGGCGTTACATCGTGGTGCTGGAGGTGACGGTTTAATTTAGTTTCTTTTGGGGGATGGAGTGGGAGTGGGATTAGCCCCTTTCTTGTAACTTTCTCCCTTTCTTCTCAATTTTCTTTATTCATGTTAAATTTTTGTCCATGCTTGCCATTTACGTTGCCACTTATTTTGTAGCTGTCATTTCTTTCTTTTTGCTGGTAGGAGTAATTTGTGTAAGGGCAAATACACAGAAACGAATTTCCTTTTCAGGAAATTGTCCTAGCTATCTTACTTTGTTCACATCAATCGAGAGTGTTGTCATTTGTTTTATCAATATCAAAGTTCAAATTTATCATTTCAACAAACTTCATTCCACATTATAATTGTTCATTTTTTTTGTGTCATATGAATTGAGTAAATGGTGTAAATGATTGAGTGAATTGCTTTTCAAAGCTTTCTTGTCAGGTTTAAATATTATCAACATTTGGAATTGCGGTAATTTTCTAAATTCAGAAGTCCATTTAAAAGGTGATCAACTCTCTTTCAACTACCATCCATTGCATTTGGCAGCCTGTCCTTTTCCTGATTCCTACCCCCCCCCCCAACAATAATAAATAGAAAAGAAGAAGAAAAAGAGAATATGTTTTCCACATGACAAGAAATATTGAATTCGAATTCTCGCATGTTTTTGTTCGTTTTGTTAGCATTCACCCTTCCAACATAACATATACATAATATGAAAAGTTTGTTCGCAAAAGCGATTAGTCAATTTTCATTAAAATCAAGCGATATCTGTGATTTTAGGGACCAATCTGAAAATCAGTTTGTAGTAAAAACACAGTATAACTCGAAATTCTTAATTAAATCCCTTCCTCATTTGTTGCAACATCCAATAAGTCCATATCAACCAATCAGCTCGTCGTATATGTCTCAGGTGATTCAAGATGTCTGCCGTCATGTTACGCTGCGCTGTAAAATGTTGTACACTGTTATACAAGCATGATGAGGACTTCACGATAAGCATGCAGGCTGCAGCGCCAGCGTCGCGACAATGTGTTGAATCAATGAGCGGTGAATGCTTACAAACTGCAAGATAGCGAATTTGGGATTTGGCCAGGGTTGGTCCCAGATAACAATTCTCCGTTGGGCCAACGTCAGCAATGGTCGCCACGGTTGCGGTCGGTGAGATGACGTTAGCTCAACGTTGGGCCAATGTTTCTATGGTCGCCATGGTCGCGGTCGGTGAGATGACGTTGGCTCAACGTTGGGCCAATGTCTTTATGGTCGCCACTTGCGGTCGGTGGATATAGTTGGGTACCCTACGTTGGGCCAACGTTGGCGATGGTCGGTACGGTCGCAGTTTGCAAACTAACATTGGCGCAACTTTGGGCCACCGTCTCACCTTGCCGATGATGCAAGATAGAGTTGGTAATCCTAAGTTGGGGCAACGTTGGCAATTGTCGGCACGTTCGCAGTCGGTAAGCTAATGTTGGCACAAGGTCGGGCCATTAAAAGGGTTGCAAAAAGGTTCGTTAAACAGTTTTCCCTGTAGTAAACAAATTTCGAACAATTTGCAAAATTTATTTTTCCCTAAACAGTTTCAAGCGTTTGCAAAACAGTCGTAAAATCTTTGCAGAACTTTGTATAACGGTGTCGCTGAAGTTCTTTCTACTTCACCAATGCTACTCACACGCGACCATTATGGCTTCTGTATGAAATCGATTCATTGAGAGAACTTTGCAAAGTAGATCCCCCTGCCGAAGAAAAAACCACTCTCTGACCCTAATAGCAATTATCTTTTCCTTCTTTCTCTTCATCCTCTTTCTATATCTAATTTGCACGATATGGTGTAGCAGCAGCAGCCAGGTTGCAAAGCAGTTCTTTAAGGGAGGCAGCACATCAAATTTGGCCTCTTGCTGGCAGAAATTCACTTCCATATTCTAGAAATCCATTTCGAAAAATTCTTCGATTGCTGTCAGAAGAAATTGGAACTCGAGGGAAGGCCATGGTGTGCTCATCCTTTTTCTAGGGTTGGGTCCATAGTTTCGCCTTGTGTTTTCCAGGGGTTAGCAAAGTTCCTAAATATTCACAAATAGTGGTAGATAATACTGGCAAATTGTTGCTCTTCGCGGAACAGATTTTTAACATTTGCTTACGGTCGCTATAATTATCACCAACTGCTTTTCGCAAACACTTTCACAAACGTTCGCTCAAATTTTGCTAATTGTTGGTAAACACTGCTAAAAATATGTTAAATGGTGCATATGGCAAAAGCGAAACCTGATTTTCGCCAAAATGTGTCAGAAAGTTGGCGAATCCACCATTCGCGACGCTCGTACGCTTTCGCCGCTTGGATAGAGGTAAATGGCAGAAACTCCTATAAGCTTTCCTCCGACACGTGCTGAGAATAGGAGGTTAAGATGTTACTATGGCAACGCAGTTTTGCACACATTTGAAACATTTGTGATATAGTTAGTACAAAAGTAGTTGAATCAAAATATTTCGTCCTGATATACTTTTATTCGTGAGCATTTCACTTGAAAAATTTGGATTTTTTTTTTTTTAGATCCGTATTATTTTCCTTATCAACCACTGTTTTATGGTATTACCATGGAAATGCAATGTTTGAGACTTTAACGAATGTAACTTCCAAATGTCCCCCAAGGCCATAGTGCGCGCCAAATTCATGATCATTACTCGAAATCTGCGGAAGTATCCGATCACCAAAAATTGTGCCCTGATTTATGCCTGTAAAATGCTCTCACCATGGCAAAATAATATTTAAAATGCATAAAAAAATAATCCGAAAGATTTGTGACACAGCAATTTTATACTGCGCAGGGTAGACTGTGCACGGTGGGCTATAACAAAACAAGAAGTGGAATTATCAGTTTCTGCGGCAAAACATATTGAAAAGTACAAAATTTCCAATTTTTCTCTTTGTCTAGGCATCTGAACATTCAATCTGTTATTACGTTCGTAACTGACATTTATGATTTATACACTATTTGTGATCTATGCCAACCTAGTATAATTGAAAAAAAAAATCGTAATTTAACAACAAAAAGTGAACCAAACAAACTCTTCGTGTGTATATTTGCAGCTTTATTTGCCAACGACTATTTTTGGAATGACATTATTCATAACAGTAGCCATGTGGACTTCAATGCCTTCTTGAATAATAAGGAATTTTAGGTTTAGCCAAGATAAGGCAGCATAATCAGTTCATCCCTCTGTGAAGAGTGAGATTGTTTAGAAACTTAACCCCTTCTGACACGTCTGATAGCTATGTGATTCGTGCTTTTCTGACAAGTAATGAGAAGTGAAATATGCAAATGTACTGTATTCTGCATTGAACAAGCAAATGTAAACAAAGCAAGTTTTCCAAAGACATCAGAACATTTTGCCTTATTTCCAGTATTCAAGGAAAGATGTTAGGCGCAATTATCAAGATATCGATGAATGAAAGTTATCACAAAATAAAGGAAAAAATAAATGCAAATATAAAAAAGGAAGCAACGTTTCATAAAGAAAACATGGGCTGTATCTATTCGAAAGAAGAGACAAATCAACGAAAGCCTATAGATATGAGAAAAACTTAATAAAAATACTTTATTCCATGCTCATTTAAAGTTTCTGGCTTTGGAGATTAGCCCTATACAGCCCATAAGCCATTTTGACCTTTCCCAGGTCCAAGGGGGGGGGGGGGGGGGGAGGGGGCACGTTTGTTATTGTTTGATGTTTCATCGTCATATTTGGCACATAGATACAGCAACTCATACTAAGTACTCTACATGACCGCATACTTGATTTTTTTCCAAGGTCATTCATAGAGGGCGCTATTTAAAAAAATATAAAGGAATATGCTGAAACGGACATTGGTTTCTTTTTTTTTTTATGCAGGACAATGTTGAGCTGGACTCCTTCATCAGTCGATTCAACAGCGAGGTGTCAGTGGAGACAATGATCAAGAGAAAATTCTCAAAGTTGCTGAACGGATTCGTTATCCAAGCAGATGTTGCCGGTGTAGCTCTTAATCTTGTAAGTAGAAGGGAAAATGACAGACTACTTTCATTTTAAATAGGTGTTTGCTTACTTTTCTCCTTTTTATACTCCAGCAATGATTGTCTGCTCTTCTATTCTGAAATGCGATTTATGTATGTATTTATATATATACCGGGTGTCCCAAAAGAAGCGGAACGGTGGATTTTCAGTATTTTCTAAAAGTGATATATTTTTTGACATCACTTAAAAAAACATCTTCCGCAAAAGACCATGATACCAAAATCATTAAATTTGGTTCAGTACTTTTTATTCTACGTCAATTTCTGTAACTGCAGTCATTTTCAATTTTCGGCGACTTATGAGATAATAATTTGGGTGCGTCACGCATTCCATACCGTGAATTGTGTGAGCTCGTTGATCCATGTCAACAAAAGCTAACGCTTTCATATTGGGAGTGCACACACATAAACACACACACACACACACACACACACACACATTGTTTTTTCCTGGCCCGTGCCCAATGTGAAAGCTGTATCTTTTGTTGACATGGATCACCGAGCTTACACAATACTCACCGTATGGATGGCGTGTCGCACTCAAATTATTATCTCGTAAGTCGCAAAAATCCGCCGAAATTTGAAAATGACTGCATTTACAGAAATTGACGTAGAATAAAAAGGAATGAACCAAATATAATGATTTAATGATGTCAAAGAATATATCACTTTTAGAACGCAAGGTTTGAAAACCCAGTATATATATGTATATATATATATATATATATGTATGTATATATGTATATATATATACATATATATATACATATTTATATATATGTATGTATATATTTATGTATATATATATATATATATATATATATATAATTATAATAATAATCAAAAGAAGAAGAAGAATTGTGCATATATACCATTATTATCGGCTGAGGAATAATGATGTGTATATTTCATTTCGGCGAAAAAAAAAACAGAAAGAAAAAAATACTAGGCCTACTTTGAATTTGATATAGGTTTTCCGGTTTATTTTCTAACATTTTTTCGTTCAATTCATTAGATTTATAATTCATTTTCGTCCCGAAAAATCTGGAATATGCCAATCCTCCTTCCAAATTCGTCTTTTACCTATCATGTTCGAACAAAGTCTACTCCATTAAATCTTGTCCCACATTCTCATTATTTACTATTCAGATTGCTCCGTCACACTCTGTGCACACATATCAGCAAATGCAATTCAGTCACCTTTTAGCCATCGTTTTCGTCAAATTTTACTCTAAATTCATGTCATATCTTGTTTGTGGTGATTTCGCAGATATTTCATATTTCCTGGAATCGTTCCCTTTTCCCCGTCATTTCGAAGTAATATATATACACAAACACACACACACCTGTACGTCATTCCCACCCCATCCCCAACAAAAAGCACACGCACACTGATACAAGGAGACAAAGATTAAGAGTTTTATGTATAGATTTATAACTGGAGTTGTTTTATATTCGTATAGAGATGGCCTCATCCACGTCAAGCTCTGCTTATGATGTCGGTTCCCTGTATACTGATTTCTCCTTTGTTCATGAATGAATAAAGTACGCCTTAAATATTATGTTCTTTTGATTCATATGTTACTACAGAGTGATGTTATTCAAATTCATGAAATTCTTCAGTAGAGATGTTTTCATTGCAACTGATTGACAAATTGCCCTACATTGACGGAAAGTTTTTCTTACAATGAACTTACCTTTTTTCCGTCAGTACTTTCTTCGTCATGGATCTTGTGCTTTGCGAAGTGTCACGCTCGGAAATATCTTCCTCCCGCTTTGAAAGAAAAACAAGACACCAAAAATAACCCCTTATTGAACAGAACATCTATTCTCATTTACAGAAGTCAGGATTTTCAAATCCGGAAAAAAAAAAATAGTACCAGCTATGAAATGAACAGCAAAAGTGTGCCCTGTCGTGAAGGTATATTGATACCCCAAAACAAATTTTATGGTAATGTACGTTAATTCTCATGGAGTTCAAGTCTGAATATTTCAAATATGGCTATAGAGCAAAAAAAACAAAAAACAAAACAAAAGCAAACAAACAAACAACAATAAACACACAAAACAAAGAAAAACAAATAAACAAACAAATAAAAAGGCAAAAGCAACATGTTCAAGAATACTGAATATCTGAAGTCTGAACTATATTTCAGGTCTGTGAGTATATTCGCAGACTTAAAACTAATCGAAAAATAACTCAACCGACTTGCACACTTCTGGTTTATAGAATTACAGTAAAGACCAGATCTCAACTGAAGAAACAATGTCCCCTGTATATTGATTTCTCCTTTGTTCATCAATGAATAAATTACGCCTTAAATGTTATGTTCTTTTGATTCATATGTTATTACAGACTGATGTTATTAAAAAAAAGTCATGAGTTTGAATAATCAAGCAGTTTACCAGCTGCATGCTATAAGGATTAGAACCAACACTTGCTGTCGGGCGGAAGCTCGGTGGGCTATATTGAAGATGACGCCTGTCCGGTGATCAGGAGGTCGCAGGTTCGAATCCTGCTCGAGTATGTACACCCATGATTTTCCTTTATCATGGCTACTACTAAGACAGTGATCAAATTCAGTTCTTATTTACGTCGATGTAGGGCAATTTGTCAATCAGTTGCAATGAAAACATCTCGACGGAAGAATTTCATGAATTTGAATAATTACGCAGTACCCGCTGCATGCTATAAGGATTAGAACCAACACTTCTTGTCGGACGAAAGCTCGGCGGTCTAGTGGAGATGACGCCAGTCCGGTGATCAGGAGCTAGGTTGCAGGTTCGAATCCTGCTCGAGTATGTACGCCAATGAATTTTCTTTATCATGGCTACTACTAAAACACTGATCAATTCAGTGCTTATTTACGTTGATGTTGGGCAATTTGTCAATCAGTTGCAATCGGACTGATGTTGTTATGAAATTGACATTTCTTATATTGATTTGTATGTTAAACTCTCCTTCTTTTTTTTTGCATACTCTGTATCACTTTGGTTTCACTTGTTATTGTATTTGGAGAAAGAAAATGAAATGCAGAAATAAACCAAACCAACCAAACCAATGTAAAAAAAAAAAAGAGAGAGAAAGGAAATAAAAGACATTTTGGGGCTGTATTCCATGTTGAATACAGTCTGTTTCATACATAAGATTCAATGACATAAAAGAGCTCAGCGGGTCCAAAATGTTGTCATGACGTAACTAAAAATGGTTTTTCAGAGCAAACGAATTAGGCATGAATGTCTATACTGATCCGAACACCAGGAGACGGTGAGAGAATGCCAGCTTAGAGTTGGTTCACTCTCACTATCATGACTAAAAAGAACAATACCACCTGACTGATTTGTGTGAAAAAAACAAAGACGAAATTGATCTTTACATTCTGCAGTCGATGGGCGGCGCGGATGAATTTCAATGACAATTGACGATTCTGACAGCGATGACTTTGAAAATGGTATAGACAAAAAAAAAAAAAATCCAATGACGATTGACTAAATCAAAGTTAGGACGTGCATTCTGTGTGATTCTCGGGAAGAATCTAAATTACAAACCTTTTAAGCTTTGAATGTGGTTACATATGCTTTGCCCTATACTACATTACAAAGAAAATATCTTAATTAGAAGTTAGAAAACTGTAAAATGTGAATAGCAAAAGTGCGCTTTTAGCGCATTCTATTTCCTTATACATATGATGGCCGCCTCTATATACGGGTAAAGTGAAGACGAAATAATAGCTTTCCTTCCTTTTTATTTAAAGATCATTTTTGTTAATCCATGTAGCTTCGATCTTTGCAAGGAGTGAAATATATTGAAGAAGACGAAGTTATCTTCGCTGACGCTGCAAACACAAACACTGGATCATGGGGAATCGATCGCATTGATCAGAGGACATGGACTGATGGAAATGACAGAATGACACTTGACAGTACGTACTAAAGTTAATGTTGGTATTTGTAACACTCTCTTAAAATTTGTTATATTTTCTTTTGATTTGTGTGAAGAAAAACATGGATTTTTGTGCACATGCCTCGAGATGTTTTCATGTATTATAATAACTTTATATGTCCCTTAGGAGTGCCATATAATTATGATATTAGAATGTGCCTCGGGAAAATGTTTCGTGTGAATTGATATTTCTTGGGATATAGTGGATTTTATGACCACAAAATTCACATTCATAGTGATGAAGCATTTCACAGCTTATGCAATATAATCAAATAATACGTTAGTCATTTGGAAGGCTTGTGAAGGTAGCCAGCCTGACCTTATACTCTTGGGTGAAATGCAGTCACGGCAATCGTGCACTTGAATCCAGCCAGATGTGGCACCTTTTTACGATCAATCAAAACCAAAAACAGAATGGCTTTACATCTTCATGGAACAAAACTAATTTTTCTTCGCCTGGTGTTTCCATTTTTACGAAGAAATAATGAATACTTTGAGGAATCACCGTGCAGGACTACAAGTAGGAATTCATTCCTGAAATGAAAAGTTCAAATTTGATGAATGCCTTCGGCACCCTTTTTAAAGTAACTCATCATTTGTATTCTCATTATTTTTCTTTTTATCTAGTTTACTTCCATGTCTTCGTAATGATTTGAGAAATCTAACCACCATAACAATTATTTCTGGAGATTCTCATTAACACGTCTCTCTATGCACTGAACACTATACAGAATTACGACACAATTCACAAATTACATAATCTGATTCATGATATTATTGTGTATTTTCAAATTTTACTCTTTTGTGTTTGTTTCACGAAGAAATAATTATTGCATTTCAGTTGTGAAATATTTACTTGGCTTAATGTGTGAAATTAAGTTCTATGACGCATACATTCACCAGAATATGGAAACGGACAACATATATACGTCATCGACTCTGGAATAAACCCAAACCACAATGACTTTGGTGGCCGTGCGACAGCCCTAAAAGATGCTGATATGATTGGTGGAGATGTAAGATTATTTCAAAAGATGTTTTTCTTTGAGTTTTAAATACGTTCAGTATGATATTCATAAATGATTATGATAATATAGCCGGGAGAACACTCTGATCGAGATATTAATAGTTAATCTTACAAGCTACATATTATGCGTTATGTATCATTAAACGCACTAGAATGATAATAATAATATCAATAATAATAATAATCATAATAATAACAATAATATTAATGATAATAATTATTATAATGATAATAATAATAATAATAATAATAATAATAATAATAATAACAATAATAATAAACCAAACGAACCTCTCATTCCGGAGACTGAGTTTAGTGAATCTGCATCCAGCTTTGACCATCTAGGACCTAATAATTCTCTCCCCCATGAAAAGAAAACAAATACAAATTATGTTTTTCTCACTGATTTTGTTTTGTATTATGTGTGTGTTCCTATACATTATGCAGATTACTATGACTGACCTGAAGATTTTTGTTTTTCCTTTAAATTGACGTATACCTCAAAGTGAGCATCGTTTTCATCTTTCTGGACCATCCATGCAGGGAACTGACTGTAACGGTCATGGGACGCACTGCGCGGGAACTGCTGCCAGTGACACGTACGGTGTGGCTAACGAGGCATTTGTTTATGGAATACGTACCCTGGATTGCAATGGGTCAGGATATAAGAGCGACTCTATTGCTGGTAAACTAACAAGTCAATGTCATTTCATTTAATTTCATCTCATCTCATCTGCTATGTTATTGCCATAAAATGGAAATCATGCACCATGTGACATTTCTCTACACTTGCATAGAGCACATGTTACAGAGTGAAACATAACAGATAACAAGATATCACATATTTTATAAACTCATCATCTGGATAAAACATTTCATTTCATTTCATTTCATTTCATTTTATTTCATTCTCCTTTTTCCAACATAACACAACACAATATGAATTAGGTAATTATCACAATTGTATGCACACAACTTGGAAATGATATCAAATGATACAATAATAAAGTTACATATATATGCATGCATACGCAAAATAATACAAGTCTATGTTTCAGTTGGAAAAAAAAAAGGAGAACTGAGAGGTCCACTAAAAAGCAAGCTTGTAGATTGTGAACCACTCAAGAAACTCTGACGAAATACTTGTTTGTATGATATGCTAAACACAAGTATGATTTTAACAAGGCGGAACAAAACAGGAGACACACAATAACATGACACGACTAGACAGAAAGGTGGAAAATGGAAGGAAGAAGGAAGAAAAAGAATGCCTACACGCTGATCAAAGAAACGAAAGAGGGAATTGAAGAGGGAATTGAAGAGATGCTTTGAACAGCCGGTGGTTGCATACAGCCATGTAAAGAATATGATGGCTATTTCATGAATTAATGAGTTCAGAGATTAATTGATTGATGGTTGGATGATGAACCCTGTGGTTGTTGGGACTTGGTTAATAAAAACGAACATCAGAGAGGGTTTAATAGAAAGGATTTCAACTTACGCTTTATAAAGGAATACAAAGAAGGAGAATTTTTTATTTCACAACTTAATGAATTCCTGAATCTAGGGCCTGTGTATATAAATGTATTCTGTGCCAATAATGTTCTCAGAAGGGGTAGATGAAACTCAATAGATTGTCTGGTGGGATAATTATGGAAAAATTGGTTCCTTGTAAACATTGAATTGAATATATAGGGAAGTACATTTGTGTTGAAATTAAACACAAGCTGTCCAAGTTGAAAAAAATACAAATCTTTAATTTCTTATTTAAAGTCTTATATTTAGTGAATAATGGATCTGTATGGGAACGTGGCGGGACGCCACAAATAACACGAAGTGCCCTTTTTTGTAATAACAATAATCTATCTAATAAAGTTTGATGAGCGTTACCCCATGCTAAAAGACCGTAATTAAGATATGGTAAAATTAAAGAGAAATATAACGTCAGCAAAGAAGACAATGGAATATAAAACTTAAGTTTATTAATCATACCAATATTACGTGAAATTATTGTACTAATGTTAATAATATGTGGCCTCCATGAAAATTTATCGTCTACTGCAATCCCAAGGAATTTTATATGAGATACGCGTTCTAATTGAGTGTCATCAAAAATAATCTCTTTACGTAAAACTTTAGAATTACTAAATAACATTTACTTAGTTTTCAAAAGATTAAGAGATAATTTGTTAGCTCTTATCCACTGGGTCACCTTTTTCAATTCGGAATTAACAATGTGCACGAGTTCATCCGGATTTTGATGTGAAAAGAAAATATTTGAATCATCAGCAAAAAGTATAAAATGACAACACGTCGGATGATCTGCAAAAATCATTGATATAAATGATAAAAAGTAAAGGTCCTAATAAGCTACCCTGTGGGACGCGACACTTAATGAGTTCGAGACTTGAAACGTTCTCGTTCAGAGATACGTTGTTTGCGGTTTTGCAGGTAGCTCTTGAACCACTCCAAGGCCTTCACCCTTATTCCATAATGAGACAACTTGTAAAGTAAAATTTCATGATTTATTGTATCGAAGGCCTTGGAGAAGTCCAGGAATATACCAATAAGATTGATTATCAATAGTATGCGCTGCGTGGTCGATAAACTTCATAAGGACATGAATGGTACTGTGTTTTTGACGAAACCCAAATTGAGAATTTGTAAAAACATTATGAAAAGTTAAAAAATTAATTGTTCTTTTAAATATCAATTTTTCCAAATCGTTATATAAAGATGAAAGCAAGGAAAGGAAATTGACCTAAACATGTTGAAAAAAGCGTATTTGACTGTGGTAACTTTTTTGCCAATTCTCCCCAAATCATTGAAAAATAAGAATTAAAAATATTAGCTATATCACTTGGATCTTCATATATTTTGTTACCATATCTTGTTGTTGTAACATTTGATTTCTTTTTCGATATATTCATGGCCTGGTTCAAAACCTTCCATGTATTCTTCATATCATGTTTATATTTTTCTAGCTGAAACATATAATATTTCCTCTTTTCTAACCGTATAATCTTAGTTAAAGTATTTCTATAGGAAGTGTATTTTTCTTTTGACTTCTCAGTTTTTTCCATTTTGAATTTATAATATAACCTATTTTTCTTATTGATTGAACGAAGAAGAGATTTTAATATCCATGGAAATCTGGGGATGTTTTATAATTAACTAACTTATCTTTTGATTTAGGTATATATTGATTTAAATGATTATTAATTATCCCTGAAAAATTATTAAATGATATATTAACGTCATCACTACCGTAAACACTAGACAAATCAGCCCTATCTAGGGTAGCACCAAGGCTAGCCAAATTTTCTGGTGTAGCCCTTATTCTGGTTGGAGAAAAAACAAATTTATATACCGAATACCCGAGATCGAAACATGCTATGATAGGGAAATGATCAGTCATATCGGATAAAATTATAGACGAATTCAAAATTTGCAATACATAAGTGAAAATATTATCAAGAAGGGTGGTGGAATGATTTGTAACGCGTGTAGGTTTCGAAATTGATGGCAAATATGAGGCTGACAAAAAATTTCAAAAAATTCTTGTGAGTATTATCATCATTTTTAATCAAATCAATATTAAAATCACCCATTATAAATCTTTACACTCATCAACAGCAACATAAATCACAGATATAGAATACTGCTCCTGTTTCTTCTAAATACCGATCCTCCTGCAATATTCCAAACAAACAAAACTGCAAACAAGAAAACGATGAAGCCAGAAGAAAGTTCTTAAATTCTTGATATTTTCTGATTCTTCAATTTTTATGGACACTATTTTGCAGATTACATACGCATTTATGCCGTAGCCATTTTGATACACGTAATGTATCGTTATCTATAACTGTGATTGTCGAAATAGATAAAGAATATCTTTACTTTAAGAAGAACAAGAAATTACTGATGTTTTGAAATGTTTACCAAGCTTATATATCTATATTAGATGTAAAAAATAATACAATGACCACAAGGGGCACTGATGAACTCAGCAATGCGCCAGTGAATTATTAAAGGGAGGTGGCGCTATATCCAATGAGATGAACTAATGAGCGATTACTCTGAAAACTTTCCCCTGCTGCCGCTGAGGTTTCTGCAGTTCTCATGACTGACTTATAACAGTGGTTGTATCCTGGTCAGTAATGAAAATATTAATGCCTTCTATCGAGTTCTGTGCCATAAAACATACATGTTGTCTCTTTCAATATAGCAGTGTGTCTTGAGACATTGTGTGAATTTCATTGTATACAGTATGGTAATAGAACATCACTTTGATTTTTCCCTTTTCATATTGTGAAAAGCGCTGGAATGGATTGCAGATAAAGGTATAACACCGTCAGTAGCGTCTATGTCTCTGGGCGGAAGTTATTCCTATTCCCAGAACCAGGCGGTGAAAGAGGCAAGGAGCAGCGGCATTGTCGTGGTGGTATCTGCTGGGAACGATGATGGCAATGCATGCGACAAGTCACCGGCGTCTGCACCAGAGGTATTCAAACCGCTCACAACCGCTTTATTTGTTCGAAGTTACAAGAGCAAATAATAATGATGATGATGATAATAGTAATAATAATAATAATAATAATAATAATAATAATAATAATAATAATAATAAATCGTGTCCAAATAAACCGTGACGGTGAACTTATAGCCAAAATTATAATTGTATCAAATCTCGCTCTATAACTCCCATCAGGAAAAAAAGAAGAAAAAAATGTCTCTTTAGAGTCTTTATTTCTTCAGCGAAAGCCAAAGAAAAGTGCTATGCCAGACACACGCCACCTTTCTGCCAGAGTAACCCTCTAACATAGATCTACTTTCTATCGGCTTGTCCTCTTATCACATGACTTAAATTACTCCTGGAGTCGGAGTAAAATGCAATTCTATAATTATACCACTAGTCAAGATGAAAATATTAAGCAGATTTAAACCAAAGACTGTGGATGAAGGTAATTTATAAACGTGTCTTTAAAGTCGATCCTCGATAGAAACGTAACTGATTCTTACATACATAATTTGCTCGTTTGAATGTCTGGAAGCAATATATTATTGAAAACACTAACATGAATACAATATATGCGATGATCATCACCTAACAAGCCTAATTTCCTGACGTTTCCCGAAGTTTTTGCAACATTTTTTTTTCTTGGGAGGGGGCCAAGAATTTCATTAAATCTTTGAATTGGAAATGAAAATCTGTAGCCTTGTAAGAACCTCACACCGATGACTCCAAGGTGAAAGGGGTTAAACTTAACTTGCCCAGCTCGAAACCCACAAAAAGTAGGCCAAAATGAAGTAACACTTTTGTATACTGAGCGTAGAAGAATAACATTTATGTATAGATCATGATAAAAACTAAATTGACAACTCGTGACAATGCTGAAAATCAAATGATAATTGAAATAAAAGAGATGTAGGAAGTGCAGTTGCCTAGAAAAGAGAGAAAAGATGATTTCAGACCAGTTTTAGTCTGACGTTATAAAGTGTCTATGCATATTCGCCAGCGAAGCAGCGACTGTCCCATATTATGGTTCCGAAACTCCAGATATTTCAATTTCCTCTTTACTTTTAGCCGCCAAATTTAATGGTAGTTCGAGAAAATATTATTCGCCCAGGTGAGACAAAATAAATTGTATAATTTTAGTCGGTCAAACCAAGTGATAATATACTTCGTAGTTTGCTTCATCACAGAGAATCCTTATCTGTAATATTTTGTTGGCTATAACCTGGGCGATCCCAATGGCAACATTACATTATCAACCAACAAAAAGCAGGACATCTATTGTAACTGTACAGTGTGCCCCCCAAAATTACAATCGGATTTCAGCATTGATAACTTCTAATATGATTTATCTTGCTGAATGCTATTTCAGGGTCTACAAATATAACATCGTATACCTATATGTTGTCCCCCCCCCAAAAAAAAAAATAAATAAAATAAACAAACAAACAAACAAAATCACTTTGGTTAAGTGGTCACGAAAAAAAAAATGGATCCCCTGTAAAGCATTGGATTGGATTGACTAACTATTTTAAAAGTTATCGTTGTGGAAGGTCCGGTTGTATGATTTTTTTTTTTATGGGGGGGGGGGGGTTGAAGACATACGGTATTGACACTCCAGATGACACTGTGCGGATGATCACGATGGGATAATAAATGCGGGGATGCAATGGGATCATCACATATTCAAATACATGTGTGTGTGGTTGCTATATCGATATTGGTAGTCAGCGAAAACAGGAAACTATTACATCCTATATGATTAATTGCTCTAAAGTGGCGCTGTTCATCTTGTCGGTCTCGTGGACCTTCTTGCCTATAGTGTCGGACTGGAGAGCCTATTTTGCTTAGTGTCTGTCTCGTGAGCCTGTTTTGGTTAGTGTCGGTCTCGTGAGCCTTTTAAGCGTGCATCGGTAACGTGGACTTTGTCTGCGTAGTGTCGGCCTCGTGAGTCTTTTATGTGTAGTGTCGGTCGCGTGAGCCGTATAACTTGTGGGCTTATTTTACTTGATGTCGAGCTCGTGGGCTTTATTTACTTAGTGTCGAACTCGCGTGATGTATAACTAGTGGGCTGTATGGCTTGTGAGCTGTATGACCTGTGGACTGTATGACTCGTGGGTGTCGGTCTCAACGGTCTCGTGACATGCACCCCTAAAAAGGGTCTCCCAGTGTCGCTCGTGATCCAACGTAAAAGTCAATGGATTTCCGCTAAGGAAGTCATTTCATCATTACTAAAATATTTTTTTCGGGTATTGGAACAAAGGGAAAATAAAATGTCATGATAAAACAATGAGCTGGAAATCCTCGTGATATATGCAGTGTGCATGCTCCGAGGCAAAAGGCTAAATGATATCTAATGTGCCTAAAACGTACCAATTTTCAGCCGGCAGTGTCTTTTGTAGTATAGGTTTTTCCGCTCTGTTTCATACTTTTGTCACTCAAATCAATTAAAGTGCATTTAAATTCACGCACTGACGTCAAACGATCGATATCGGTCTTTCAAGATTAAAATTTGGGGAATGGAATTCATTTGGCTGCTTTAACTTCTGAGCATTGAAATAAATTGATCTGCAAATTAGTTTCATATCGGAGCATATAATCTTTTGTTATCATCATTCGATTTATTTTTAGAGCAAAACAGTTAATTAACATGTATACGAAATCGTGAAAATACTTACAACTTCAGATGCTATGTATTGGATTTTGATACTCGTGCATTCAAATTTTAAAAAGTAGGCCTGGGGAGCCTGTTTGGGCGCTCAATTTCATTATGGGGATTCAGTTTAATGATTCGTTATTTGATTTTAACGTTTTTTTTTCATTTTTAATTTGTTGGTTTTTTTCTATCATCTATATATTTAATCATGTCTGTATTTCTCTTAAAAAGCTTTGCCATTATGTATTTTCATTTTGTTAACGGCAGTTCATTTTACCTCAAATCAGTCAAATTTTAAAGCATTTCACACAACTTTAAAATTGTATATTTATTCATATGTGTGTTTATATTGATAACATGGTTGTTATTTATATTTCGATATGAATTCATATTTTCCATTTGTCATCAATGTTCGTTTACACAATTATAATGAGGGGGCTCTGTTAAGCCGTTGCATGATAATCAAATGGTCCTTGTTTACAACTTGTAAGATGCATCTTGAATTAGACGCACTTATTTAAGACTTGCTTGCCCTTTCAGGATTTTGAATGACTGAAGAGACACCTATGCTACTGCCATCTGATTTTGAATGCCCCTTTTCTAACCTTTATGCTCCTAGTTTAAATGTGAATAACTCTCTTGGCAATTGTGTCGCAAGAATAAATATTTCTAACGAAGGAAAATTATTTTGAATGGCCATTCCTTAATCTGCATGCTCTTTGTCTAAATTGCAGGTGACTCATTTGAATTTTGTTTTGCACAAAGAGCAAATTCCAACGAGAGAAAATGAAATTAAATAACCATTCGTTAAATCGTGTGCTCTTTCTATAAATTTAAATCACTCATTTGAAAAGCGTTTTGAAAGAATAACACAAATCGAATGAACAAATACGAAATCCAATGCCAATTTGCGTTGGCGATCACAACTATCGCGAATTTTAATGACGTTATCATTAAACTGAGTGATACAATTTTGAAATTGAGCGGGAAAACCTATAAAAACGAATGAAAAAGATAATAAAATTGTTGATGGAATTTTTAGCTCAAGGTCAATTCTCAAGTTCAGAAAGCTCGAGATAAATAAGTTTTAATCGTTTATGAGGATGATATACCACGGGTAGAAAGTACAGTTACCGCCTGACAAGTTAAAGGCATTATAATCAACTCAGCAGTCGACTTATTGTATTTTTTTCCTTTTATAAATGACTGGATTAAACGATAATTTCTCTTGTTCTTTGCTTCTTAATCGGTTAGATGCAACACAAATATTTCTTTTTCTAAAACAGTGAAGTTTTTTTTTTATATTACTTAAAGGCCATTACAGTTGGATCCACTGACAGCGCTGACGCTCGCTCCTGGTTTTCAAACTACGGTACCTGCGTCGATTTATTCGCTCCTGGTTCTAGTATCAAGAGCCTTTTATACAGCAATAACTACGGTACCTCAACGAAGAGCGGAACGAGCATGTCCTGCCCTCATGTCTCCGGTACGTGACTGCTTCTTGCGATAGTCCCTACCCCAGTCAGCTAAGTAATAAATGGTATAATCTTAGTATGAATTCAACAAAAAAAAAAAGTTTCAACTTACGCTTAAAAGAATTCAATGATCAAAGATTTTTTTATTATTATCACAGCTTAAAGGGGATGGCTAGCAATTGATCAGTGGGAATCAATGGGAATGGTGGAGGATGATTATTTCAGTCCTTGTGGGATTCATTTAAGAGTACATTACATATCTATTGTGTGAAAATTATTTGCTTCAGAATGGTCTGATAGTCAAGTAATGTGCAGTTTACTGTTTCCATGTTAGCATGCCTGTACAGTAACGGGGCGATCGTTAACATTAAACTGCACATTGCTTGAATATGAGACCATTCTAAAGCAAATAATTTTCACACTACAATAGATATATGATGTACTCTTAAATGAATCCCACAAGGATTGGTACAATCATCCACCTGCATTCCCACTGATTCCCACTGATCAGTTACTACCCACTCCCTTTAAAGAATTCCAGAATCTAGGGCCATTGTATACAAATGTATTTTGAGCCAATAAAGTTCTCAGAAGGGGTAAATGAAACTCATTAGATCGCCTGGTGGGATTATTATGAAAAGATTGATTTCGTGGAAACATTGAATAAAAAATGCTGGGAAGTGCATTTCTGTTATAATTAAACATAAACTGACGCAGCTGAAAGAAAAAAAAATCTTTAAGTTTTAAAATCTTATATTTAACAAATAATAGATCTGCATGGGAGCTTGGTGAAAAGTTACAAATAAAACGAAGTGCCTTTTTTGTAGTAACAATAGTATATCTAATATAGTTTGATGGGCACTACCCCATGCTAAAATTCCATAATTAAGATAAGGTAGTATTAACGAAAAATACAACGTCAACAAAGAAGACAACGGGATATGAGATTTAAGGTATTTATGATACGAATATTACGCGAAATTATTTTACTAATATCAATGATATGAGGCTTCCACGAGAGTTTATCGTCCATTGTGATACCGAAAAACTTTATATGAGATACGTTTTATAGAATGTCATCAAAAATGATATCTGTGCGTAAAACTTCAACAGATTTACTGAATAACGTATACTTAGTTTTCCGAAGATTTAGTGATAATTGGTTCTTATCCATTGAGTCACCTTTTTTTAATTTAGAATTAACAGTATGGAGAAGAGTAATTGGATTTTTGTGGGAGAAGAAAATATTTGAATCATCTGCAAAAAGTATAAAAGAAAGTATGTCGGATGATCTGCAAAAATCATGAATGTAAATGATGAAAAATAAAGCTCCTAATATACTACCATGAGGGACGCCACATTTAATGATTTCAAGACTAGAGCTGTGCTCGTTCAAAGATACATATTGTTTTCGGTTTTGCTGGTAACCCCTGAACCACTCCAATGCCATCCCTCGTATACCATAATGAGACAATTTATTAAGTAAAATTTCGTGATTAATGTATCGAAGGCCTTGGAGAAGTCCAGGAAGATGCCAACGAGATGAGAATGGTTATCTATATCGTGCGCGGCGTTATCAATTAACTTCAAAAGACATGAAAAACTCCAAATTTATTCAGAGGTTTCTCAATTGATTGTATTACTGAAATGCCTGATTGTGTCACTAGATTGCTTGGCTGTTGTATTGACATTTCTTTATATTCATTTCATTCATTGATTTATAAATCGTGGATTTTTTTTATTTTCTATTTTTCACTGAGCACACGTTATTTTGTGTCGATCGAATTGATGAAGTTATGTCATTGCTCCACTTGAATTGCTGGAATATCGATTGATTTGATGGATTTGAAATGATTCAAGGCTGATTCTTTACCCGGCTCAATTAAAGGTATCGCTGCTGTTATGTTGGAGATGGGCATGAGTGCGGAGGAAGTGTACACCAATATCGTAAGCAACGCAACCCCGGACAAGGTGAGCGACGTCCAGGGAAGTCCGAACTTGCTGGCGTACTGTGACTAAAAGTAGCCACTGTGAACATCAACTCGCCTACAGAAATGTTAATCAGCTTAATTTTCTAAATGATCTTGAATGTTTAGTAAACAGACAACATGTTGTTGATGCAGGTAATGTCATAATACGGTATATAATTGCATGCACCATGCACTCTCAGCATTTCGCAGGAGACGACACCAATTGGCCATATCATCCGATGCAACTATTAAGCATTGAATTGGGGTGCGCAGTAAAAGCTGCTTTATCTGTAGGATGAAAGCTAGGAGCTTAATTATGTCAATGCCGATAAATGGGAACGCCATCTGAATATGATTCCTCAACAGCGCGATCGTAGAATACAATAATTATTTCATGTTTTAGAGTTAAGGCGGTGGACACGCATCAAAACATGATAAAGAATATCCTCACCTCATATGAGTTGATAGACATATTAGTACAGTTTCATTTAATTAAAGTATTGTTTTAAATGCAGTTTAGTTTGAATACTGATATGTTTCTCAGAAATATGCAAATTCCGATGCCTTGAATAATGGTCTACTTAGAAAAGAGTGAATAAAAGATAGCAAAATAATGTTGTAAACTGGTGTAAGGGAAAAATTGTTTCTTGGTATGCACATGTTATGTTGTGTATATGCAAAAACACACAAAGAATGGGGACCTATCAAAGAATAATTTGCCCAATACAATGCTGACATCAAATGTTATAAACAGCTCACAATATTACAACTGATTGCAACACATATACAATATATTTACATATATATTTACACAACTACAGACATAAGGACACTGGCCTAGTCAGTAATAATGTCCATGAATTGTAAAATTTTATCACGAAAGAAAAGTAAGGGAAAATGCAAAATCTCTCAAACGAGAGATTGGAAATGCTGTTAATGGAGGTTGTACATCCCAACATGGAGACTCGACGAAGTGTTATTAGGCCTACATTAAGCCTGATGGAAAAGGGAAATAGAATTGAGAGAGGATTAAAGGGTATAAAAGAATGAGAATGATTGAAAAAATAAATGTAGGAGTATGAGACGGATAATTCGTACAATAACTATTACATTGTCATATTCGCTTTATTGAATCACTCCATTGAATCAAGTAATAAATCACTTCAATGCAAATTTTCTCTCTGAAAAGGAACCTTTATTTTAAGTGTAAGAGATGATTGTTTTCCTTCTACCGTCACGTCATGAGTGAAGGAAATTATTGCGAGAGAAGAACATTGCTGGAGGTGAGTCTGACACAAAAACTGAGAAAATATACAGGACCTGTCGGCACCTATTGCCCTTATTACTTACATTATATACCACGTTCGTTAATTCCGCGTACCTGACGAGAAAGACTTATCCAAAAGTCTGCACGTGTAAAAGCACTGTTACAAATGCTGTTATCACCATTCTTACCTGCTGAATTATTTGATACCTCACATATAATGGCATCTTTGGGCAACATTATTATACTGAATGTCCTCTGTATTTATTCTTTAAGATTATTATTTGATCAACGATGAACATCCAATCACATTTGCAACAGAACATTATCAGGGAAAGATGCACACATACCAGATACCACTTGTGAATTCTGACACTATTATTGAATTACTGCGGAAAGGGAGGAACAATATTAAAAGCCAAAATGTGCAAAATAGTTCTGGTTGTGATTATATATGTCTTAGGGGGCGTTGCAATGAATGTCGAGTTGCAATCAATTGCAAATCGATTGCAATATTTCCAACTGGTACCCTAACTCTATTGCAAAGTTGCAATATTAATTAGCAATTTATTAATTGCAAGGATGCAGTCATTGTAAATTAATTGCATATTTCTTGCAACAGAATTGATTACAATGTACAAAATTGTGATTGCAAAATTGCAATGAATTGCAGGATTTGCAATAGATTTTGAGGAGTTGCAATTGATCGCAATCTTCTTGCTATAAAATTGTATGTAAAGGTTTATAATTTAAAATTACCAAAAATTGAATAGTTTCCTCTCTTGGAAACGCACCGCAGGCAATAAAATATTTCTGCAGGACAGATTTTCAATAATCGCATTTCAATGAAATAGTTGGGGTCGATTCAGTTCAGCTCAGTATTGTACAGTTTAGTTTACTTTACTTTTGTCATTCATTTTTCAATACAATATATAGCAAAGTTTGACATATTAAATATCATGAATTATTGTTCCAACGCTTTAATACACATTATAGAGTACGATTGTGTAAAGAAAGCATATAAGAAAATAATAGAAAGCAATATCAAACTTAAGGTACACTGGTTTAAAAATATTGTATACATGAATATATATATATATATATATATATATACATAGCGAGAGATGGAGGTAGAGAGAGGGAGAGAGAGAGAGCTTGAGCTTGAGTAGGAAGATGACCCCAGATAGAATAACTAAACTATGGACCATTTCAAAAGTACATCATGTAAATTATGTCTCCATAGGAAAACAGCAGTGCAGAGGATGTACAGACATGCGTTGTGCTGTTGTTGATAGATATAAATGTGTTCCCTACACTACACATGGCTGGCGAAAGGGGAAGGGGGGGGGGGGGGGGGGGGGTCGGGTCTCCCCTCCCCCCCTCCCCCCCCCGTTAAGTTTTTGCAACAAACATATAGGAATACATAAAGTGTCACCACTTTGGCTCTTGTTTGCTGAGGAAACCCGGAAGTGCCCCCCTCCACTTCTAAAAACGTACGGTGGCGCCATATACTATACTACTAATGTATTCATGTTATGTTGGGGGCAGTGCCGTATATTAAGAGAGTCTGGCCAACTCGGTTTTTGGCTTATGTGTTTTGAAGCCTGTGATTGGTCAAAAGCTGGTCCCGTGATCTACAGGCGCCATGTTGTTACCAAAGTCAATCACGCGGGCGCGAGCAAAGCTCATACGCAGTGCCCATTGTTCATTACGCGCAGCTACGCGCTAATTTTGTTTGCCTTTGGGAAATCCCCAATATCACGGTGCAGTGGGGATAATGAATTGTCATTGCCGTTGTCTACTTTATTGAAGTAGAAGGTATATAATATATTATTTTAAAGTTATTTTGATATGTTTCTGCGGAAAAACTGAAGATTTGTCATGCCTAAATTCCTGCCCAGCATGGCGTTGCTTGAACCACCTGACTCATGTCATGCACCGCTTTCCGACAGATCCAAAACGAAGGAAAAAAAAAAGTGGGAAATCAGTGTGCGACGGGAAAACTGTATGATATGTTTTCTTTGGATTCCTCACGGTGTCTTTCAGACTATCCAAGCTTTGATTTACACTTGTATGCCACCGCCATAACGTACGAAGTGTAGCCTCAGGCATTTGTTTTGGTCGTCCGTCCGTCCTTCTGTCTGTCCTTCATTCCGTAATCATTTTTTTGGACACCGTTTGTAATGAAACTGTTTGACATAAGATGCATGTGTGAGTGGACGAAGATTTGTCTTTAGCTTATAAATTTTTGTGTAAACACGCTAAAAGTGAAAGGTCAAAATCATGTACATAATGGTTAAATTCTTAAAACAATATTACTATTTCCCACATATCTACATGCAATTTTTGAAGGTGAGTACATGTATTTCCAGACAAAACTTACTGCGGCGACTATGATTCTCTTGTGATTTATTTATTTTCATTTATTGGGGGGGGGGGGGGGGTAGGGGTGGGGTCATGGGAGGGGCCAAAGGTCAAGGATCAATGTCAGGTAAAATGTTAAAATTCTAGTATCTATTGTTAAAATATTATTACCCAGTTCCTCCGTACCTTGGAGATTACCCAATGCAAAAACTTAAAACCAAACACGGTATTTGCATGCCATCATCACTACACAGTTTACGCGTATATATAGGGAAAGATTTTGGCCATGATGGTCAAAGGTCAAGTGAAAATAGTAAAATGACAAGATTTTACACATATTTTTAAAATAACCACTCAGGGTATTGCCATGAAGTATAGATAGGTCAACTGACGAGTAAAAAATGCTCAAATTCCTTAATACTTGCTCTCTTAAACAATAAAAGTCATCCATTCACACCTAGTTCAAGGAAAGTAAACTCTCGACGTATTATATCTTATGACAAACATGCCATTTTTTTCTGTCAATTATATGAAACTGACGTGTAACATTGTCAAGACGTACTCTACCGTATGTACCCCCCAAAAAATTACAACGGGACTCTCCGCATTGATATCTTTAAAAATAGTCAATCAATCTAAATACAAATTCAGGGTATGAAACTATAACTCATTGCCCACATTATTTACAGAAAACCCCATTCGATTTGCTTCAGTGGTCTAAGAGAAATTAGGGGTTTTGTAGAGGATGTCAGAAATCTCTTCCCTCCAAGTTCTCTGTCTATTGTAATCTCACACAAGAGCATCGTCGAAGTGCTTAACTTGGAAGAATCAGACTCATGACATGCTTTACAACAATCCACTTTTCTCTGTGACCGCTTTACCAAATTGAGAGCTAAGATATTGTATATTTTAAGACTCTGAAGTAGCATTTAAACAGTTTAATCCTATTGGGTGTTATCAATGCGAAAATCTGATTGTATTTTTTTTTTTTTTTTGGGGGGGGGGGGAGGACATACTGTACACCTGCTAAGAGAACAATGTAATATGGCTGAGGTATATGCCGGTAGCCATTTGGACAATTTTATTTGTTTTTTAACTTATTTCTTATCTATATATCAAATATATTAAAAATAAAATAAAATAAAATAAAATAAATAAAATAAAATGGTCCTGATCGTATAGTTTATATTTGGTACGGATGTCACTGAGGATATCCCTCATCATCATAATTATCCAGGTATTTGTGCTTTCGTTCAATTACAGGTCTTTTAAAAAACTATTTCTAAACAATTTGAGATCATTTTACATACCTTAATACGCACTTGCCGATGACGTTTCATGTTGTACATTGTACATAAGCGTATTCCTTTTGGATTACATACTAGTAGGCCTTCATGTCTGTTTCATACATAACTATATGGTACTAAATAGGATGGTAATTGATGGTTATTTACGTGCAAAACAGTAATAACTGTGGAATTCGTCTATTGCCTGTGCACTGCTAGAATTGTAAATTTATTTATCATTTTGTTGTACAATATTCTTGTTCCCTGGACAGCTTGCTAAATACGATATAGCATACAGTCTAGTGGAAGTGTATGACGCGGCATACTGTGAATTCTTTTTTTATTTTTACAGCAAAAAAATTATCATATTTATATTCAAGAATTATGTCCTTTAGACAGCTTCCCTATACCTGGGTGCTTAATTGTGTCTACAATGGTCTATTTGAATGTGTAAAAATGATTGACGATTGTTGGCTTTGTTCAACATGGATGGAATGAAAGAATGTCCCTCCCCCAACCTACACCCTTTCTCTCTCTGTGTCTCTCAAGCAACACAGTGCCTTGCGCCTTTGGGACGCCTGCGCGTAACGCTAACCCCCAAGCGCACACGCTGAAACCTTAAGCGCACTGTACGCTGGGTAACGACATGGCGTCCAATTTATGAGTTGGCCAGACTCTCTTAATATACGGCACTGGTTGGGGGATATGATATTACATTCAACTCGTTGTTTTAAAAGAGCGGAACTGAATAAGATATATCGATTAGATACGCGTGGGCGCACACTTATAATGCACACTTACACACACACACACACACACACACACACACACACACGCACAATGAATAGGCCTATACATCTTTATAATTTCCTATCACTTGGGGCCTACTGCATACGTCAGTGTTTGTTTTTACGTCACGCTGGTGACGACGCATTCCCTGCATACATTCCGTATATTATGTGACCATAAACCACAAAACCAACAAAAAGTTGCCTGACATGGATTTTTAGTTAAGGGCAGATTCTGAAAGATCAGACTCTAAAGCTTTAAAATGATGTATAACTCAATTTAAATGGACTCCCCTAACCTGCATAAATACTGGGGCCGTATTCTGAGAGCTAATTAAGTGTCTAATTAGCACTTAATTACCGAATCGGTATTCTGAGAGCATGATTAAGTAGGGGATATATTAACTGCCATAGCAACAAGCGTTTTGGCGGGAAGGACCTACGCGTTTGCGCGTATCAATGCGCGTGCACCTCTGAGAGGACTTAATCACAGAGTTAATTACGAATCGGTATTCTGAGGGTGTAATTAAGTATGAAAGTTAATGGAAAACTTAATGATACCAAAGAGTGTCATTAACTACTCCGATATCACGCATTCCATCGTGTTTTCTCTGCCACAACGATGCTTACCGTCTTCGGTAACCGAGGAGCGGTTGAATCTTGTTATCATGGTATCCGTAGAATTCAGAGAAAAAAAGAAATATAGCCGATCTTCGAGAAATTTTGCCATTTTATGTGAGCAAAGAGGTTGAGATCTTCGCTTGCGTAGGTGAGGGGTTGTAATCAAATACCGGAGTGTGCGCATGGAGCTCTTGGGTTGTAATTACAGGGGGCGTGCAGGAGCGCGCATTGAGGACATATTTGCGCGTGTAAGATCATTTTGGCTTCTAACAACGCGTCTGATTGGATGGAATAACAATTAGATGGGAGGGACTTAAGATAATTACAGGAGACTTAATCATACCTTAATTACGTCCTCAGAATACCGATTTTGCCCATGATTAAGGGCCTATTAACTTCACTACTTAATCACGAATTTAATTACAGACTTAATTACGTCCTCAGAATACCACCCCTGGAAATAAAGCACGCAATCTGGAAAGTGAATTGAGAAAAGAGGCTGTAAAGTACACTGTCTATTCAAGCGCTTAATCCGTACGAAGCCGTGCTAGCTGTGCCATGAAAGGGACAAAACACAGGATGTAAACCAATGGAGCAACAACGCTGAAGAGATCATCAGATTAAGCTTACATTGAGCATGTTCTATTATTACCCATTCTGCCCATGATTAATACCAACTTTGAAAGCAGTAACATTATCTTTTCAAAAATCATTAGACTTGAAAGTGAAGAGTGTGCAGTGGATTTCTGTACATGAAAAGTGGTCTCTAAAGAATTACCTGATCATTCTACTCTTCCTCAAAGAAGGGTTGTAAAAAAACTGCTATAGAAACACACTTTCCCATTCATGTTAAGATCCCAAACTGAAGAATAATGTAGAAGAAGGATAGCTCTTTCAGAAAAAAAAAAAAAAATCAAGATTGACTTGGTTGAACCATTTCACCATTTTTGAGTCCTCATGTAAAATCAAGGGGTTCGACTTTTTGTTTGTTTTGTTATGCACGGTCACATGTAGGACTCGTGAGTATTTTTTAAGTGATGTCAATATTGTCTTAACAGCAGTTTCCATTAGAAGTGATTCATTTAGTGTGGGTTTGGAATTTTCAACCGCCCCCCCCCCCCCCCCCCGGCCCCCAAATTACAATCCCCGGGGTTTTATAAACAAGTTTTGGAAAAGGGTACGCCCTGTTTAATGTGAGACGGCGTTCACTTTTGTTTTTGTTTCTTATTATCCTGTGTGTACAGATGTTCGTTAAACATGGATGAAATAATACTGATAGTGAATGAATAAAATAAATACATAAGTAAATGAGCAATGGGTAATGTGAAGATATTAATTTACATTGCGGAGGGATGATTTTTGTCAGTAGAACGCCATTATGGTATTGTATGATATTTATCATAGGAAGAAATTGAGTGGGGATTTATTTGTTCATTATTGTTATTGTTGTTATTATTATCATTACGACTAATACTTTTATTATAATCATTGTTGTTAGTACATAAATTCTTAATATATTGAATAGGCTTATCACACTTTTAATAGTGCGACGGAGTCAGTGTCTGTATGGTAGCAGTATAACTGTACTGTTGTTACGGCACATTTTGGTATTCAAAATTGCACATTTTGGTAAATTTACCGTATGTGCAGGACATTGCCGGCACATTTTGGTAACTATCTGCTCCTCCACAATCATCACAAAAACAAATTTTAAGTGCATGTGGTTTTTGTCCCCACCGAATGAGTTAGGTAGCTGAAACGGCGTGTTTGTGTGTGTTTGTGTGTGTATGTGTATGTGTGTGTGTGTGTGTGCGTGTGTGTGTGTGTGCGTGTGTATGTGTGTGTGTGTGTGTGTGTGTGTGTGTGTTTATATGTTTGTGAGCTCTTTTATTTCTGGGCGGATTTTGCTTCTGATTGCTCTGACTTATTGAGATAGGTAAGGGTTCTGAAACTTCAGCACAGAATTCTGAAATTCATTGATTATGCAAATTTAATTTTTTTTTTCAGAATTGAAATTAACGAAAATGTTACTTCTCCTACATTTAACAGTGCATTTTGATTCTGCTTGTTTAATCTGATAGGGCCTTATTGGGACAACCAGAGTTCAACACAGAATAATATATCTGAAATTCATTCAAGTCATTGGGGGCCTATAGGGGCGTCTTATTTCAGAAAAATAAGATTTTAAAACTGATAGATTTGTTTGGTTATAATTTAGGTATTTTATGTATAAATTTTCCTCAAGAGATCTTCCTGGTGTTTTTTTAAAGATGTTCATAAGAAAACATTCTGTCCACCACTATCCAACTCGCCAGAGTGACGCTTATCACCATCCACGAACTCGGAACAGTTTTCGCTAAAAACACAATTATGTATACAGGTCCTAAATATTGGAATGATCTCCCAACAGAGGTTAAAAGCTATTTGTCATTATCATCCTTTATTCAAAGCGTAAACTCAGACAGCATGCATATTGAATAGCTCCAACACAAAAGTGCACTAAAATTCCTTTTTATGCTGATGGCTGCTTTGTTATACTACTCGGTTGTTGCCATGTGAACAGACTCATGCATATATATTTTAGTTGCATGCTCTCTCAAATTCCTTCCCATCGGTGTTTTTCCTTCCACTTCTAGTAAGACCTTGATCGTGTCGCATAGTTTCCCCTCCTTCCTTTCTTTCCTTTCTTTTATGCGTCATTGCAGCTGGCTGGTATATCACATATAGGAATTGCAATTGATCCATGTTCTCCATTTTTCAAATCTTTCCCCGTGTCTATATGGAAGTCGGAATGTTTGAACCCTAAAATTGTAATATTATAGTACTTAAGTATTCACGTCATTATCACTCCCGTGTCAAAATTGCTTTTAGAGCAACTGCTAGTGTGCAGCATGTCATGGGCGACACCAGGGGGGTGCGTTGTGTGCGAACGCACCCCCCTTCAGACCCTAAAAAAAAAAAAAAAAAAAAAAAAAAAAAAAAAAAAAAAAAACTTCAGTCTGCGAGCGACCTCAACGTCGGACCCTAAATAATAATTATTTTTTATCTATTCTTTTTTTTTTGAAATTTTGCATCGGGGATAAAAAAAAAAAAAAAAAGTCATGGGCAAAAACAATTCGCACCCCTGGTTCTGGCAGCACTGATTTTATACATATCTACTAGTACAAGACAGTGTATTCTACACAGTTTTTACTATTTAGATAGATTTTGGACATCCTTAATTCCCATGCTTGGTCACTTCGACGCCATCTAGCTGGCCGTACCTCCCCCAGTCATGAACATAAACCGACACCCTTGACTACCAGTGGCGGATCCACGGGAAGGGTGCACCGGGCGCCCCCCCCCCCCCCCCGCCCCCTCTTAATTTCCAAAGCGAAAAAGTATAGCTACGAACGGCAGTTTTGGGACTGTAAAATGTCAAAATTTTCAAGCTCGATCTCTCCGCTCGCTGGCATTTAGTAATGATTTAGTCGTAATGCCATTCTCTTGAAGTTGCTGCCAGTAATTGCCGGCAGTTCCACCCGGTGCGCCCCCCCCCCCCCCCCACTTACTGCAAAAAAAAAAAAATATATAGTTACAAACGGCAGTTTTTGGACTGTAAAACGTCACAATTTTCAAGCTCGCTCGCTCCGCTCGCTCGTATTTAAATTCTCCTAATACTGCTGCCAGTAATTGGCAGCAGTTGCGCCCGGTGCGCCCCCCTTCATTTCGAGAGCAAAAAAGATATAGCTTCAAACGGCAGTTTTTGGACTGTAAAATGTCAAAATTTTCAAGCTCGCTCGCATTTAATCTTTATGCAATTCCCCTGATGTTACTGACAGTAATTGTCTGCAGTTGCACCCGGTGCGCCCCCCCCCCCTTAATTTCCAAAGCGAAAAAATATAGCTACAAACAGCAGTTTTTCTACTGTAAAATGTAAAAATTGTCAAGCTCGCTCGCATTTAATCGTTATGCAATTCACCTGATGTTGCTGCCAGCAATTGCCATTAGTTGCGCCTGGTGGCATGCGCTCCACCCTCCCCCCCCCCCCCCTTAATTTCCAGAGCGAAAAAATATGGCTAAGAACGGCAGTTTTGGGACTGTAAAATGTAAAATTTTCAAGCTCGCTCGCATTTAATCGTTATGCAATTCACCTGATGTTGCTTCCAGTAATTGCCAGCAGTTCCGCCCGGTGCGTCCCCCTCCTTTGATTTCAAAAGCGAAAAAATATGGTTAAGATCGGCAGCTTTTGGACTGTTAAAATTTACAAATTTCAAGCTCGCTCGCTCCGCTCGCTCGCATGTAATCGTTATGCTCTCCTGATATTGCTGCCAGTAATTGCTAGGAGTTGCGCCCGATGCGCCCCCCTTAAATTCCAAAGCGAAAAAATATAGCAACAAACGGCAAGGTTTTTTTTTTTCCTGTAAAATGTCAAAATATTCAAGCTCGCTCGCTCCGCTCGCTCGCGTTTAATTGTTATGCCTTTCTCCTGATGTTGCTGCCAGTAATTGCCGGCAGTTGCGCCCGGTGCGCCCCCCCCCCCCTTTATTTCCAGAGCGAAAAAATATAGCTCCAAATGGTAGTTTTTTGAACTGTAAAATGTCAAAATTTTCAAGCTCGCTCTCTTCGCTTACTCGCATTTAGTCGTTATGCCATTCACCTGGGCCCTGTTGCATAAAACCCTTACCGCTGAGATGGACTTACCGCTCCTTTCTAGCGGTAAGTCTTCAAATTTGCGGTAAATTTTATAATCCTTGATGCTGATTGGCTGTGACGCCTAATTTTGACGGTAGTTACCATTGAAATTCAATTATTTATTTAATAACATCGGGCTGTAACTGGTACAGGTGTATCAAGGTGACTTTTTTTTTTTTCAGGAGTCAGTGCCGTGATGAGTTCCGTAGGCCCTATTGTCAAAGAGATTTTTCTCCTCCACTGGGGAAAATCCAAAAAGATTTTCCCCAGTGAGGAGAAAAATCTCTTTGGGAAAATCTCTTTGGCCGAAGACAAAAGGCCGCCCTCAGCGTTTGTAACCACGGACAACGCAAAGAGTTCTCCGTACCACTTGACGGCCGGCCGAAGCTAGCTGAGCAGCAAGTTAGTAAGAGTCGAGTTCCGTCCTATATACTGCGCTTAGACCTCTCTCCGTGACTGTGATGTTTTATGGCGGATGGTCAGTATAGTACAAACATTTGATTTTATGACTTAAACATTTACAAAATCCATTCTACGATTCGCATTGCCGTAACGTATTTCATACTGGTCACAAGGTGTCCTATACTTTAGATGTCTAACTCTAACACTAGGCCTACTTGTGTAAGTGTTAAGTTAGATGTAACGTTAACTTTTAACCGTTACCTTAGGTCTAGCAGTTAGAGCTCTAGCGTTTGCTAGAGTTTACCGGTTTAACATTTAACGTTAACCGTTAAGTCTAACGTTAAACGTATAGGTTCTACCTGGTAGGCCTAAATACCACGTCTAACGTTAGATCTATGTTAACCAGGTAGGCTAACCAGTGTCTAACGAATGTAACGTTGCCTAGCCTTCGAAATTCTCATTTCCAATTTCTACGCTCGCCTCTCTAACGTACGCGTTAACACTAACAGGTAGAAACTAACCACTAACGTTAAAGAGTGGTTAGGTCTAACGTTTGCAAAGACCCATCCTACCTATGAATATAGATTCTAGACCGAGGACGAGGTCTACTAACGTTAGGCCTATTTAAAGTTGAACCTAGACAGGGGTCTCATAGAAGTAGGACAGGTGATCTTACCCTGTTAACGTTATAGAGACCACTTGTCTACATGACTAACATGAACAGCAACAGTTGGACCTAACGTTACAATCTGAATTTTTTAGTTTTTCCAATCTAACGTTTAAGACCCTGGATGGAGCTACCTAACTTAGTCTAACCATGTAACAAGTTATACGGTACTCTAACGTTAACTGGATCTACTGTCTCTGTTACAGTAGATCTACATAAATTCCTCAAGCCTCTGTGCCTTATGTTAAAATTTAACATCATCATTGACATTAGATTTTAAACTGAATGACTAACATTAGCGGTTAGATGTCTGTCGTTAACAAATAGTGAGCTTTCAAATCTTAAAACTATTAATGTTAACGTAGGCCTAGTTAGGGCTAACGTTAGACAATCTACACTTACGGTTAGTTAGATCCCTGGATTTAAAAAAAAAAATTAACGTTAGGCCGAACTGTTAGCCTAACATTAACAGTTAGCTAGTTACACCTTTGTACTCCTAGACTAGGTTCCGTACGATGGTAACGTATGTTAAACGTAACGTTAGGACCTACGTAGCTTAGGGCGTAGACCCTCCTTTCTAAACACAACAGTTAATAAGTTTTAATATAAAGAAACAAACACACATGAATCAATCCAGGGCATAATTGTGACCTAACTTACACAAGTTAGACTAGATGTTCTTGATTCTAGATCTAGGCGTATAGACTCTATAGACGTCTACATGTCTAACTGTTAACTATTGGGTAGATCTATCTTTTTAAAAGCTTAACCCAGGTTAGAAGTTCTAACGTTAGATCTGCTGCTGGTCATGTCGACTTGTTTCTCACTCTCTGTTATAACGTTCGTACACTATAGACAGTGGGCCTAACTGTTACTTAGTGTTAGAATGGTCTAACGTTAGGCTTACATTTATTTTCTTGTAATACTAACGTTAGGCCTAGGCCTATATAGACCATCCCTATACTGTGTCTATAGTATTGTCTTCTTCTTCTTTTTTTTTTCAGATTCGCATAGCAATCACATGTTGGAAAGTACTATTCATTGTTTTCCCATATTTTTTTTTTTAATCATAACAGTACACGTCAGAGTATGACGGACACTTTTAGCGGCAAAAGGTCACAAGGTGCGCCAGATGGGAGTTTTGGTATGATGGACATTGACACCTCTGACACCGAGTATCCACAGGATTACAGCACAAATATCAAGCTTCACCGAGCGGCAAAGAAAGGATGCGTACAGAAATTGAAAAAGTTGTGTAAATCAGGTATGCTGAGACGAGGTAGCATACTCACAAACGTATCTTCATGAAAAAAAAAAAAGATATGACATGTCTAAAGATGCCATTAAAAAAAGATATTGGGCCGAATGCATAAACGCTAGCAATTGCTTGTGCTAGCCTTTTACTCGAATCCGTATGCATAAAAACAAGCAATTGCTTGCGAGCAGAAGCTTTTGCTACCAAGCACAAGCAATTGCTTGCTGCCCTCTCAAGCTCATGCCCTCAATTGCATAGAGACCAAGCATTTGCTTAAAAACGCAGGCATAAAACATACCTTTTAGTTCTTGCTAGCAATTTGCCCTTTTTCAGAACTCTTCTGGCTCAGAACACCTTTATTTATGATGGGCCAAAGTTTTGGAACTCACTTCCTAATGATATTGTAACAGTACGAACTTTGAATTCTTTCAAAAATAAATTGAAATTATTTTTATTGAAATCTTATAACATATTACCGAACTAGGTTTGTTTCATTAACTCAATTAAGTTACCACTTATTTTTATGCATTAATCATTACACATCAATTATTTTCTATCATGAGAGTGAAATAATCTGTCGAATATAAGTTCTCTTCAAATATGACAGTCATCGAACAATGCATCATTGTGTCTATTCTTTGCTTTTAATATGTCCGCGCTTTTGTAGTTTTTCTGGTATATGTACCCAATCCCTATATTCACAATATCATTCAAGGGTGCGTATTACTACTCCTATACATCCTGGAAATCTGTTTGCTTGTGTCCACGATGGCGTGTGTTGCAGTTTCATTTTTTTTCCCATTTTGTTTTTTTCGTTCTTTCCTGTTATATCATTTCTTGTCAGTTGACATTTCTTGTAAGTTGACATTGGTTTCTTTGATTTTGTTTCATATATTTGTTTGTAGTTTCATGAAGCCATTATTTGCTTTTTATGTATTTCTGAGGGTCCCATATCGTACAAGCTTGGCTTTTTAGTGGGACCCTCCATTTCCATTACCATTCGTGTAATATGCATATGTATATACCTTATAAATGCAATTGTATGTCGTTACTCATCATCACATGTATCTTGTTGATGTACGTTTATCGAAATTACTACAAATTTGTTCTGTTTATGCATTGAATATAATTTCTCCTGTTTATGTAATGGAAATGAAAATAAAGTTGAACTTGAACTTGAACAATTGCTTACGATTTTCCAAGATCTGTAAAATGTGCTTGAGCTTTTGCTTAACCGGAACGTTTCTTTTTTTTAATCATTTTCATATCCATGAAAGAAAGACCACACTTGTGAAGGAGTGGAATAAATCTACAAGAAATTACCTCCAAGTAGTGTATAGACACTTTTTCATTTCAACAACGGGAATGTCCAGTGGTCAGCACGCAAAATGTGATGAAAATCAGGTAGGATGTCTGACTTTGGTAGAGAGCAAGGAGACCTCTCTCCGCGTGCGATCTGACAGATCCGGGCCCTGTTTTATCAAGATAAAGTTAGCGTTGATTGTGAAATCAACGCTAACTTTATCCAACTTGAAGTCCGCTATAACTTTAAATCAACTGCAAGTTCCCGTTTTACAAAGAGACTTAATAGTCGATTATAGTTATAGCTCATCACCATGACTTAATTATTGATTTAGTCAAAACTAACAACACGGGACGAGGCTGGTTTCCGGTACTGTCTGCTTAAAAACAAAACAATACATTAAGCAAAACAAACAACAAAAACATGATTGTTGCCATGGCCACAGATTCGTAGTCTGCTAGTGCGACGCAGTAGTATTAGCGCTATACAGCCGCTGAATTAGAAGTATTAAGTTTGCAACAAAACCGCAAAATACGCCGTTTTGCTTTGTATTGAAAAAAGTAGGTCGATAGATCTAGCACATCCCCAGCTCAACGAAAATCTGCGTACGCGTGTACCGTAAAGATTCCGCACATACGTAGAATTACTTCAAGTCTTAATTCAATAGGCTGAAGTCCTGTTTGTTTACGTGTAGGATTATGGAAACTTGTGAGAGTGTGGTGATTACAGTAGCTTGTTTTTAACTCTACGGCGCAGATCGACTTTGTAAAGAATAGATCGCAAGTCTACATCATCAACATGTCGAAATTCTAGAATGACTTATCAGACGCTCTAATCAGCAGTACGCCACTACATAATACGGTAAGTACAAACGACTCGCTGAACGTTATCTCTAACTAGTTGGGCCTAACGACACGTTAAGCTGGATCTCAAGTTACTGTCGTACTCGGTGCTATATAGAATTAAACTCTTTTATTTTCTGTATATGCCTACTAAACTGTTAATTAGTATCTATTGCCGAACTAGCTCTACGTAGGCCTACGCACGTCAGAAATCACTGGTTTTGGGTTCTTTACTTTGGCAAGATATGCATTACACACAGACGCGGTTCCAGTTCCAGTACTGTACTCGGTTACTTGCTTGCTGGCGATAGCTTGATTGGCGGGCGGACGGCGTGCCGAGGCGCCGGGCGCGCAGGCTGGGATTGCGACTGCTGTCGAGGGTGTTTGCGTGCAGCAGTCGCGTAAGCAATGCGTGCCGATCGTGAATTTCATGCAAGGAAAAGACCATGATTACATGAAAGAAACGCAACAAAATGTTAGAGAAAGGTTAGCATTTAACAGACAAACATTTGTGACAAGACCCCAGCTAGACTAGGAAAGTGCGACAGTCATCTTTCTTCTGTAAATTGCCTTACAATTGAGTCTACCTAGACTGTTTCTACTTAAAGTTGATATTTATCACCTGTTAAGTTAATCATAGATTTGGAGCGGTTGAGAAAACTTATGTGTTGATTTTTTGGGAAGTTGGAGTTGATGTCAACTCTGGGTGTCTTGATAAGACGGACTTCAAGTTGATTTGGAAGTTAATCATAGATTAAGTGGACTTAGAGTTGATTTGAGAGGTTAATCATAGATTATTTTGACTTAACGTTAAATTTATCTTTTGATAAAACAGGGCCCCGGGCTACTAAAGCTGCAGTGTGAGAATCAGCCAGTAATACGTATGTGTGTATAGATGTGTGTGTATGTGTGTGTGTGTGCATTTCATAGCTCTTCTTCTATGTCAGGAAATGTTTCCACACACACATGCCCTTTCAAATACATGCAGTCACACTCGCCTTTGTTCTTGTGTTGTGTTGCACAGGCGTGAAGTCCCTTTTGTTGAAAACGCAATCAATTGCTTGTGCGGGACAAGCAAAAGGTGTTAGCATAAGCAAAAGATTATGCATATTTAAGCAATTGCTTGAGCTAGACTTTTTGCTAGACGAGCTTGTGCTTTTGTTTGAAGCAATTGCTTATTAGCAATTGCTTGTTTTATGCATTCGGCCCATTGTCCCTAGCGGTTACTGGTAAATGAACTGAAGACAATGAAAATCAACTTTGATTTTCTCGCCTAGATGTCTTATGACGACTGTCTTTTTTTTTTTTTTTTTTTTGCTAAGTAATATTATCAGACACTTCTCAAGTGTAGATCTAAGAGACAGTTTTCTTTCACTCCCTTTTATTTAGAATCTTGTAATAACGTAAGCCAAGCAAGTTATCAAATTTGTTTGTACTTCAATGATTTTATAACTGAGAAATATTTGGAAGCATGGACTGTACACACGTCCGTAATTGAATAATCTACTCTATTTCATTGAGAAGCACTGTCCACATTTGAGGGGGGGGGGGGGGTATGCTTGGGGGTAATAAACGACAAAAATCTATATCGCAATATATTTATGTGCAAAAGAAATAGATAGGCCCTAATGCTATAAGAAGCGAAGAACCATGTTATCAATCACAGAACAAAACGTTTTCATGACATAATAATAAAAAAAGAATGAGATTTTTATCGCGGCTTTCAAACCATTTGAGGTTTCTCTATCTCTTTTATATTTACTGCAATGAATGCGTTTTGTATGTAAACTTCTTAAACGCATTTTCCGATTTGCACCTTGTGCCGATTTAAACCATCATTTCCTATCGTTGTTGCCAATTGTATGATATTCTATAACTATTCATCAAAAATAGAAACATAGTTTACTGTTTTGAATGTTGAAATGCGCCCCGTTTCTAACAACACAGGAACAAACCCAGACGCGAATAACGAGCAGCACCAGAGCCCCCTATTTGTAGCAGCTCTTCACGGAAGGGAGAAAGCTGTAAAATACCTGCTAAATTCCGGAGCTGATCCGAACCAGTAAGTGTTAGAGTGCAACTTAGAATACGAAGAACATCTTCTTTTCATGGAGAATAAACTGTTAACATAAGTCACTTATTTAATCATACTATATACATCAACCATGATTTGAATGGAAAGTTTCTCTTCAAACTATGCCAGTATGTGTAGAGGTTATACAAAAATAACACTATTTACTGAGAGGAGCAGACCCGAAGTGAATGACACTTTTGGATGCACCTGGACCAAAGTTTTATCAGATGCTTACACTTAGGAAAAGCATTTGTTTTATATTTTGGATCAAAACTCAATCAAAAAGAAGGGGAAAATAATATGATCGTGACTGAGATGTCTTATGGAGCCAGTGGTGGCTGCGTTGTAACAGTGGAGGAAATATGAGTGTATGCCAAGCAGCGCGCATATATGCAATGTCGCAATTGCTGTGTAACCATCATCTTAATGTTACAAACGAACCGCCATGATGCAGCATGGTGTAACAATTGCTGCGTGATGTCTCAATTGTTTTTTTGACATTATTTCACCGATGATCCACAATGCACCCTTTCATGGCTAATGTCATTAAAAGTGACGTTATTTTCCAGATACTAGTAGTGTGCCATGAAGTGTTCGACAAACTAACACTATTCTGAGATAATCGAAAATGTTTATATTACTTGAAGTTCTTTCAACTGTTCACTAAAACAGATTTTTTATTCAAAATATAAAATCAAATATTCATAACTCGTAGATACGAAAGTGAAATTTTGAAGTGTCTTATGATATGTGATATCGTTTCTTCAGTTGTGATAGAAACCCCGTTTTATCAAAAGACAAAGTCGATTTTAAATGTCCTTACCACACAGGTTGCCATAGACTTAGAGTTGAAATCAACTTTATAATTAATTTTAACTCTTCATAAAACAGGGCCCTGGTCTTTACTAGAAATATATAAACCAGAGCTGTGCAAGTGGGTTGTGCTATTTTTCGATCAATTTTGAAGTTTGCGAATATACTCACAGACTTCAAATATAGTTCAGACTCCAGATAGTATTCTTGTTGCTTTTGTACTTTTGTTTGTTTATTTGTTTTTCTTTTTATTTGTTTTTTTTTCTCTGTAGCCATATTTGAAATACATATACTTGAACTCCATGAGAAGTAACGTACATTACTATAATATTTGCATTTAGGTGGGGTTGTATGTACCCATCCGTGGTATCGACTATTACTCAATAGTCAAAGAAAGATTCATTACAAAAATTTGTGTCATTTATACTTCCCTTGTCAAGCCCTTGCCACGACGGCAGCACCCCGGTGCATGCAGCCTGCCTCGCCTGCTGCCCACGCATCCTGTGTCTTCTCGCTGATGCTGGTGGCAACATCAACCAGCATGATAATCGCGGCCTTCTTCCCAGAGACTGGGTGTCCTACCAGAAGGACATTGGGAAGCGCTTCAAGATGCGAAAGTTCCTGGAGGCGATGAGACTCTATGCGATCGGGACCATCGGTGATGCTTCCTTGAGCCGCACTACCAGAAACAGGTGGACATCTTTTATGGCTCACCTTCGTCAGTAAGCTTCTTCTCCTTTGGGCATCCATCATTCGATATTTGTTTTAATTTCTTTAATACGATTAATTTATTTTCTTTCTTCTTTTTTTTTTTAATGCAGAACCCTATTCTATTTTAGATGAGTGTGCCAGTACATGCGTCGTAGTTATAAATGTGTACCGAATTCCCAAGGACTCAAACCTGTCATCTACTGCTTTCCGAGCCAGCGACATTACCACCGGGCTATCCCTGATTGCCAGCAGTGACACGATGAACTTTGAAAAAATACCCAAGCTCCGAAAATCCGACATTAAGTCAAAATGTGTTCACGTATCCCATGGTTCCACTTTTCCGACATCTTTGTTAAATCACAGATCAGCAGTTGCAATCTTACAAATTTTAATTGCTAGAGGGAGACAAACTGAGGAAATATTTAAACGTCAACCTTCACAACTCTACTTGATATTCACTTGTCCTTCATTCCCTCGACCTCGTCTTTTCTGTCCAAATGTTCACTGCTTGATTTTTCATTTAGATCTCCGGAAGGAAGACGATCACGCTGGAGGAGAAGTCGATTTCGCATTCATCGTGGTAGTCGCCGATTCTTCCACGGGATTCCAAGGAGTGTGTCCAACTTCTTTCACAGACTGAACTGTACGACCAATGGCCAGTGTTGGCGAATTTCTAATAGCCCGGTATGATTCCACTATTTGTTTCTCCTTTTATCACCATGAGTGAAGACATGAGCAGTTTATCTTTGATATTTATGTGAGTGAGCAGTAATGCAAGGCGAACTTGAGCCGTTTTGCAGTCCTGCTCTCACGAAATAAAGATATAAAACACATAAAATGTCGTTTGTGCTGGGTGCGGGATACTTTGTCAGTCGGTTAGTCATTACTTACTTCTTTGGATCACTTTAGTCTGTAATGCAAGACAGCCAAAATAAAAGTGTTGCTCATGACATGACATAAAGTATCAATATACCTTCACGACAGGGCACTCTGTTGCTATATTCATTTTATCGTACTATTTTTTTTTCCAGGATTTGAAAATCCTGACTTCTGTTAATGAGGATAGATGTTCTGTTCAATAAGAGGTCAGTTTTGGTGTCTTGTTTTTTCTTCAAAGCGGGAGGAAGATATTTCCGAGCGTGACACTTTTCCAAGCACAAGATCAATGACGAAGAAGGCACTGACGGAGACAGGTAAGCTCATTGTAAGAGAAACTTTCCGTGTAGACTGGTGTCACTCAATCATTCTTGCGTAAAAGCTTCCTCATACAGTGCACTCCCGTTACAACGAACACGGTTATAACGAAATTTCGTTATAACGAAGTAAATCTTCTTGTCCAAAAATTATCACCATTAAAGACTATGGTATAAAATTCGCTTATAACGAACACGGTTATAGCGAAATTTCCGTTATAACGAAGTCTTTTCCGAGCGCCACAGACAAAGAAAAACAAAAGAAATGTGCTCCGTTATAACGACATGTGAATTGCTTTTGAAAATACGTAGCGGAACAAGCATTTATAGCGTCTCTGCATGGGTGAACGCTTCACACCACTGTGTGTTCGCTCCTTGTGTCACACACAGTTTCTGAGGGTAACTTGCGTTTATTATTGTAATACAGTTATCCCATCACATTTCACATAGCTTTGCAGTGTATGATGAGTATTCAGCAAACAGAAAATGATATAATATACGCGGTTTCCTTGTTTTCGTTATATATCGTATTTGTTCGGTTATGACAAAATTTCGTTATAACGAAAGAAAACTGCCGGTCCCGAGCATTTCGTTATAACGGGAGTGCACTGTACACTGAGTGTGTTGTTAAGAACACGTCAATTTAGCTTTCTATGTATGAAAATTGAAGTTTTCTCTGTGCCGCCAAAATTCCCTCAGTTGCACCTGCACTCCCCTCCCCCACCCCACCCCAAAAAGAGAAGAAAACCAAGATACATTAAATAATAATTTCTTGTATTTTCGCACTATTTTCATACGCAACGGAATTGACGCTGCAATGCTATCAGGAATGGGGGTTTTAGTATACGATTCCCCCTTAAAAGTGTAATCTGATAATAAAAGCAGATGGATCTGTACTTGTGATAATGACTGTGTTTGTAATAACATCAATCGCTAAATACAAGTCTAACGTATGATATGTGTTCATTTTATCAATTCAATTCGTTAGTTCCATTATATTCGTTTATTCAACTCATTGTCTGATAAAACAATGGAAATGTAATGAATTTCATTGTACAAAACAAAAAGAATGTATCACTTAAATGTGAAAACGACAACAACAAAAAACTTGAATAAGGCTAAGAAGCTTTGTTACGCAAATTTCCAATTATACGTGTATGCACAAGATACTCGACATCAGGCAGAAAACAAACATACAAAACAAAGCAAGAGAATACCAAAAATAGGAGAAAAAAAATCATTGCGCCTGCTGCTAGAATCATGCATTGTGCTTTATTTCACGAACCCATCATGCCATCTTACTATTAGTTAGCCGCCTTCCTTTACTAACTGACACAGATATAGACCTCGATGGGTGCAAACTCCAGCTGTCTGACTCCAGATATCCGATGCAAACCTTGTACGTCGATGGTACCGAAGGAAAAATGGTGTCGTCAAAGAAGGGGGCTCAGATGGTGCATCCAGATTTGACAAAGATAGAAGAGGAGCGCAGCTCTCAAGGTTCATGCGGAGACTTCAAGAGCAGATTGTCGGAGAAGAACAAGTCGCATGGAATCAAAAGAATCAACGGGAGTTACGAGGCTCGAGACGGAGCCCCCACGCCTACACCCGAGACTTTGTCCGAGAACCCCGAAGGAATCAACGGTGCACGAGAGAATTCCGGTAACGTCTCTAAAAGGTGTGAACCCGCTATTACAAGAACAAGTGACGCAGATGGCGTTGGTCTTCATGGCAAAACGGAAAAGACTTCCACTGCAAGGCTTTCAACAACGGAGCTAGACAATGTCGAACAAAATGGAGTTGTCGAAGAGCAGGAGTCTGAGTCAGTATCACAAGTCAATTCCGGAGACATATCAAACAAGAGTGGAATGGGTGAAGATAAACCCTCGGAAGAGGGAAGCTACCTTCCTGTCGAAATAGACACTGGGTCCCTGCATGACAACAGTTGCAAGAGCAAGCTGATGGAAATCCTCGAAGACGCGTTCAGGATGGAACTTGCACCACGCGTGTCAGAGCTTATGAACGAATACTGTAGCAGCAACCAAGGTAGTTTCGCTGCCGAGGATTCCCTGGATGTCGACTTCCACTCTTACCATGGGGACGACACAGGAGAACTGGACGTCGACGGAGTGGAGTGGGTTGGAGAATGCTGTGACGTTTCAGCTTACGACCGGAACGGAAATCGCCTGTCAGAAACCACCGACTCTTACAGTCAGGTTGAGATGGAGATTGATCAGCTACTGACGAGAAATGCGGGAAATTCCCCTCAGCAGGCAGACAGAGATGAAGAGAAGAATTTCGTCATGGAAGGAAGGCACGTGGATATTCAGAAAATGCTTCCGGGCTATTTTGAAGAGAATTCCGAAGAACCGGAAATGGCTGCTTCATCGGATGATAAAGCAAGCAAAATGGAGGATATCCAAGACAGCAGCGTTGATCGGAGCAATCGGAGCTCCCTCTTCCAAGTATCCGCCATGGATGAAGCAGCTTTTGTAAGTGACGTCTCCCTGGAAGTAAACGTCAACGACAGCCGCAGGCTCTCCCAAGAGAGTTTCGGACGCGGGGACTGGGACCATCAGGGTTTCCAGGGCGGAGACAGAGGTTACGATAAGGAAGATGAGATAAAGAAACAGGACCCGAATGAAGGAGACGCCCCTCTTCACAAGGCCCTTGCAAGGTAAGTAAATGATTTCTCTCAGAACTGTGACCTGTTTATCATTGACAGAATGTCAATTAATACCTAGCTCTACTGTCATTCTACAGAGTCTACAGAGACTAGAAACGTTAGGAGGATAACATTTCATCTTGTCATTCAAGACATGCACCTGCCTCTGAGTGCCGCGATATTCATAAACGGTTGAGTTCCTTTTAAAAACGTCATAAGCTCGAAAAAGTATATGCAAATTGAATAGGAACTGCAGAAATTGTAAGACTCTGTGTCACATCATACCTTCAAATCTCTCCACTCACACTGAAATGCAGCTTGTATCTATGTACAGTGTACTCTACTCTGTGCTCAAAGTTGGGTGGTATAATGCTTTTGTAGTTGGTGATATACTAGCATGCGTGGCCTTCGCTTATAAAGGATGCATGTCATTGTTTGTAATTGAAATTCAGTTGTTGTTGTTTTTTATATTAAAAATACTAAATAACAAGTTGGGTTTTTTTCCCCCAGCGTATGGGTAATCAGTGGTATTCTACAGTGACTCTTGAGTGTTTTTCTGCAATGTATATAAGGTGCAATGTATATTAGGTAGTCTGCCTAATAGTCCATATGTGTGTGTGTGTGTGTGTGTGTGGTTGTGCGGTTTTCTTGTTCATCTTTTTTTTTCTGACGCCCATTTTTCAAGGATGGATCTGACCAAGGAAGAGGAAGATGAGGTTCAGCAGTGGTTTGGCGGACACGGGAGCGTCCGGAACCTCATTAAGGACTACGAGACGAAGATTCATGACGCTGAGATACGTGAATCCCTGAAGTCAAGACTGACGAGCCTCAGCGCTCTGCTGCGGAAGGAGTACGCAGGCAGCAGTGGGAATCACCCCGCAACCCGCAGCGTCAGCGATGCTGCTTCCTCTATAGCTTTGCATGACCATGGTAGGTGAAAATTCACCCATTCAAACATTCGAAAGATCTCGGATAGCAAATATATATCAAGTTTGACAACGTGATACGTGAGTTTACGACCACATCGCTTCATTTTTATATCAGAAAGGGAGAAAAAAATATAACATGTTAAAATCGTATCTTTAAGTACGTAAAGAGATGTTTTTTATTGCACCCTCTGTTGACAGAGGACGGAAGAAGCGCTTCTGCGCCTCTCATTGATCCCGCAAAGCATGTCAGTTACGACGAGTCCTGGCTCTGGCCTGAAAGCGGCGACGAAGATGAGACTTTCGAGGAACAACTGCGGCGAAGTATGGAGCAAATAGGTCTCGGTCGTATTGAGGAGGACACTAATGTCGAGCGGACGACATCAGCTAGTGGAGATGCCGATGTATCTACAAAAGGTACTACCAATTTGGTGGTGAAAATGAGTTGCATCAGGTCGGCCAAAGGTTATCAGGCATTGTGGAGGGGGGGGGGGGCACAAAGAATGGAAAAGGATGAGAACAAGAGGGAAGGAGTAGGAGCACAGAAAAAAAGTAGGTGGAGGACGATATGGATGAGGCTGTGATGAACATTAAGAGGTACAATATTGTGACAAGCCAGTATTCTTTCAATGGATGTCTTTTCAATCACAAAATGTGCTCCTCAAAGGACCTTGCTGTCATGTTCATCTCAGGGCTACGTCTTGCAGGAGAGGGACATTTGCATGGAACTACATTATAGTCCAGTGGTGAAAACGCCTTGCCGCGTGGAAGTCAAAATCATGGTCTCCCGCCTCGAAGTCTTTAACTTTGTGTACTATTATATGTACTACCATATGTAGTGCTTCCTACCATTTTTATTCTATTTTGAATCATTCTAGGAAAACTTGATGGAGAATCCCCACGTCTTGTTTCTCCACCTCCACCGACTTGCACGCCAGAGGAATGCTCCCCACACCAAACCTTGCACGACGCCACCGATGACGGGCTAATGAATCAAGTGAATAGCTCCGGTGACTGTGACGCCGCAGGTGTGGCATATATTTTAACTTTAACAATTTGCATGAATGGTGCAACGTAAATGTGTCTTGTTGTTGTTTTTTATTGGAGAGAACCGTTACCATAGACTTTGATTGCAAATTGTAGTGTAAGTGGAAGTACTGGCAAGTATTATAAAAAAAAAAAAAAGATGCATCGCTAAACGTTTATTCAAATTGATATGTGACGGTCAAAATGGCCAATGAGAGAAAGTTCAGAGTTAAATAAAAGCTGGAAAGAAGCAAAGTCTGACGCACAGCCATATTTTACACCATAAGCCCTTCAAGTTGCGTCGATCTTTGAAATGACAAAACCCACTCTAGACTAGTAGCACACCACTACATACATATTATGTGAACTGACAAAGAGAGATCGTTATAAGTAAATTATAATTGAGACATTCTGAACAGCTATGTATGTTTCATTTTTCGAATGATGGGGACGGAATTTGCAGATCAGCCCAACTTGCCGAAGGGAACCACGGATCCCGAATCGCCTAATAGTGGACGCACTACGCCATCTATTGTGGATGAAGCCCACAGTGCTCCCGAGTTCAGCCCGCAGAGCGAAGCCACCAAAAAACTCATAAAGATAAAGGTGATGAGATCCCCCACAGTCGAGGCGATTCAGCACTCGACTCTTCAATAGCAAGAAAGAGAGTTCTTACTGGAAAACCTCCTTGTGCTCAACGTTTCATTTGTGTAAGTGGACAACATGTTGAATTGGATCTATGTATTCCAATAAAATCCAATGTTTCCAATAAAAACGAATTTGCATGTACAGTATATAAAGTAAATTAGGCTCAGTCTAGATGAATAACCTCGATTCTTTGAAATTCCGTTTTCTTGAAATGCACAGCTTTCAGACAAGGAAGAAAATATGCCTGACAGATTTTGTTTTGCATTGTAATGTTTATTAATATTTCGTGACAATATCATACTTTCACAGGAGAGGACAACTGTAGCGAAAATTCAGTGTGACATTGTGAAGCAGTGCACCAACCATTTTACAGACCGTGATTATTATCAAATAAGTACAATAGTGGTAGGGATAAGAACATGATTGCTGTAATTACTTATTCATGGTTCCAAAGGTTAATTGCGTCTTACACCCATCATTTTCACCATACATCGGGTAGGCCTACATGAATATTTGCGCTTTGTACAGTCGTATGATGGGATATATAATTCTGGCTTATTGAAAATGTTTCTATACGTCTTCTTCTTATGGTATGAACATGCAAGTACCAAAAAGGGAATATGTTACAAAGATAGTTTACAAATGCTAAACTACAATTCTTTTATGTGTATAATCAATATAATAAGGTAAGATACATACAAAAGTAGATATTTAATGAACTTTTATTCTTTTCTTATGCCTTGAGTGCTTGCCAGTTATTTTCTTTGCTTTTGTTTCAATAAAGCATCCGTTGCACTTGATTCAATGCGCCCATTTCACCATCTGGTATGCTCAACAGTTGTGTTGTAATCGATGATTAATTTTGTCATGATGTAAATATGTAATTATTGAAACAAGTGTTAAATACGTTAAATTAGTTCTGTGACAACCTTTTACAAAAGCATCGTTCGGTAAAAACCAACAGTTTCTGATTAGTTACAGTTAGTTAAATCACTTGCATTTCCACTGTTCGCTGTTGCATTGAGAGGATTGGCTAAGAGATCAGTCCAAACTTTCAGTATAGAATGTACTTAAACACTCGTTCACGCAATAAAATCGGTTGGAGTAACACACAACAGTATGAAGTACTGTTTGCATGTGTACACATTGTCCAATATTTTGTTTCTTATCATTGATGTGTCACTATTTGATGATGATTTTTGTCCTTCCATTGTCATTTCAACGATAGAGTTATACACTTTTTGTATAGTACATTCTCCCAGTTTCCTCCTCCCACTCCATTTCTCATTAAATCTTTAAAATTTCCGAGTGGATTAGCAACAGTCAGCCAGTAAGGAGCTAGTAATTATGATCATATGTGACCCTGCACCTCAAAACAAACAAAAAGTCGCCAGACATGAATTTTTAGTTAAGACCATATTCTGAAAGAGCAGACTTTAAGCTTTAAAATGATGTATAACTCAAATCAAATGGACTCTCCTAACCTATCTAAATATTGGACAGAAAGCACAAACTCAGGAAAAGTGTGAACTTAGAAAAGAGGCTCTGAAGTACAGTGTCTATTCAAGCGCTTAATCTTTACCAAACCGTGCTGGCTGTGTCATGAATGGGACAAAAAACAGGAAGTAAACCACCAGAGTAACAACAATGAAGGGATTATCAGATTAAACTGAAATTACACATACCTCATTAACACGCTCTGTCCATAAATAATGCCAACTTTCAAAGCAGTAGCGTTGTCCTTTCAAAAGTTATTAGAGTTGAAAGTGAAGAGTGTGGATAAGGTTTTTCAGAAATGAAAAAGGGATTCTAAAGACACACCTAATCACACTATTCTACCAAAAATGTTCGAGATAAACTGCTAAAGAACCACACTTTCCTGCCCGTTTTATGATATCAAATTTTAGCATAATGTAAAAGAAGACCCGCTCTTTCAGAAAATATGAAAAAGTCAAGTTCGACTAGGTTGACCCATTTCACTTATTTTCAGTCCTCGTGCAAAATCATTGTGTGCGACTTTATTTTCGTTTTGAGGTGCACGGTCACATATTATTCGTTGAGTCAATGCGAGGTTCGGTTTTCTGAAACAAATAACTTTTCCTCTTTCATGCCATTTGTGTATAAACATACATGTAATCATCCAACAAGGCGCAAGTGATAATCAGAAACTTATATGCAAGTAATACCTGAATGACATCTGATGGGGCCAGACAATTATGCGCTATAGCTGATGTATTCTATGATTTATTCTTTCTTTTTTTGTAGATTACATTGAGGATACCGCACTTCTTCACGGGTTATGATATTTTCTCGTTGGTGCTACTCTACAGAGTTCCTTTCATTTCATTCTCATGTCATTATTAAGTTTCCACACAAATCAGAGTGTTGTATTTACAACATCCATTAATGACAATGTAAAGTAAGACATAAATCATAAGTTCAGTATATGAAGACTATAATAACTTGTACATGAAACAAAACCAGTTGAAATTATTCTCAAATACATTACATTCATGACGAATAAATGAAATTTTGAGCGTTGGGAACCTACATAGTACTCTAAACAGGTGCTTGTGACAGTAGGTCCCCAAGACAAAAAAAAATAAAAAATAAAGTCAAACACTGGCCGCTACACTCACGCAAACACTCTGCAAGAACGGAAGTGCTCCTGGACAAGCGTGCGTGCGCACCCACTCATACACAAGAAAAGAGAAGAGAAAGAGGAAAAAGAAAACACAAACAAGAACGTCATAGGGACAGTGTATTATATCAATGAACGGTTACTGCAGCTGCAAGAGGAAAGAAATACAAGTATAAAAGAAAAGAACACATTGAAAATGAAACCATGTGGACCTGATCTGCAATCATGCCGAAGAACCTATATGGTATGTGATGATGGAAAGATTTTGCAGACAACATTACATAACAATATTCAGATTATAGTAACAATGGGATGATGACATGTAATACCACAGATACAACAACAGAGAGAGAAAAAAAAGAAGAAAAGAAAGCAAGAGTATGGGTGTTATATATACATGCAGGTACATTTTGTTTTATAATCCGGATTGTCTCTTTAGAATTTAAGGGTGTCCTTCATGGGACCATAATTTAATGTCTTGTCCGAGGGACAGAGTGTATTCCTTCTTGCCAGAGTAGATACTTGTATCTAAGCATTCCTCAGCTAGACTTGGGGATCGAACCCGGGTCCTTTGGATCTAGAGGCAGACGCGCTACCGACTGAGCGTAATCACCGCAGGGTCTAACACAGAGGAGTGGCCCCCAAATACAGTGTACCTACCCACACAAGAAAAACGGGCTTATGACGCCAAGCCCTCATGGATTTCCCAGAATATTAGCAACAGTCGGCAAACAATATCAACAAGGCACAATGTGCCATTCGAGAAGAAGAAGAAGCTCATAAAAGCACTGCCAGTAACCCATTTGAGAATTAAGATAAACATGGATATATTTAAGTGGTTGCTTCCAACATGGAAAATCCTATGATCTCAGGGCTCTCGGTAATCATAACTGCGTTCAAGAAAAAAAAAAAAAAACTTTGGATATAAAAGTGGCGAACAGTCAATATGGTTAATGGTATCGAGTAACATGCAAATTAGTTCGATATCTTTTATGTAAATATGTTTTATGTTATATACATTTTGCGGTAAGATGAAATGAAAACAAAGAAAAAGTTTTGTACGAAATTTGAATAGAAAACGTCAAACAAATTTTAAGGAACGTTCAAATTTAGATAGTCTGACACAAAGCAGACGTAATAATAAAATTATCACCACAGAACCCATCATTGGTGAATGCTTCAGTTTCTTTTTGGATGATGAAAACACAGGCTCGTAATGTCCACAACGCTGCCGGTCACCTTGCTTCCTTACGCTATTTCAGCAACAATGTATCAAGAATACGTATCTTCCCTGTGCCAGTAGTTTAAACATGTCCGAAGCTTTTGCAAGGTATGTATACTATAAGATCCTCCACATAGTATACCTTAAAACACGGCATGCGCGTATTAGGATACTGATCAGCACGTCTTCCGTGTACCATTAGAAGGTGTGCTGGTGCTGGATAAAGCCCAGATATTAGTGTGAATGGAGTGAAAACAGCACAGTACACGAGTGCAAATTTGTCGGAAAATCGGACAATCGAGTCAAAAATTATGTATTTATTAAGTTTCTATGCTGTCATCGCTGGATAAGGAGACTACTAAACTTCATGACGTCATGTTTTTTTACTACAATACAGAGAACATAATAATATGAGGAAAATTCCGAAAAATTGTATTTTCAGGAAAAAATATACAATAGTAATTCAGTTGATGTGTTACTACTCGAGGATACTGACATTTATGTATCATATTATATAATATATATATATACTCTAAAAAAAAACGAGTGAAAATTTTCACTCTAAAAGGAGTGAATACAAAAAAGAGTGAATTTAGAGTGAAATTGGAGTGAATTTTGAGTGAAAATGTTCATTTTCACTCGAAATTCACTCGAAATTCACTCTAAATTCACTTCTTTCAGAGTGAAAATTTTCACTATTTTTTTTAGAGAGTATGTGTGTGTGTGTGTGCGTGTGACGGGGAATTATATATATATATATATGGGCCGTGGCGCGAGAAAAGGGCCCTTAGCGCCGCTGCGCGCAAACGCCAGAAAACGGCGCGGAAGTTTAACAAAGCAATACGCGCAAAAAAGGTCAACTACCTAACTATGCGGAAATGCATAGACGCATCAAAAAGTGACAGGATTTTGGACAAAACATGCTGTTTTGAATGTCATAATTGGAGCATTTAGGAGTGGAATTTCAGACAAAGGTTTGCATATGCAAATACGTCAGAGTTTCTTCTACAATATGGAGGTGAAAACTCATTTTCGGTATGTAATGCCCTAAGGGCCCTTTTCTCGCGTCACGGCCCATATATATATATATATATATATATATATATATAATAGTTAAGGGAATGCATAAGTAATTATAAGCCTAGTGATCTTTAGTATCATGGTGTATAAAAGTGAAATGATAAAGACTTTTTATATATAGGCCCTACATTTTCTGTACGATGTTGTTCAAAAGTTTAGTGGTCTCATAGCCAGCAATGAAACCCCCCCCCCCCCCAAAAAAAAAAAAAAAAAAAAAAAACCGTTAAAAGTTTATGATCCTTGAATGGGATGTCCAATTTTCTTCAAACTTTCAAAGGTGTGTCCTACTTTTGATGCTGGTTTCACTCAATCCTCATTTTCATATAGGCTTGGGTTTGCTTTAAAGAACTGAGTAAATATTTAATTGATAATAATGCCTCTGCCAACGGCATCCATCGCCACGTCGGATCAAAAATCCATGTGGAGACACTCTAATCTTCAAGACCTTTTGACAAGATCTTGGAAGATCGCTTCCGCAGTACATCTCTGCAAAGACCGCCCAGGCCTACTTTTTGGAAAACCTCCATCAATTCTTCCTTGTCTCCACCAAACCGACTCTTCCATTTGTTCAGCATGGTCATGTAGCGTAGTTCAGGACTTAGCTCGGCCCGATCCATAATGTTTTGGGCCTCGACGTTGGACAGACCGAGATGTACGCCAACCATCATGAACTTGTTGGAAGGCAGCCGCGGAGACAAGTCGGCGATTTCAGCATCGGTCACAAGGTCGAAGTTTTGAGGCATTGATAATCTCCTGAAAGACAATAGTTAGGACACCAGTTTCTGTATCGTAGGGCAGCCTTGCGACATTTCGACATGAAAAGCAAGTCTTTACTTTCTGTAGAAACCACCCTATGACGCTTCAAATCATGAAAAAGCATCGTCAATTAAAGTGGGATGCATATTCACATCCGAAATCTGCACGCAATGACAAAAATGCAAAGTTTTAGAACGATTACTTAATTCATGTATAAAAAAAGCCAATGCCTTCGTGAAATGAATCTACACTATATACCTTGATGGTATATTTTTTTTTAATGATAGGAGAAAATGGTAAGGGAATAGTGCTTGTGATTATTTTGCTTCCATAGGTAAATCGGCACTATTTAATGGTCATTATCAATATTGTAATGTACCTTATATATTTCAAAATTCTGTTGTTTTTACTGCTGCTACAAGTATTCCATCATCGATGTTATCACTATTAGTATAATCATTACTACCATCATCATCATCATCTGTCAACAGATGTTGTTTCATTGTGACACACCTTGGTGAAACTAGTTTTACAGCCTCGGGCGTCGGTGGATGTTGTTCTTGAAGGAACTGCCTGAGAGATTCTGGAAGCCTCTTGTCTTCGATATAACTTGCCCATGACAATGGATAATTATCGCTTCCCTGGATATCCCATGGAACATGTAGAGAGCCTTTACGATCGACTTCTTTGGTTGCCTGTGAAGGTTCTGACGTAAAGAAATAAAAAAGTTACGAAGAATAGTAATGATAGATGTCATGATAGAATATGCGTGTAGGTCACAGTACTTGAGGTTTAAGGACTTTTAATCATGGAGAAAAGAATTGCTGAAACAGAGAGTTTGGCGTGATAAAACTAATGTCAATCGTCACTGTTCGATAACAACGATTAGAATTGGTTTGATTATGGTAATCGCTTTTTTCTCCCTATGAAACGTTTTCAGTGTCGTAATACTCCAGCCACGCATTACCAATATACTTACTATAGTACCCGGTTTTTTGTTTGTTTGTTGCTTGTCTTTTGTTTTTTGTGAAAGTTAAACACTCTCTGAAACCATATGTGTAGACTATGGTGAGTATATAAACAAACATCAGGTTCAGTTTCAGTTCAGACTGTTTATCATTTTCGTTTATTTTCGAATTCTCAAAGGTAGCATCATTATTATAGTATACGATGATATAAAATACATAACTTGAAAACAAAGTATCGAAAGTAACGAAAGGAATACGTGTACAGATTTAATGAAATTTCACTGTCATAAATGCTGATAATTGTGATGAACAGAGCAGGAAACCTGAGAAATATGAAGGATTCTTACGGTAAGGTGAAAATTTGTCGGCAGATTTCGAAAAGAAAATCAACATCTTACAATTTTTGTGCACGAATATTCCGGAATTGATGAATTTTCATGAAATAAAAAACACACACAAACACACACGAAAGGATCCTGGTTAATTATATTGAAGCTGGTTCATGCTATTGGAGCAAAACCACGTTGTGTCAGAGTAGATTACTATTTACTTGATGTGGTATTGCAGATTTAAACTGAAAGTGAAATCAAATTTTGAAATTGAAATCAAATTTTGAAATTGAAATTATAGTTAAGATAATCATAAAAGAGAGACTCTTATAATGCGCTCGTTCTACCTCAAAAAGATACTCATGGCGCTGTAGAACAGAATATACATAAAATGTATCACGTTACAACACAGTAGCACAGAAGATATAAGAACAATAAACAAACAAACAATATACTCCCATTTAGGTACATAAAGGATAAACTAATTCTAATTAAATTGAAAATGTGGGTGTTGAGTCTATTTTTAAAAGCATCAATAAAAGATGCTTGTCGAAGTGATTTTGGAAGGATATTCCAAAGTTTTGTGTCCATGTATGAAAAATTACGATCCCCCAACTTTGCTTGATTCATACCAAAAAGAGAGGGGGAAAAAGGTCTTTACCGTTAAAAGAAAGTGGGCAATATAGACATGCCCCTGATAGAATGTACATTTACAAATTAAGTACTGCTAGTAAATAAGGAATTTAAGAGCCGGTTAATCAACATATTCAAACGTTCTGTATACTAGGGGAAAAAAGACATTTCTTAACAACTCGAAAGTCTGCCCGCTTACCAAGCGACACAGCAATAATCCATGCGTGCAAACTGTCTATACTCGGAGGGAAATGAACATAATAGTCTGCGTTATCGTGGTCTCGGAGAAAGAATACTCATATTCAAAGGTGAAACTAGCAAACCCGTCCAGCTTTTTCTCCTCTTACACTTGCAAAATTAGGTATGATATGGAAAAGTATATCGTACCTGCATAACCTGTCCGAAATAAGATTGTAAGTGACGAGTCCTGTTCCAAAGTTAGTGTGACGAGAGCATTGGGCTGCTCTAATCCTGCCACATCCAGGTTGATAGAAACAGTTCGCTTGGTGATTTCGCATAGATCTCTGTAACTGATTATCTGCATTGTATCATGACGTTTGTGAAAGACAGCAGATACGCAAATTCCCATAATAAAACACATAAAAAAAGGAGACGTAGGATGTAATGTCATATGAACAACAACAGACCCTTAGCATTGCTTAGCACACAGTCAGACAGTAAAAAACACTTGCTGCGTATGATCGTTTTATTTACTCTGTGTACAGTTTTTTTTCATCAAACAATTCTTGTTTTTCATATTCATGTCAATCAGTTCCAATTCTTTCTTGTCATTAATCCTTATCTCGCATTTCCTTACATGATGATATGATCTTTATTCATATTACAATGTAAGATTATTGGACACTCAAAATCATGACGTGAGTTTATTCAAATATAAGTCATAGGCCACAGTGCACTACGTTGGCATAAGACAAACAAAAAAATGAGCACGATTTATCTATTTTTTCCAATAGCAATACTAAGATGAGAAGGAAGAAAAAAAGAGAAAAAATAATCTGATAGATATGTATTTCTGTGTTATGCTTTGTTTTGTCCAATAAATGTTGTTTTTTGTATACTTTGTCTTGTTTTATGTTGTTTTGTTTTGTTTTTGACAGAGAGATGTATACCTTCTCTTGCACATGAGGAGATCCCGACAGCTGACATCTAATGCGTAGATCCTTGCCATCAGTACTCAAACGAATCTCCTCCTCGGGGCTCACCTTTTTGTACCCCATCTGTTCTTCCTCCTCAACAATATCCTGCAGAAATCATCGACCTTAAAACACTGTCTAACTGTATCATTATCATGCGTAAGTGGAAATGCGTCTTATCTTCTAAAACACATAGTCATGACATTAGTCTAGAATAAGGCTTAACTGAATGTTGCCTGCCTTGTCTGTCTTATCTTCGGGAAAGCCATTGAGATGACAAGAAAACAAATAAACAAACAAACAAATAAACAGGAGAGACCCACATCCCACCCCGTAGTGCTCTCCAGAAAAAGTTGTCTTTTGAATGAGTGCTCTGTGATATCGATTCAGAATTAGCTGAATAATGGAAAAAACATTGTCGAATGATCACTGCAATATACTTGAATGATTTAGCGGTACCATGGGCATTCCATCCAACAAAAAAAAAAAAAAAAAAAAAAAAAAATGACACCACCATGTGGGTACAACCACAAGTTAGTGTTCCGTTGATTTTCAGATACAGTAAAAGAGAATACTTTCGTGAAGGAGTGACATTTCAAGAGATTGAGATAGACGTATCAAATAAAGATAAATAGATAAATGGATAGATGGATAGATAGAGGAGAGATAGATAGCTGGATGGATGGATAGATAGAGGAGAGATAGAGATAGATGGATAGATAGATAGATAGATAGGTAGATAGATAGATATATAGATAGATAGATAGATAGATAGATAGATAGATAGATAGAGATCTTAGGTTTGACTAACCTTCGACATTCCTTGGAGTTGGTCGTAAACGCGGAAATGGAGGATCGCCTGCTTGCTTGACCAGACTTTAGGAAGGAATGGCGTACTAGCTATGCGCTTGCTCTTCACAAACAGCCAGTCGTACAGTATAGTCACGAATCCAAAGGAAAAGTGGTCGAGCATCACCTCCAGATGATCTCTCTTTACAACACAACGACGAGGGCGCAGCAACTCCCTCGACAAATCGCCATCTTTGATTACACAAAATAATAATACACACCATCAGGGCACATCATAGACAAAATTTTTAAAGCTAATTGCCCAAAATTAAGAGGCATTCCCTTCCAATATATTCTCTCTTTTTTATCTCTTCTCTTTTTACCAAAAAGACAGCTATTGCAAGAGAATATTGAATGTGAAGTGATGGCCTTTGTATATATGATCGTGAGAGTTTAGCCAAGCTGCACTATGTCACTATGGATATATTATCATTATTATGCACCTATTGGTGATAAAATGTTGTTGTTATACTCACTGTCTTCACTGGACCTGCCAGAATACAGCACCGCATTAACTCGGCCAGGGTCGATGAGTACAGCATTGTGTGGTATGGTCAGTCTGAGTGGTTTGAGAAAGTGAATATCCGAAGGAAAACACTCGAAACCAAAACTGACCGCCATCTCGTCTTCCGGCAAGTCCAGTTGACGTGGCAGGTCTGTCAAAACCCTGATAGAAATGTCAGTGCTTGTTTCCAGAGCGCCGGGAGGAATACAGAGAGTGAAGCCGTAACGATATATTTCGAGGGTTCCTCCCTTCTGATCGAAAGTTTCTGCGAAAGTCGTATGCGGTTCCAAAGCGTGAATCTCTGGATGTACAGAAATTAACATGCTGGTTAAAATTTTGTTTGGACGAAGCGTGTAACGTGTGTCTTTCTGGTTCAAAACAACATCTAAAGCGTGCTTTAAACGTAATAGAAGGAGAAATACGACACAATGATATCATGAACCAGATCATCGCTTACCCCGCCCCCTCTGCACTATCAACTGTCCTTACCTGGTCTTGTTGACTTGGCACACATGATGTACACATTGTCCACCAGCTTCGGAGGCAGTAAGTGTGGACATAATGACGTCCTGAGTCTGGTAAGAACCTCTTTCGCAATTTCCTTCTCACTGGATGTCACTGACAGTACGTTGAGGCCAGTCAGGCTGCGCGAAGTGGCTTCAAAGTCGACGAATTGATGATAGAAGGCAGAACCCTTCAGGAAAAGCAGCCCTAAATTCGGACACGCCGCCAGGATGAGAGGAACGAGTTGTTCCAGACCATCAGTGTATGTCTGCCAAGACACCGTCAGCACCCTTACTGCTGTTGCCTGTACCTCGGCAAATTCCTGGCTTGGATGCAGGAACAGTGAATTGGCCTGAATATTCAGTACCTTTAAAGAAGGCAACACAAAAGCTGTCAACTTCATAAGGTGTACGCAGTCGAGAAAAGAATCGGTACTGAGGCGAAGATTCATCAATGAGGACTGCCCAAAAAGAGCATGCAGCTGCAATGCTTGAGAGTACCGTGTCTTAATCTTACTCGCCTCGATATTCAGCTCTGTCATCCCGGGGCAAAGGATAGAGAGGGCTGCGATCAGATCTCCGAGTCTCATGAGATCTGCGTTTGTCTTCAGACTTAAGATCTTTAGAGCTGGAAGCTGCTTTGCAACGACAGCATGGTTGAGACAGTCCAACGAGATATCGCGATCGTGAATATCAACTTGGAACTCTACGCGATCGGGAAATTTCTCACATTCTTCGGCCAGGATGTCAGCGAGCGGCCTGTCTTCGAGAGAGAGCTCCGCTATGTCGCTGCCGCCATATCCACGTGCTACCTGAGGTGTGAAACCAGAACAAATGCTGTATCTTAGTTTCATGTACAAGTCTTTGGTATCCTTTAGGTCAATTCAGAACACATGAACCGCTAAGTACACACTTTAAAGAATAATTGTACAGCCATCCTCGTCAAAATTTATTTTCATGAGCACAACCACGCAAAATCATATCCACGTTTGCGTTTGGTGAATCATATCCTTACTTGGTTTTGTTGTCTTTATATTTGGTTGTTTATCTATTTGGGGGTGCTTGTTTATGTGAGCTCAAAACGATTAAGCTCACTTCACTAGAGACATTGATCGGAAGCTTCAAAACATTGTGCCCTCCCTCCCCCCCCCCCCCAAAAAAAAAAACAAACAAACAAACAAAACACACAGTTGTTTTGAAATTGTGAGTGCAAAATTGGAGTGGGATTACTTTACCTGGAGTAATGAACCATGCAATAAAGGAATTTGTATATTCTGCTCCTATATGTCAGGCAACATGTGCGGATTTGTTCTTGACTTGACATAATTGAGGGGATGATGCCAATGTGCACGAATTCAACGAATAAATATGTAAATATGTAAAGAATATGTGACAATTTTTTTAAAAGTTTTTTTTTTATCAATACAAACAAGAATATTCTTTTTTTTTTCTGGCGTAATGGAATAGCACTTGACCAACCACTTTTAGAAAGCAGTAGGATTATTGCCCTAACACTTATCAATAGCAAGACGGGGGAACGTTTATCTTTCAAAACAAAATGACATTTTGTGAAAGAGAATTCTCTTTATGATTATATTGTTTGTTTTACTGTCTTGCTGACTTTTTACCAAGCGATGGCACCACCAAAACACTGCAGATTTGTAACTTTTAAACGAATAATTGGCTTTTACCTCAAAGTTCACGAATGTATGCTAATGTTGCTTCAATAACTGAGTCTTCCTATACATTTAGGCATAATTCTCTTTGAATTGTTGGTTGCCTTTGTCATGCAGAGAGAATACTGAATCGGTATTGAACAGGTAATCAATACCCTACCACCGATAAATCTCGTTTACCACTGACAACCTTTAATACATAATTATGATGATTATGTAAGGAAGGTGACAGTTCGTTGTTTCGAAGGTTCGTAAATCCGAAACAGAAATAACGTCAGTTAGTAAGTCTGAATATTCGTTAATCCCAAAAATGAAAGAATAAACATTGTTATTCCAGAGGTTGGTTTGTAATTCCGGATTATTATTTTTTTATCATTTTCAGATTGATAAATCTCCGGAATAACGCTACAAATACTTGGATTAACGAACCGCTTTTTTTTTTTCATTTTGGGGCTACAAACACTTAGGTTTATTTAATTTGTATGTTTCAGCATAACAAATTTTCCTGATAACGAACCTTTGTTATTATCTGATTAAAGAACTTTGCACATAGGCCTATATCATACATACGTACTCCTTGAGGACTTGCCCTTTCTGCGGCAATCTTCTCGGAAAGCATCTGAACATTCCTTTCCGTGTCTCTTGAGAGTTTCTTCATCTCCTTCAGGTACTGCTCCTCCTGCTCAGCGTAATGGACGTCGTCCCACTTTTTACGGTAACTTGCGCTCTCCGGAAACAGCTTACCTTGCATGACAGCTTTGTTCTTGGCATCGAAGTTGATGACGACGTCGCGATGCTCACTCTCAGCCCTCATTACGTATTCTCGTGTTCTCTTTCCTAAGCAAAGAATATCTCTCATGACGTTGAGTGGAGAATCCTTCTGGCGCCAGTAAATTTGTGGCATGTCAAGGGCTTTCGTACAATCTTGCAACACGTCGTTTAGTGAAGACATTACCTGTAGCATGACCTCGTAATGGCTTCTCAGGCATGTATCGTACAGCTTTAAGTCGACTTCTGTAAGGCGTCTGTCCTTTTGGAGCGCGTGGTATTGCATGTGTAGAAATGTGTTCATTGTTTTTACACATGCTTCTTCGGCCTTCTGGTACTTCAGATGATCGTCAAGCAGCCGTGTAAGAACAGACAGCTCCCACTGATAAATACGCCATCTCGACATAGTGGGCACTGTCTCAACGACTCCTTCTGATTTTTTTCCTTGGATGATTTTGTGTCTGATGACTTTTCCGTTTCCCAGCTCTGTTTTCACGACTTCGTAATGATTACTTATCAGCGCCTCGATGGTCTCTTGCTCGAGGTGAAGGAGGTTATCCATAATTCGCGAAACTTCCTCACTTGGCGGACTAGTAGGACCTGCTGTGGTAGACCATTTAATTTCATGCAGCATCCAGTGCAGGTTTTCACCGTCCTGCCGCATTTTGTCCCGTAAGACCTGCAGGTCGCTGTCTTCCCTGTGCGGAAGGCTGGAGGTGATGACGTCCACCAATGTCTCTACGTCATACTTCATCAAGGCAGCATGTTCCTTTCTTATCTTGCTTATGAACACACGATGCTGAGATTTTGCATTCTGGATGATTTTCTGGTGACGGTCCTCCAAATCTTCCAAGCGTTGTATGATGCCCAACGGCAGCGAAGACTGTGATGGAAGGAAGCGTTGACGTTGAACAGTTTAATATGGACACTATCAGTTTGTAAAATGAGCGTTATTCATCATCTGAATACTTCAGACTCCAGTCGTGTTTTCAAACAGTGCTACACCTCCCTCGTTAATGCATTCGTATAGTTTTTTTGTCATTTTATGTCAATTTATGTTCTATAATGTCATCATGCCTGCAGCGTATTTTGGTCGCATAATGTGATCATTTGACGGTAACATTATTCTCCATGCAGAATAAAGTAAACATGTTCTTTATTGCATTTATCATTTATTCTCTGATAACATAAGAATGATGCGGTGAGTTGATAAGTCTTCATTCTATATTTTGATTATTTTTCATCATTTTCTTTTGTTTGCATGTTCTTGGATTTACACAATTCATATAAACGAATTCAGAAGTTCACATTGATTCATGAGAAGTGTAAAGACACCTTTACCAAATGGAACTAACGCAAAGACACGGTATTTCAGTAAGTGTATCCGTGGTATCCCTGTCCTCCACACACACAACACACACACACACACACACACACACACACACACGCACACACACAGGTATAAACTGCACTACTGGGGTACACATATACATTAGTGCTTACACACCCATCAAAAAGTATAAACATGCACATAACTTTGGAATCTGTCATAATTTCATTGTGGATTACAGACAAAGAGCTAACATACTAAAAAAGTTATGAGCAGAAAAGCAGGAACAGCATTTCTATTTAGGTATCAGCTGTCAAATTTCAGTATATGTTTAATCTTTAAAAATCAAGAACATGAAAGCTCTTTTCGAACTTCAATTATTACCGTCTCAAGAGCCTGAATTGATGTCATTTCCGTTAGTTCTTGTGCCATTTTGTCGGATATCCAATGTCGAAGTCAAGACGAGAAAGGTAATGGAATTCAGGAGAGGATGGACGCACTTCAATGACTCATTAGATTCGTACTGCGTGACAGTCATTTCGGAGAGAGAGAAAATAGTATAAGTGTCAACATTGTTTTAATGACATTAAATGACCATGTGTGCTATAACAATCAACGCTTGGTCTGATACTTTCGTATAACAAGCTATCTAATCAGTTATTTTGATACGCTGCTTGTGATTTTGTATCTTCGCGAGCATAATGTGATAGCTATTAGTTATGGCGTAGAATGGCACCAATACCCTTTAAATAAAGGAAATGAAGCGTGTCAGGATAAGGGTTCTTTCCACTGAAGAATGCCAATAGTTTCTTTTGTATAATGACATTGTTGTGTCTTCAAGTGTGGGTATGAAACTTGGAATTTTTGTAGGAAAGGCTGGAGAACAAGCAGATTATCACCCAGTATAGAAGATTTGATTAGTTCATGTTTTTTTTTTCAGTACCAAATATAGGCGGCAATGATAATGATGATACTATTATAGTGATGATAGTTGTAGTAATACTTTCTGAAAAGGAATAATATTACACGCGATAAAACCATCAGGCGCTTAAATTAGACTTGAATACCTTATTGAAACTGATCATGTACACAAGGCCTCCTTCCCTGATCACCAGAAGACAATTAAAAAAAACCCACAAAAATATGATACAAGTCGGCCCATACCAATGCAAGGATACTTATCTTAATATATTTTTATCAGGAAAAAAAAATCCTTCATGTTTCAATGCACAAATTTACTCTTCTTTTAACCACCACAATATCAGATGTTATAGGGTCGTCCATCTCGTTCTCCTATCGTCCTCGCAGTCTATGCAGAAGTACTGAATAATAACGTCATAAAACCCTACTGGATAGAATACAGTGTCTCATAGTGTCGTCACAGTGTGGTCACATAGTCGACTAGGCCTATGTGAAAACGCTCGAATATAGTATATATAGTATATATATATATATATATATATATATATATATATATATGAAGAGTTTGTTTGCAAAAACCGATAAGTCCATTTTTGAAGATTTTGAAGTACGGTTCCTGTCATAAAGTACAAAATAATACCTTTAAAATGATATATTGGTCACTACATAAAATAAAGGTACATTTTTGAAGTTATGGTCAAAAGAAGCAAAAATTTTCTTATTATTCTCTTTATTTTTCTTGACCTTTAATCGCAAATATCTCAATTTGGCAAATATGGACTTATCGGTTTTTGCAAACAAACTCTTCATATATATATCGCACTGTGGTTTGGTTTTCACAAAGTGTTCATATGGTAATATTCTGTGTCACGCTGTGAATTGATGATTGACCGTGTGTTTACACTGTTAAAACGCTCGACTTTAACAGTATGAAGATATTTCACACTGTGTTCACAATGTGTTCACGTTGTGTTCAAGTTGTGTTCCAACTGGACCCCATGGAAGTTCAGCTTAACGTAGCTGAATATGGGCTATCAAGCCATCTCTCAGATGGGAAAATGAACAAAAAAGCAAACACTGTTTTTCTCACAGGGTGAGACACTGTTCTTTCCAGCAAGAAACGTAGATATGAAGGAAACAAACACATAAAGGAAAAAGAGACTGAGAAATACATGCATGGATTGAATGATTTACCTGGCTCCATTGTTGGGATACATTGGAAGAGGGTGAGACGGGGAGGGAGAAAGAACACACACACACACACACACACACAGACAAATAATGTTGTAAACAGGCATTGATTCCAGAATTATAACATGAAGCACTGAATAGAATATGGAGGCAAAAGGACTTCACAATATGTGGGTGTAAGCCATGGTATCACCCTGTGTGATCATGTGAGTTGCCTGTTGGCATCGTATTGATGACATGACAACAATAGACTCTGTAAAAAAAAAAAAAAAACTATCGCGACGAAATGGAACGATCGAAGTGAAGCAGGAGGGAGATAACATACATTGTATGATAGGGTTAAGAGGGTACCTTGATCCCAGCTCACCGTATTCAACTTGATTTTTTATCAGGAAAGGGAACCCCTCCCCTCCCTCCTCCCCCCAGGTGTCGGTGGTCATGGCCCGCCTCACCCAGGGTAGCCTCTCAAAGTGATGGTATAATTGAGGTTGAGATGGCGATTCGGGTTTAAGACTTTACGACATGATTTAAAACTACTAATCTTGTTTCAAATATTGAAAAGCATACAAATTTAAATCTAAAATGTCTTGGCTGAAAATCGGTTATGAATGACTCAGATATAAAAAAAAAAGGGGGGGCAGTGTGCTGATAAAAGGTTGGTCCCATACTTTATTAGGATCAATTTGGTTTGCTCTATCTTTGTATAATATTTCAGCCATTTCAGAACAGATTTTCATCAAATTAATAAACTCTCACAAAGCGTTAAAACATTAATCCCATCTCAATCATAGCTAGGCCTATATCATCCCTTAAATGCTAATGCTAGCAAGCACTGTTCTTCGAGAGGCTCGTTATAATAAGCGTTGTCATCTACCCACTTTAACACAAAGATTAAGAGGGACAAAAATCTTGTCCATCTGCCGTAAAACTGAGAAGATGCACTATCACATCGCATTATTGTATCCCCCGAACAGAGTTCGGAGGATACTATGGATTTGGCCTCGTCGCGTCGCGTCTGCCGCGTCCGCCGCCGCCGCAGAGATTTCCTTGTGAGCGCTCTACTGGCTGCAGTCCTTCTTCGATCATCTTCAAATTTGGTGTATTATGGTAAGACGAAGACGCCTATTGTTTTTGGTGTGGGCGGAGACATCGTTGCCATGGTAATAAGAATTTTTGTTTTTGTTTTTGTGGAAATAACAGAGATTTTCTTGTGAGTGTTCTACCGGCTGCGTTTCTTCTCCAATCATCTTCAAATTTGGCATGAAGGTCCATTATAGTAAAGACGTCTATTTTTTTTTTTTTTTGGTGATGGCGCCCTCGCTTGTTCCGTCTTTATACATGAAAAGCTATATCCAATAGGGTCTGCTTGTGTGCGCTCTATTGGCTGCAGTTCTTCTTCGATCATCTTCAAATTTGGCATGAAGGTGTATTATGGTAAGATAAAGAGGCGTATTGTTTTTGGTAATGGCGCCCGCGCTTGTTTCGTCTTTATACATGAAAAGGTAAATTCAATAGGGTCTGCTTGTGAGCGCTCTGCTGGCTTTTTTTTTTTGTTTCAAACAATATTTTATTTCGATTCCATCATCCATCGTTGATTACAATTCAACAATTAGTTGTGTTGCTTGCTGCGTGACATTTCAAACGTATATCAAAATATTACAAAATAATTCTTAGGACTGTCATTGTGTCAATTTCTGATTATTCTACTATACAATACACATCAACTGCTTCACAAATATAGTCATCCCCGCAATAATTATAAGATCAATTTTTGATAATGCCTAATGGGTCAGCAATACCATTATGTCTGTACAATACACATTACAAAATATATCCATTGACTGCGTCCTATATACTCATCACAGCAGTAATTATTAGATAATAATAATAATAATAATAATAATAATAATAATAATAATAATAATAATAATAATAATAATAATAATAAGGTCTTATTTATCCAGGGTAGCCTCTTCAGTGTTGCCACTGTTCTACCAGAGGGTAATGAAATCAAATATTGTTGAGGGGTCAAACAAAAGGCCTGCATACCTATGTATCAGGGGTCAACAAAAAGCCTACATACCTATGCACACACATACATACAAAAGCTTTACAAATCTACATGATCAGTGTCTGTACATAATCCATACCTATAAAACATTACCCCTGCATTGCTCACCCGTATAACCTCATCAACACTTCCTCCTCTAGATAGGCATACTCCAGGTATACCTCACTCCAGCACAGATGCACACACACACACACACACACATACATACACATACACACACACACGCCCACAAACACCGAACCTGATCACCAAACAATCAACAACAAAAAGCACAAAGAGGTAGCAATAGATGCGGAGTACGAATCACCGTGTCATTAGTTGATTCCATTTCCTGCTGTGCAAGGCCAGCGTCCCTCGTTTCATTGCTAATTTCCTTTCTTCTTCCCGACTGTCCCGCATTCTTTCTCTAATTTCTCTTATCAATGGGGGCCTGCTCTTTTCCTTCGAAAATACAAATATCATCCATTTTATCAATAATATCAAATGGTTTATGAGTTGCCCTTTTCCAGCGTTTTAATACCGACATGAACAGATTGCCAATCTAACTTTTGCATCTGGGGTAAAACAAAAACCTCACTACACAATTTCCAAATCTGATTGACTTCCCTACAATAAAAAAACAAATGTTCATAAGTCTCAACCTCAGAATAACAGAATGTACATTGATTATCTCCTACAAAACCAAAAGAAAATAACTTAGCTTTTGTATATATTAAACCATACAACATTTTATATTGAAATTCACGCAGCTTACAATCAAGAGTAGACTTCCGAGGCCTTAAAAAAATCAATCTAATATCTATTTCCTCAAAATTATATAAACCAACTAAATTATTATATGCTGATGATGTTCCAATTCCATCCCTCATCAATGCTTTATAAATAAGTTTTGACGTTATATCCTGTATGGCTGGCTGCTGTTCTTCATCGATCATCTTCAAATTTGGCATAAAGGTGTATTATGGTTAGACAAAGAAGCCTATTGTTTTTGGTGATGGCGCCCTCGCTTGTTCCGTCTTTATACATGAAAAGGTAAATCCAATAGGGTCTGCTTGTGAGCGCTCTACTGGCTGCAGTCCTTCTTCGATCATCTTCAAATTTGGCATGTAATGATTGAAGGTGTATTGTGGTAAGATGAAGATGCCTATTGTTTTTGGTGATGGCGCCCTCGCTTGTTCCGTCTTTATACATGAAAAGTTAAATTCAATAGGGTCTGCCTGCGAGCGCTCCTTCGATCATCTTCAAATTTGGCATGAAGGTGTATTATGATAAGACAAAGATGCCTATGGTTTTTGATGATGGCGCCCTCGCCTGTTCTGTCTTTATACATGAAAAGGTAAATCCAATAGGGTCTGCTTGTGAGCGCTCTACTGGCTGCAGTTCTTCTTCGATCATCTTCAAATTTGGCATGAAGGTGTATTATGGTATTAAAGACGAAGACGCCTATTGTTTTGGGTGTGGGCGGAGACATCGTTGCCATGGTAACAAGAACTTTTGTGGAAATAGCAGAGATTTCCTTGTGAGCGCTCTACCGGCTGCGTTTCTTTTCTCCAATCATGGGTATGATTGGGTGTTAGGTTCAAGGCAGACTAAAGATTTGGATTAGGGTAAGCGTTAAGCTTTATGTGCGCTTCAACACTAGGATTCCTTGCTGGAGCATTTTTGTCATCACAGCATTTGTCATGGAACCCGCTTTGTCAGGTAACAAAACAATGAAATATCAGAAGTGGAAACGAAAAAAAAAAAAGAACCAAAAAAAAAAAAAAAAGATTGTCTGCATTGATACCTGTTGTCACCTATTGCCATATTATACATTTTTATCCCAAATTCATCCAAATTGCAGATTGGAAGAGGGTTAGGTTTACAATGCATCCAGTTTACTCTATAATTGTATTCCCTCACAGGTATTACCAGAGGATACTTTAGATTTTGCAGAGTTACACCACTGCATCATATTATTGTCATCAAATTTGGTACCCAGGGGCAAAATGTGGACAGGATCATTGTTGCCATGATAATTGTATTTATTTAAGGAATTTCTGTGTGAGCTATATAATTATATTGCGATGATGTATGACGCTGTGGGTTCGGGGGATACAGTCATGTGCTCGGCTGCGCTAAACGCCGAGCACCAATTTCTAGTTCATACATGAACTACACTGTATTGCTACTTCTCATACGTGAACTTATTCATCACAATCCCCATGTGGCGCAAAGAAGATTATGTCAAGTAACTACGGAACCCCGCGCCAGCGGCCGCCATCCAGAGGATAAAGTTTTGCACGTCCTCTTTGTGCGTGTTTCATATTGAAAATGTGTTTTTTTAATCGACTGAGCTTCAAAAGACTGTCTAGAAAGCTTCTGCGGCTACACAAATAAGTTCACCAACGGTATAACAATGAACATGTCGTCTTTTGTCGAGACATGAATTATTGTTGCGCGACAAACGCATCCCCCACCCTTCCCCACTAAAGACTATACTGTATACCAGTATACCCTCGTCTGTACTTGCTGGTGCAAAGAGAGTTTGCATCATCTACGTCGTGGTCTGATTTCGCTGCAGTATACATACAGTATTCTCTATCTTCATTATATATATATATATATATATATATACATACATCTTGGCTTAGAACATGCCAACTACAGCTTTCCGCGTGATCTTGTTCTCTGGTGTGTATATATTACAGAATGTCATTAACTTCCAATCCATACTCTTTGACCTTTGCCAGACTGCAAAATAATATAAGCTCCTTCTCGGGGTGCGCATGCATTGAAACCAGGAACTAAAAGTATATGATAGGTCCTTATGAATAGTACTTAGGCTACTCTACACAATGGCACAAGTCCGACGGTCCCTGGCCAGTAAAAATCACTGTCAGACCAGTAACTTTTTTTCAGGAATGGAGCAGTAAAACGTGTAAAAATTGGGTACCTACTTGTCCGACAGACAGGCCCATTAGAAAACAGACGGATTGAACCATTAGAAACAGACAGTTTGGACCATTAGAATAAAAAAAAAAAATGGTTATATAGTCAGTACGTGTGCAGCCCTGACGTAGGACACGTCAATTTGTGTTCTTTGTAAATGTGTGTTTGTTTATTTTTCTTGTTTGTTTTTTAGCTTTCTCTTGTTCCCATATCTCTTCCACTCATTCATTATCCTCTTAATGTGGGGAATGAGAGTCCTCCCTGAGACTGGGATCTTTAGTCAATCGTTGACTATCCCTGAATGCAGCAGATTGTTAGTAGACCATTAATGGAATTAACTCGTTCGACTTGTGCAACTAGTGTGCAAAAATGAGCAGAAATGCATTACATTCTCGAATCACTATGATTCCAACACTCTGCTACACTGAACTTCCCGATTTGAATTGACGTATCCTGATCCTGAGTGTTCAGCAATAGTACGCGGCACCTGAAGTTTGGGCCTAAACATTTAATATTCATATATTAAAGGGATGGTGTAGTATTGGTGGCGATTAGGGTTGAGCTTGTAACTTTTTGCAAGATACTGAGAAACCACTTATGAAATGTAACAGAGCATACCACTCGAACAGGAATTCAAAGCTTATTTCATTAAAATCGGTTTTAAACGGTCGAGATATAAAAAAAAAAACAACAAAATGTAAGATGGAAATCTTAACAAAAATTGAGTCCTACCTGTAATACTTGTTTTGGATATCTCAGCCATTAGGCAATCAAATTTTCATCACATAAAGTTGAAATCCTTGTGGAATTACATGCCTTTTCATATTTGACAGGTTTCTCATTATCTCACGCAAAATGTTCGAAACCTAAAGCTATATAGGTCTCAACCAAAACTATGCCATTCCTTTAAAGTTATGAGACTATAGGCCACCGTGTAAAATAAGGCAGATGAGGTGGCTTTTTGAAAAAAAAAAATATTGCAGAAGCTCTGCCCCCTCCCCCTCCCTTTCCTTATTGGCTTGCGTTTTCTGCCTGTCAAAATGTTCTTAACCATTTTGTTTTGCATTGGTAAACGCCTCCGCATGACGTCATTCCCACCTGTCCATCATGGAAACCAGAGGGATTCTCTGAAATGACACTGGCTTGACCAGGCTGAAAACTTGTTCTGTGACGTCCTTAATGACGTCCACATTCCAGAGAGTATGAGACCTACCATCAGTGATACTCTTTCCTTGCATTTTGACGTCATGTACACTCTAAAAACTAAAAAAAAAAAAAATCCGGGTCAGAACTGACCCTGAACTGGGTCCGTTGGAGTCACACACCGTTCTGGGTCAAAAATGACTTGGAGTTTGGTCATGAAGACCCGGAATGGGGTCACCCTGACCCAAGTCATGACTCAGGATGTGGGATCATATCTGACCCCATTCCTTGCCATTTCTGACCCAGAACGATGTGTGACCCTAACGGGCCCAGTTCCGGGTCAGCTCTTACCCATTTTTTATTTACTTATTTTTTTTTAAGGGTCTCTTCATTCCGCAAGCATTGAATTCCAACCACTGTCTTTTACTTTCATTGTGCGCCACAGAATCTCCTTATTTGGTCCTGCTGATGCAAGCTCACGTTTATTAAGTCGCGCTATACTTGTTTAACCATTAAAGCAACATATTTCTTACACAGCAAATATCAATAAAATGAGACAAAGTATTACATTATAATGAACACAAATTATGTCAAAGCATGACATTATATACATGTATAATTATATACCAAAATGTTCATCTTGGAACTTTCCACGTGTTGGACCTCAAATGTTGTGATTATAAGACGAAAGAGTCTCAAATACACCATGTATCCAACGAGAAGATTTTTATTACAAAATTTTCGGTCTGCCTCAGACCTTCGTCTGTGTAAAGACAATTACACTGTCTAACACTGTCTTTACACTGACGAAGGTCTGAGGCAGACGGGAAATTTTGTAATAAAAAACGTATCCTAAACACCCCTCAATCTTTCTTCCTCTCTTTCATTCGCCCCAGTTTCCCTTCCTTGGAATCTTTTGTTACCAAAAGCAAAAAGAATCCCATCGATCCTATTACCGAATTACCGATTTTTGGAAAGCATTTTGTGTATCTTGTAAATCTTCTTTTGTTCATCTAGCAGATAAAAATGTACGTATGTGTTGTAGATTGGAACTACGTGCAAATTAACTAACAACTTTCAAAGTATAGGTCTAACACTGTCTTCAGAAGCGTTTGACGAAGTAAACCGACTTGAATGAGTCGTGAAACTGATGGAGTAACTTGAATGCAAGAGCTTCCGAAGAGATGCAAGACTTTACCTCTGTCACTAGAGTATTATGAGGAGTACTTACCAGACGACGGATTTCACGGGCACAGCTCTAAATGTGTCAACTTTTCCTTACGGCAATTATTATTATTTTTCAATATAATATTTCAGAGATGGCCGGTAAGAGAACTCATTTTCGATAGTACGGCATGCGTACGATTGTATATCAGGCATCGATGTCTCCGTGTTAGCAAGTCCTCTTCTCTCTGTGAATGCTGATGGCTGAAGGATAGAATGTATGATTTTAGAACAACATGTACTAGCTTGATGAATGCTTTCACGCTGGAGCACCCAAATATAATAAGGTAGCTCAGTTCCTCTGGCAAAGAGTTGAATATTTTGAGTTGATGGATGGCTCATGAGACGTATGATTGGTTGATCGGAATAAAGGACAAACACGATAAAGCCATGCATTCTTCCTGGTCGTCGACATCATTCATACAGTGAAGCGTTATTGAATCCAGTTTGATAGTTTAGCTCGACAAAGCGTATGTTGAACTTCAGGGCCGTATGTGCATGTATATGGGTGGAAATCTGCTTTTGTTGTAACAATGCCATCTGCCCTGCAGCTGCGGCTTAGACGGAACGAAATGTTAATGTTCCTATAATTATAAAGTGAAACACGGTGCAGCTGGAAAAGAAAAGTACAACTCAAAAATAATCATTTAATCGATTCTTGTTTTCACTTCTGTATAGAGTAGGTCCAAGACCATATGAAGAGTTTGTTTGCAAAAACCGATAATTCCATTTTGTCAAATGGAGATATTTGCGATTAAAGATCAAGAAAAATAAAGAGAATAATAAGAAAAATTTTGCTTCTTTTGACCATAACTTCCAAAATGTTCTTTTATTATGTAGTGACCAATATGGCATTTAAAGGTATTATTTTGTACTTTATGACAGAGACCGTACTTCAAAATCTTCAAAAATGGACTTATCGGTTTTTTGCAAACAAACCCTTCATATTATGTTGATAAATAATCGATTCTGATGATAATGATTAAAGCCGGGGTACAGTCAATAGTTTTCGCTATAATGCTGCCCGGCAGTCAGCTCTAACGGTTTTTCAAGATGCCTAAGTAGCCCTATATCACCCGCATCTCCATGACAATTTCATTTCAGTGCCTTGGTTAAGTGTGATGGGGTACATAAAACAAATATCAACTACTTCCTTTCGGGTCAGTCTTAAAACTGTTTGCCCTCAGTGATATTTCAGCAGTGCTGCAGCAATGTCCCTCAACTCCGTTTTGGGACATAGCACTGTCGAGAAATCACCTCTGTGCGATTAGATTTATGCAACTCGAAGTAGACGATAGTTTTGTGATATACTGTCATGCTCATCAATTTCCATAAAGACCGTTACAACAACATCAACTGTACTGATAAGAATATTATGATATTTTGCAAATAAAGCATTTGGTAACACAGTGCGTAGTAATGTATTATTATGTTACAGTGTTCTTTACATTTCACCACAGAAAAACTCTTTTTTTCATTATCACATCGTGTAATATTGCTCATTAATAATACGATGCTTCACTTTGATTGCTCAAAAACAAGAGATGACATGAAATGACGTAATCATATGAAATTATGGTTTGTTTTTTGTAAACAGTAAGTGTTTCATTACTCCGCGACTGAGTATACATAGACTAAATGTCTTTTATTTTGTAAAATGATTTCAATCTAATTTGATTAATTCATTTTATTTCTTTTTTATTTGACGAAATAAGATCATCTTTCAGTTGTGCGTTTCCTTATTGTCTCCCTCTACAAAATGAAATTTGTTAAGATCGCAACTACCGATGTTATCTTGCTTTCGTTTAAGATATTTTTTTTTCTACTCAGATTTCACCACAGACATTCCACTAAAGATTTTTTTTTTTTGTTCATAGTTGTAAATGTGGTTCTCGTTTGTATGTTTCTTTTTTTATGAATTTGATTTTGGAGTAAGTTTCCTGGTGTCTATACTGACGCACACTTTTCGAAATTTTACGTTGGGTCTACAAACTTTATTTCATCAATGTCCTTTAGTGGCAACAGTGTGGGGGTTCATATGCCTACGGGCGATGTTACGTGGCTTAACTTTTGTTGGCCCTTACCCACATCATGCATGTTGTCACCATCTTTAGATTTTTGTGTTCACATATGGTATCTTTATATCGGCCTGACACACGGTCACTCAGTGTGGTTTATGTGGTAATGTCCCAATTTCACATTGAGGCATTATTTCAAATACTATTATGTGAAATTGGGACATTACCACATAAACAACACTGTGTGACCGTGTTTTGTTACATAAGGGATATGTCTTATTTTCTGTGTTTCTGTTCACAGTTTTTGTTTAATGTTTGCAATGCTTACGATGTTGAATTATAATAATATGCTCTTTCTCTAGTCGAATAAAATAATGATGATAACAATAAGCTGCTTTCTTGTGAACACCTAGACCATCTGAGGAGCGCAAGGAGATTCCAGATATTCATATCGCTATCGCTTTCCGCTAAACTTACCAGGGACACGGTGTTTGGATGTGATTATTGAAACATTCGCGATGGTCGCATCCAAGTCGCCTGTGCAATCCGCGTGTATAGTATGATTATTGTGGACTAGCCGACGTTCATAACGGTATTGTTGTGCACAGAGTACCACAAAAATTCGCACTTAATCCATGTAGCTTATAAGGTCGGTACAAACTATTTTGTGCGGTTCCATTGTTGGGACACATTTTAGGGGATAAGACATAAATATCCCCAACCCTTCATTTCATTTAGACAACAAACAATCTGTCTTTTCAGCCTCTTCGGTTTTTTTTTTTTTTTTTTTTTTTTTTTTTACCTGGGAGTTTTAACCTGAGAATCATGGGATAGAGAATTATTGAATACAGGAGTTTTTCCCCTTTTTTCTCCTTCCCACATATTTCAACGTGCCCTATGTCACCGAAAGAATGGAGTGGGGAGTGTTATATCTCAGCGTAGTGACAATTGACGAAGCATGAAAACATGATTTTTTTTTCTTCAATTCTGTGTTCGTGTGTTTATGTGCCACCGAGGAAGCGACTGCGACAAATAATTATAGGCGTACTTTGTGCCTTCTTTTTGCTGCTACCACAGATCTCCCTTGTTGTAACTGATTCTCGACGAACACACACAACATGTCAAACATGTATTGAAAAAGTTCAATATATTCCGAGTAATACAAAAAAGAAAAAAACAGGGTCTGCCATGTTTCAATAATTAAAGACCAACTTATTAACATTCAGCCCTAAAATTTCAAGGGGGATCGGGAATCAGCTGATACTTTAAGAGAGGTTGTTAAAGAAAGAGTGTTTCCAACACAAAATAATTTAACCTGTGTTAATTTCGGTTTTTGTTTTTCAAGACTGCTGCGCATTCAACCTCCAAAAGCAATATAATTACCACGTGTATAGTGCATATTGTAAAGAGACACCTGTGCAGTTCTTGACACTATGATCATGACTTCTTCTTGTATTTTGTTCTTCAAGGTGTACTTTGATATCTTAAGTTTCGAGAAGGTAACGGGGCTTGGGCCGCTGGTCCACTTTACGGAATATTATGATCGTCTAATGATGGATCGTGCAGTCATTTTGCCTTCCCACTTTGAGTTTTCAGTGCCGTAAACTTTTGTTTGGATTTTGCCCTCATGCGACAATACACGGTACAAGAATGAAGTAGTCTCGCTTTCAGATCATCTGCTTGTACTAATTTGCTTCTCATATAAATAGGACCATTGATGGTAGATGGTAATGCGGCAGAGACACTCATCATTGGTTTAGAGTTCTTCGGGTCCTGCAGACGCCATTTGGTCTTTAGTGCGCAGGTAGCACCGCCGTGCTGGCCGCCGTAGAAGGATAAGTGCGTTAGACTTTCCAAGCAGACTAAGATAATCGAATCAGTCCCGGTCGGGACCGAGCGATAGAACGTATCCATACCCCCCTTTGTAATATACTATTATAATTACGATTATATGGTACATTATGTAGATCGTAATAGAGTTTATGGTATTCCCGGTTCCCTTAACCCGATAAACCCAAGCTATTTCGACCCTATACCAAGGCCCGGGGGGGGGGGGGGGGGGGGGGGGGGGGGGGTGGGGGCACATCGTACCCCCACTTTCATAACTTCTTTTCTGATGTATCACCGTCATATCAATATTTGGCACAATGGGTGGAGTAACACAAAGTCTACATGACGCTATATCAGAAATTTCTCAACATCACCCATTGAGAACGCTCTTTACCAGAATATAAGGGAATATAAGGGAAATCTCTTCCCTAAAGTTCCGTCTACATTCACACACAAGAACATTGAATTGCTAAAATTTAAAGAATTAGACTCATGACATGCTTTACAACAATCTACATTTCTCTGTGCTTAACCAAATTGAATGGGGTATTCTGCAAAATAGAGCTAAGATGTTATACATTGAAGAGTGTGTTCACAAAAACCCGTCCGATAAGTCCATAAGAGAATATAAGAACATTTTTGCTTTTTGAACCATAACTTCAAAAATGTACCTTTATAATGTAGTGACCAATATATCATTTAAAAGGTATTATTTTAAACTTTATGACAGAGACCGTACTTCAAATTCTTCAAAAAATGGACTTATTGGTTTTTGCGAACAAAGTCTTCATTATATTAGTCACTACATATTAAGGTACATTTTTGAAGTTATAGTCAAAAGAAGCAAAAATTTTCTTATTATTTTTTTAATTTTCTTGACCTTTAATCGCAAATATTTCCATTTGGCAAATATGGACTTATCGCTTTTTTGCGAACAAACTCTTCATGTTAAGACCCTAAAGTAGCACTTAGACAGGTCGATCATAAATTATTGGATGTTATCAATTCGAAAATCTGATTGTAATGTTTTTTGGCGACATTTCTGCAGTATGCCCCCCCCCCCCAAAAAAAAAAATAAAAATAAATAAAAAAGTACAATCAGATTTTCGCATTGATCACACCCAATATATATGATTTAATTGTCCAAAAGCTACTTCAGGGTCTTATCTATTTTGCAGAAATCTCTATTCGATTTGGTTAAGCCACACACACGTCACAGAGAAAATAATATGTGGATTGTTGTAAGGCATGTCATGAGTCTGATTCTTCCAAGTTTAGCACTTCGATGATCTTGTGTGTGAATACAATAGACAGAACTTGGAGGGAAGAGATTCTCGACATCCTCTACAAAATTCGTAATTTCTCTTTGACCACTGAAGCAAATCGAATAGGGTTTTCTGTAAGATGTGGCCAGTGAGTTATTGTTTCATACCCTGAATTTGTATTTAGATTGATTAACTTTTTTAAAGATATCATTGCGGAGGGTCCAGTTGAAGAGTTTGTTCGCAAAAACTGATAAGTCCATTTTTGAAGATTTTCAATGAAGTACGGTCTCTGTCATGACGTACAAAATAATACCTTTTAAATGCTATATTGGTCACAACATAATTATAAAGGTACATTTCTGAAGTTATGGTCAAAAGAAGCAAAAATTTTCTTATTATTCTCTTTATTTTTTCTTGACCTTTAATCGCAAATATCTCCATTTGACAAGTATGGACTTATCAATTTTTGCAAACAAACTCTTCAGTTGTATTTTTTTTTCTTTTATGGACATGATACGGTATATTGTTTGTGATGGCAGGGCCTACACGTATAGTTATCAAATGTGGTATTTCCATATCAGAATTTTGAGTTTGCAGATGATGATAATATTTGATGAACTTTGATACCAGAGGCAAAACTTGTGTGAAAGATTCAAAATGACACAAAATAAGATGGTAATCTTTGAAAACTGCCATTTTGTTCAACTATCTCTATTATGATCCTATTGTTTGATGCCTATGTCGCATGAAGAACAAAGGAAATAATTAGAAAAACAACCACTAAGGACCTTTCACAACCGCAATTCTTTTATAATTATATCAATACATCAGCAAAAAATCAAAAAATCAGAAATTTGCAAAGAAAATGTGGAAAAGGGGGCGCATTGTGCCCCCTCAATGTGCCCCTCGTTCTTAATAGGGTTAATAGGCAATTTAATAGGCAATTTAATAATAGTTTACGTCAAGCTCTATAAATGCGCACCCTGGGGCCGAGTTTATCCGCTAGGCCGAGTTTACCCATAACTATATACGGTACATTCAATAATAGTGAAATTTAATGATCTTGTTCACCATGCCACTGGACTCACTGACGCACGACACCCTGCCATCCCGATACAGCAGCATGAAAAGTTTGTCAACAACAGGGCTGCCAACTCTCACTCATTGAGAGTGAGACTCACTCATTTTGGTCCTTTCTCACTCTAAAACTTTATTTCATTTGCATGCATTTCTATTGATCTCACTCATTTTGACTCCGAAATTATAGCATTGGCCTATGGGAGTCTCACTCTCAAGTAGTTTCCAATGTTGGCAGCCCTGCAACAATCCATATAAGAAGAAGATTAAAAAAATCCACGACGGATACATGATAAGCTGCATTGGATAGTTGTTTTCCCTTAAAATTGAAGACTTCTTATAGCCTGCTCGCAACAATGCATTGGTCACACAAGTCCATCGTGTTATGGCCGGACTAGTGACCAGAAAAGCAAAGTTAGGTGCCGCAAGAATAGACCTAGGCCCATAAGCACAGATCGATGAAAACGGCGCAAGTAATGACAATCCAAAGAGGTTCTTGTGACAATCCCATAATGTTATCATATTACAGAAAGGGGAAGGTGACAGTAGCCCGATGCGTATAGGCCTATAATTATAGACCCTTCGTAAAGTTGTCAAGTTGTTACCTTCATTACTCGAAATTAAGCGAACACCAAGTTTTTGTGAATTTGAAATGATGGTGCTTTTGTATATCCTGCATGTCATTTCAGAGGCAGCGATTAATTATGAACATTAAATATTCTGACACAATTGATTTTAGATTTATAAAAAAGGAACAAGAAAAAAAAAAAAAGATATCTACAAATAAAATAGGCTTATGTTTGTTTGGAGTTGTCCTTGTTTATCATTCACTGCCGTTTTTTAACTTTTGGAGACTAATCATAGGACTTTGATGATAAGATATAATATTTTACTTAACTATTGACGCCACCAAGGTTTAAACAACGGATACATTATTATTATTTTTTTTTAAGGTGATCCACACATTACTTCCATATTATGACTGTACCTTATCACACTCCATTTTTCCGTCTTTCCGCAACAACAACAACAAAAAGGATGTCTAACTAAAAGAAAAAAAAAAGAGAATGGTCCTCAACTTTTCGAACAACAGCAACGACAACATACAGTATAATAATATACTCGGCTATTAGAACCAAGCAATAATATATATTGGCTGGTCCAAGAAAGATCTATGGCCAGCCCTATTTAGCGGCATGAAATTTTCGTACATCTTTTGGAACCGACGTTTGTTTGTTTGTTTGTTTTTGCGCGGAGAAGAAATTTCCGAGGAACTGCTTTTGGCTTTAAAAAGAAAAAAGTGTGGACAAGAACTTTCGCATGCATTTTAATTTCGCGAATCTCGGCTCTAGATGAAATTCGCGAAATTTGCCATGCGAACATAATAATTATAATACCAGTTACTCAGTAGCTCAGGGTTGAGTCCTTGCAGCAGATTCAAGCCTAAAGATCCTCGACCGATAGAGGGCTTTTCGCTCCGTGGAAATGTACAGTCCATAGCGTACGTGAATATTCATTGTAATGCAAATGACCTGGCAACAGACTATCAACAATATGGCGGACTACATGTTGCACGAAAGTCCGATACAGCATTATTTATGTTACCCTGGAAGCTGTAAATTTTAGCTTCTTTTGTAAACGAAATGGTAAGTTTTCAACATTTACTGATTGTATTATTCATATGTGAAGTTTTGAAGCTTTCGTTTACCCTGAAGACCATCTTTCGAGTGCATGTCCACGTCAAAGACACAACCTAGCGAGCGGGTGGAGAGCGCATTCTTGCGGCGTAAGGATTGGAAGGGCTACGCAGCTCGCAGCTGCAGCGAAACCGAAGGCGCTAAGGGCCGGGCTGGCCCATCTTAGCGGTGGCATCGCTTGTCGCAATGCAGAGCCGCTGCTGTCCTCGGTTCGTGTCATCGTCGTATTGGGACAGCAATTAGCCAAAAAAACATGATAATAACGATGGTAGATTCTGCACCATTTTATACCTAACTAGAAGAGCAATGAGACCTTACTTAGCGATAGGACTGTTGTTGTGCAGGCTAGGTCTAAATAAAAATCGATTCCATCTAACACTAGAGTAGGATGCCTGCCACACACCAGCCAGGCAAGATTAGTTTTGAGAATGAATGAAAACAGCGATCGTCACTGTTTTGTTTTTGTTTTTGTTTTTCAATTCAGGTCAATTCAATTCGTTTTATTTACAACTAATAGCAAGGGAAAAAACAACAACAAACAAACATAGAACACTAGGTCTAATGTTAGATTGTCTAGAGTCAAACAAACATCACATCACATCTCATTTGGTCCTGGCTTTGTTTTTGGAGTTAGCCTGTCTCTATTATAAAGTCTAATGTTAGACATCTGTTCTAACCTTACTAGATCTTTATCTAACGTGTTCATGTTGTTAGATTTGTATGGCAACCAGCATTTCATGTGAATCATGGCATTTAACGAGCAATTTAAAGATAGTTCTATGTCCAGACCTCTATCTAAAGAACTAAAATTTATTGAAGGTAAAAATATGGACTCGATCAGTCTGACCAGGGAGGTGGATCTCTTCCACCTCCCTGGTCTGACAAACCCAAAGTCCTGAAGTTAGAAGAGTGCTGAGAAGAGCTGCACTCTTCGGGCCACCAAAATTTTTTGAAAAGTATGTCAATAAATTTGTAACTTTTTGCGTCGGAAATTAGCAGTTAAATTTGTTCAAAGGATGGATGAAAAGGACTGAATGAATGCCTGAGAGTGAGTGTTGCAAGTTTGTTGAAGTTTATTTATGAATAGATATGTCCAACTTCTAATTCTTACTATCATAAATCTTAAACATTTGACTCATTAAAAAAAAAAAGAACTTTTAATGTTCTTTATTGGGTTTTTTTTTTTTGGACACCAAATTTTTCTCTCGGGCCACCAAAAATGTGAAATTTAGGATTTTGGTGGCCCCATCGGGCCACCAAACAAAAAAGTTAGTGTCGAGCCATGTTAAAGGGATCGTATAGTTTTGGTTCAGACCTAATTTTGAGTTTCTTTGAACATTTTTTGCTGAGATAATGAGAAACCTCTTATGAAATATGAAAGAGCATGTAATTCTATGAGAAATTCAACTTTTATTTAATGAAAATTGGTTTTGAAATGGCTGAGATATATCCAAAAAAAAAGAGCGATTCTAATAAAGTGTGGGACCCACACTATTTTAAGATCGCATTTTATTACTTTGTTTTTTGGATGTTTCAGTCATTCCAAACCCAAATTTGTTCAAATAAACTTTGAATTCCACTTCAGATAGTACAACTATGCTCTGTACTACATGTATATCACAAGTATTTTCTTGGTATCTTGCAAAAAGTTAAAAGCCCAATTTTCATCTCCACTAATACTGTACCATCCCTTCAAGACCGGAATAGTCCTCTAGCCTACTTCTGTATCGCATGTGATGCGATGTGATGTGATGTGATGTGATGTGATGAGAGTTTATGGGATTACACAATATCACACTAAGTATGATTTTTTAAAAAATTATTATTGGGCCCCTTAATGTTAAGAGTAACAGTAAACACTAACACTAAGAGTTCCTCTAAATCATTACATACGTAATCATAAACTAATGAGTTGTAGGCCTACTGTAAAAGTAAAAGTGTGTGTAGATTAGATCTAACGTTAGATGTGTTAATGCAGACCCTTTCAACATCTGTCTACTCAAGATCTTAATGAGGTCATTCACCCTCCACAAGTCACTGTCTGTAGTCCTAGAACTTGTTTGTCAGACTTGGAGAGATTTATTTCATATGTTTGATTGTAACATTCTGCTCAGCATTTGTATAGAATCTACTCTCCACATAGTAGCTCTGTTTACAAGATTTAGAAATTCAAGAGATTTACAAGATCATCAAGTCTGTGAGCAATATGTTTATTATATTCTAGGTCTATATCGCTTGCTATACTCTGCTACATTGTGAAAGAAGTTGATTTCGGCTCATCTAGTTGTACATGAATGAATATGGTGTTTCCATTATTTCAATTTACCTAGGTCTTGTTGCCCCATGTCGTGCTGTACAACTAAGTCTGATGCACAAAGATGGAAGTAGACGAGAGACTGAGATTTCTGGAGACCAGAATTACGTCTAGCCTTCGTCCCAGGAATGATGATTTGAAGGCACTCTTTGCTGGAGATGAAAACAGGTAAGTGCACCCCCTCAAGCTGTAACTAGTGTATTTTCCCCATTTTTTCATCTCATATTCTGTTTTCATAATCATACAATTACGTGCAGTTGCCTTATCGTAAATGAAGACCACCTTATTGATGTGCTGCTATAGGCGGCTAATGATCTTAAACTGAAAGGCTGTAATAAATTATCTTAAAATGGAAAAAAAAAAAGAAGAGACGAACAAACATGTAGTGGGATGCCATTGCCTTGCATGTACAGTGTATTTGAACTTACAGTCCTTTTGTAGCCTTTTTTTTTGTGTGTGTGTGTAATGAAGGAGAGAGGCCCTATTTGTGTTTCTCCCCTGAATGATGGTAACGATATTGAAAGTTGTTTTCTTTTGGGCACAATGTGTGACTAGCCAATGAGAGCTTGTTTGAAAGATATTGTGCGAGTGTTGGTACATGAAGCCAACATACACATGTAGGTTTATGTTGCATAATCTTTCTTCTCTTCCTTGTCTTTAAAAGGCTGTTATTAGTTTGTGTTACTTTTGATGCAGGATTCTCGTGCCGTGTAACATCAAAAATGAAGTAAAAGATAAATTTATATAAAGAAAGAAATACAGTGCAGGGTGATCTGCACAGACATATTGCAGTTGTGAACATTTTGATCATTTTGTATAGAGCATCAGACATATCGTATACCCCGTGATGGTTGATCTATTGTACAGTTAATTCTTTTCTTAAATTGAGGGATAGAGACCTAATTACAGTTCAGCCAGCGATCAGTGATCGCATACGCGATCATTGATTGTATGCAATTCGGCATACAATCAATTGATTGCGACATATCGCGTATGCGATCACTGATCGCCCGTGATCGCGATCTAGAGGGAACTTGCTCGCTGGCTGAACTGTAGGTTAGATTTCATACTTTATTGCAGTATGGGATGAAATACCATGTTACTATTCCGTGAATCTTGCCATGTTTCTTTGGTCAATGGAGCTTATTGAATTCTTATCTGCGTGTCAAAGACAAATCTGAAACTTTAATTTTTCTTTGAGGGGAATCTAACCAATGTTTGTCTGTTTGACTGATTTTTCCCAATGTACCCTACAGACATTCATTCCTGGAATTCTGTAACAATGAAGATGTTCGTCGTCTCTTCATCTACACCCGTGAGCCGAGGAACACCCTGGTGGCCTCTCTGTCGCCCCCTCTTGGTGTCCGAACGAAAGGCGTCTTCTTCATCAAGACAAACCAAGCCACGAAGCTCACCAAGGATAACATCCGCACTGATGTTGTCTTCACTGACTGCGACTTGGTTGTCCTCAACCAAATGGAGCTCCTGGCAAAAGAGGTATCCATACTTCTAAAAATTCCATTACCTTTCCTTTCCTTTATGGCGTTGGTGGTAGGCTTAACAAACTAGTATCAAAAATAGCATGTTGAGAAATATTGAAAATAAGCAAGCAAATTATTTTTATTTTTATCAGACTCCTCTTTTGTGGCAGTTTGATAATGTTTGCAGATTATTACAACTCAAGAATTAGGTTGAGCCAATTTTCAGGATTATGTGTGTGTTTTCATGATTACTTTGAGATAGAACTATGGCTGATCAGCAGTCAGAAAAAAAAAATACTAATCACTAAGATAATATGCTTCACAGATAGTTTTTTGAATATCTTGTCCTTGACAGTATAATACTGGTACAAGAATTTGTTTTGTGTTGTTACATCTTTTAATGTTTCCTTTGTTGCTTGGTGTATTTCAATTAAGTAACGATTGATAACAGGCATGCGTTTTGGAAATGAAGTCTCCTATAAAAGCATTATGGTGAGTAAAGCCTGCCGCATATACCAGGCAATATCTTACATTTTGCTCTTTTACCTTTCTCTATTTGTCTCGATCAGGTATACCTCCCCTTGCTTTGCACCGATGGTGTGCAGACCTATGGAGGAGTCAGCTCTGATAAACTCATGGACATTCTCCATCGCCTCATGGCCAACACAAATGTCACTGAGGGTCATGTTGAGGTGAGCTCTTTAAATTCCCAAGATTTGCATGTCTTTGTATGTAGTTTTCATTAAATTATAATTGATCTCTTCAGTATCACTGTGTTTGTCTTGGTTTTGCGCAGTACAGTGTATTGACAAAAACAGCAGTTCTTTGTGGGCTAATGTAAACAAAGTACAATGATGTGTAGTGAATTGTCAGTCACCATCTTTGTCATTCATACAGAAACTGTTCCCTGATAGCTCACATTTGAGTAATGGACATCTTCAATTTCACTGTGCCGGTCTGTGGGTCCCATCTAATACAGTGTAATCAAATCAGAATCAGTTGTTCACTGTGGAATAAGGCACTATGATGAGTATTATGATATATATCTCCGCTTGTTAATCACCGTTACTGCTACACTTATGTTACCCGAGTTCTGATAACACTAACATGAGTTTAGATTTGAATTAATTGAACTATATGGTTAATTCATATAGGACTGAAATATCTTTCATAGGAAAATTATTTGCGGAGGGTTGCCAAGAAGGTTGACAAATATGTCACAACAGCAGCTACGGGAAAAAATGTTCTTCTTGTAACATCTTTAATGATTAAAGGAAGATATCAAATTCCTGTTTTATTCTACTATAAAACTTGATGGAATGAATTTCTTCTCCAGGGTCGAATCAGCCTGCCGCTGCCATCCATTGAGGTATTGACGGAGGCGGCGGCCAGCATGAACCGGCGGTCAGCGGTCATACACGTTCTGGAGTCCACAGTGGTTGGCTGGATCAAGCAGATTAAGGTCAGCATAAACCTACCATGCAGGAGAGACACTTTCAAACATATGTTGAACATTCCTTACTTCTTATGGATTTTGCTCTTGCAACTTTTGCAAGGTAACACAACTTGCAGCATCTCAAAGTTTGTTTCTGCTCTATTTACCGTATGGTTTCGCTGGGTTTTTTATTGTTGTAAATTTTGTAAATCTGGTGCTATTCGTGAATTTACAAACATGCAAAAATAGGATTTTGATCCCAGCCTCACGTTTTGACATGAATGTGATGTGCATATGTACATTTACAGGTATGCAATACGTTCCTGTAATGGACAACTTTCACGATACAACTGTACTTCATGGTTGTTCATTTAACCGCACATGAAATTGTCGGAAGACCCAATTCGTGAAAATTTCGACTGACTAAATTTATGGTGTATACCGTAAATGAAACGCACTTCACTTTCTCTCCTACCTTTATTTTGGTCTTTGCATCTGGTGTAGCTTGTTCTGAGGCACGACCCCCTCTACGACCTGCGGGACAAGTTTGGCATTCGTCCTTTCCCACTGGATGAGGTTGAGCTTTGGAGGCAGCGCCAGGCCAAGCTCATCTCCATCAACAAGCAGCTGGACTCGGCCATCGCCAGTAACATCCTCCTGAACCTGGACGATGCCAACAGCACCTACTCCCACTCCTTCCACAACGTCAGGCGGGAGATCAGTCAGGTGGGTATCAAGCGTCGTTAAAACGAGTGAAGAGAGTAGTCAAAGGGGGCTGTTATCAGAAGTGTACAGAAAAAAGTGACATATTGCAATCTACCGACTCGTGGCTTGGTTATTAACTTTTCTAGTTTCATATCATTTCAAGGGGAAAAAATGAATGTTAAATGCATTAAAACTTATTTTAGGGTATTTTGAAAATGCAGTGAATGCATCTGTCATCTTTACTAATTGGGCATATTAGTATAAGTCTGGAGAAAAGAAACGAAAAAGAAAACATTGACACAAATCACAGCTGAAGGGGATTAACTGAAAAAGGCAGCTGACTTGCAGTGACTTGCTTCTTACCCTTTTCTCTGCACTGTATTCATTTTAGATTTCATTATGAGAAAACAAAAGCAATTTTATTGCTTGAAAATTTGTTTATCATACAGCTTTTAAACAGATTTCACCAATTTGGGTATTTATCTTTTTGAATATTTCTTTTTTTCTTCTTATTTGGGCAAACTACACACCAATGTATACACATTGTATAAATATCAACTAGCGATTGATTCTTTTGTGTTCTTATTCTGTTTTTAAATGCCTTGTTCAGGCTTTGGCTGAGACTAATGAGAATTTGATGTTCCTGGGAACCCTTCTTCCCTGGTTTGACCGTCTGCATGTGGCATGCACGCCGAAAGAACTGATGACAGTCTTTCCTCCACTGGTACACACCATGCTACTGGTGTGGTCTCATTCAAGGTACTTTTGTTTTTAAAATACTGCTGTAAGCATTTGATGCATGATTAAAGTGGCTTGAACTGTACCAACCATACATCTGTAGACCGATATCATCAGAATCATTTATCTTCTGTTCTTTTTTCTTTTTTTTTTCGACATTGATAGACCTTTTAAATATTTTGTGAATGTTCTGACATTTGGCTTTCAGAGCAGGAGAAACCTTGTGCATTGGATGACAGATCGGCAACTCAGATATTCTTATGCCTGATGTTAAGATGGCAGTTGTTTGTGTGTCATTCATCCATATGCAGAAGCCCTGAGTTTATGGAATGATTATGTTTCCATTATTAATTGTTCTTACCCGTGTGAGATACCCAGTTCATAAACAAAATTCTGTATTTTTGTACATTTTGTATTTTGTACATTTTGTATCTAGGCATGGAATTTTGTAGTCACGTATGCAGTAACCTTCCAGCCATCGACTAGAGTTAGCAATGCTGGAGTGATAGTAAAGGAATAACAGTTCTTGAACCCTGTTAGTCTGCATTGCATGTGAATACTCAACTAAGATGGTTTTGCGTTTTGTTTCCCCTCCCATTACCAATAGGTATTACCACAATGCAGACATGTTCCACAACCTCCTGGAGCTAGTGTCCAATGAGGTGGTATCCAGAGCTAAATCACTGGTTGGAGAGAACATCCTGAAAAACACCATACAGGTACAACAACTTGTCTAGTTAAAACTTTGTAGTCCCCTCATCATAATAGTGTGAAATGTGTTCTCTTGTTGCTTATATTGATTTCAGACATCAGTTGATATTTTATTTTTTATAGTACCTGAATGTCTTACAAAGTAAAAGAATGATCAATTAAGAAACTTTATGAGGCAGCAGGCTAAGGTCACCTCGAAAAAGAATTATTTACTCATATAGTGGAATGGTTGCCTGAAGGAGAATCTGCAATTTGAAGCTTGTGGTTTTCGTATTGCCGAAATAAACTTGAGTCCAAAAAGTCATCAAGGTGTAATATCCCTAGACTAATATTGCATCATAAATAAAACTAGTCAAACCTACATTACGGCACAACATACTGTAATTGTCCAAACCCCTATTGTGGCAGCATAATGGTTTTTGTGTCAGACTGTTCAATCGTGACATGCCACTGGGTTTCAGTAAGTCAAAATTAGCCTGCAGAGGTAGGGCTTGTTGCAGGGAAATCAAGGGTTAACCCGTTCCGGTAGCCTGGGTGCGTATTTGGTCTATGTTTATTTCAGAATTCAGTACGGAATAGGTTAATTCTGCGATGAGTAGTGATGTTCACTCTTATCTACAAATGTCCATGACATGAGACGATAGCTGAATGTCATGAGATGATGAGCTAAATGTCTAAGCAATGATTGATTTTGACACAGTCATACGCTGGACTGAAGGAGGCCCTCAAGGTCTGTGCGGCGTACAGGGGGACTTACCTGGACACCAAGGACAGAGCAGATGATATTAATGCTGAGAGGGTGTCTGAGACGGCGGAAGCCATGTGAGTACATCAGCCTCCTCTTGGTCCATGTTACCCAGAGCTTTCAACAAATATCAGTTGTGCATGAGCTCTAGGAAGAAACAAAACAAATTGAAGAAACATTCCGTCATAATTCTGACAAGGGAAAACAGAAGCTTCTGTGTTTCAGTATCCTTTGAAATATGTAATATATATATTCAATATATTTATTCTACACTTTGACAAGCATATTACACACAAGCTCCTCTTGATTGCTCTGTAGAACCTGCTATAGGGATATTGTAGACCTGTAATGGCTCTTGATTAGCTGATTTTGTTTTTATACCCCCCTGTATCTTGTGTTATTACTCAGTAACGCTTTGGCATACCCCAGTATTTTAAACTGTTAAGGACTGGCTGAATTTGCTATAACACGCATTTCCCATAGACACCTGCCCGAGTACATAAGTGTATATTCGGGACTTGTCCTTAACGGTTTATTCTAAGACTTATATAGCTACTTTGCAGGATTATTTTCTTTAACATGGTATGCCAACTGTCTCTTCTCCCAGGAACCTGAACCCGCCAAAGGGAGTCCTGTACAGCAGCCGGCTCTACAGCACCACCCAGCGGCGACCCCAGGCCCGCTCCTCGGCTGAGGTGTGGCGGGACGCCAGCGCCAACAGCACGGTGGTGATCAACGAGGAGGAGTGGAGTGACTCGCCCTGGCCGCCCCGCAACGCCCCTTGCTTCAACCTCCTCAACAGCTTCATGGAGAGGTGAGAAAAATTCAGGCTGTACTATCACCCTTTTCCCCATGACTCACATCCTGCATACGCTGAATATTTAGCGAGGTCTTTATTTTCACAAGAATATTGACTCTGAGAAATATGAATCTAACATGCACGCATACATAATTCTCCATTCAGTACTGTACTCCATATTGCAAATTTAACGACTTGCAAAACCTTCTGGAAGCAACGATAAGCAAAAATTTAGACTCGCTAAATATGTGGTGTATACAGTATTGTTTAACTGATTTAACTAAGCCTATAAAGGCATAGGGGTGTAGTATCCAAATTGGACTGGTATTACATGAAATTTTGTAAGTCTCATATGTACACCTTAGCTGATGCAGCTGTTGATTGTGTGTACAGAGGACCCAGCTCAAGTATTGTGCCTCAACAAGGCTGTAAGCCATTTTGTGTTGGCGTCATATCAAAAACCTTTGCTTTCTTAACTTTAATGAACCTGATGCATTTACTGTAATACTATAACGCATTGACTATGAGGTAAGTTAGCTATGCATGGTTGTCATTTGACAATGCACAAATTGACATAATGATTGTAGATTCTTTCTAACTGTTCAAAGACTGTTTGAAATATTGTTCATAAATTTGAAGAAAAACATATCAAAATGTCTAATTGTGTCTGTTTGTTGTGTCATATCCCTCTGATTTTGATATTATCAACTTGCCCTCATTCAAGAAATTGTTTCCAAGTCCAGTGCAGTCTACATCTAACAAATCTTTCAGATCTGTATTAGAAATACCTTGTTCGTGTTGTCACTCACAGGTGCAATGACCTCCTAGAGCTGGTGCAGACAACGCGCCATTTCAACCTGCTGCAGAAGGCTGCCGAGGTGGGCGGGGCCGGGACCAAGAGCCTCGACGCCCTCGTCAGGGAGATCCACCAAGAGTTCACCGCCTCCATGGAGCACTTTGGGTCAGAGGTCAATGACATTCTGGACATCACGGAGAGCCAGGCCTTTGAGAAGTCATTCTTCATGTTCCGCTCTGTAGTCAAGGTGAGAGAGATACTGGGATGGAATTTCAAAGACATCTCCTGGAATGTAAATGTTAAGCATTTGATCTCTTTGATTTTCAATTGATGGAGCAGGTTCTTTGTGTAATGAAATGATAGAACCATGGCGGGATGTGGTTAATACTATGTAATGGGGTGTGGTTCATTGGACTTTGCCATGTTTGAGAAAAAGTAAGAAATTTCACAGAGATGTGTGGCAAAGTGATCCAGAAGAAATATCACTGTAGTTAGGCTTTACACAGGGTCTGTTCGTGTAGTCAGTGGTGTAATGGATATTTGAAAGTAAAGACTGTAAGGAAAACTGTAATTATCCATCTGAAGAAAACCCTCAAAACGCAGGAATGAAGCAGATGAGTTCTATAGCTAGGATTTGACTTTGCCACATAAAAAAAAAAAAAAAAATGAAAAAAAAAAAAAAACTAAAAAAGAAAAAAAAAAACAAACAACTTGCAGTTATATGATAACAGTTGATTGCTGACATACAGTGTACACATAACAAAATTACTACCGTAATGTCAGCTGTACTGTGGTGACAGAAAAAACAAAACAAAAAACTAGAGGGAATGATTATGTATGTGTACTATTACTTTGCTGTAATCTTCTGGAGTTGTTGCAGTAATTCTTTGACTATTGACTGTCACAGGACCTGGAAAGGCGTCTTGCCAGTGTGCTGCGGCAGAGCTTTTGCCAGTGCCCCACCATCGGCTCCCAGCTACGTTTGCTGGAGGTCTTCGAGGGGATGAGCGGTCGGGAGATGGTCCAGGAATACCTCAAGGACAAGGACCAGTCCCTGATCAGCTCCTTCACCAACGAGCTGATCGCCGTGCGCACCATGTTCATCGCCAAGTCCCAAGAGCCTCCACTCCACGCCAACCTTCCCCCCATCGTCTGTAAGCTGACCTGGGTCGGAGCCCTGAAGAAGAGGATAAAGGTGAGATCATTTAATCAGAAGTACCAATTTTCAGGGAAAGATGTGGATTTGGGCACTGGCTATGAACACTATGAATTTCTTTCATTCCCTTTGATGTAAAAAAAAAACAACAACAACAACAACAAAAAAGAAAACAACAAAAAACCTCTTTGTTGTTGATATCAAGGTCCTATCTTCTCTTTGTCTACTCTTTTCCATTTCAGAAAGACTTTTCTTCATAACAGTAATACATGTTGATACCCACAGTATAACACCCTGATGAAGATGCTTTCTTTAGTGCTCTCTCAATTGCTGGTATGTCTTGTTTCATTATCCATGCAAGATCACACGTTATCTATTTCTCCATGAAACTCAGTATAATCACACAAGTTCTGTACACAATGTAGAAATGTGCTCACCCTCAGTATGTGTCCCCCTCCTTGATTAAAGTGGAATATCTCTGTTTCTTGTTTAGGAACCTATGGAGAAACTGAGGAGGATCAGTCCACACTCCCTGGACGGGGATGCTGGCTGGCATCTGAGGGACGTCTTCAATGACACCATGAGTGACCTGGATAAGTACGAGGCAAAGAGCGTCAGTGACTGGCAGCGTATGTTACATGCTGAGTTGAGGGACAGACTGAAACAACCCTTGCTGGTTAGTGCACTTTATTCTATAAATGGGAGGAATCTTTAGCAAGGTGTTCCTGTCACAGAGAAATGTAGTTTTAATGAGATTTCACTCCTTCATTTAAATAATTTGCTGTTTAAATTCATAATCTGGTAGACTGCTAGATGTATTGACATGACCATATTGTCATGTCAGGTTCAGTTGAATTTTTATGTCATTTCCTTGTGAAACATGAAGTGCATGTACATGTACATGTACATGATTGACCATGATACAAAATATGATTTAACCGTAAACTTCACACACAGATTTTCCCAGCCCCCTTAAACAAAAGAAACAAAATTTAATGTTTTATTGTTGTATTTAAAAAGATTTGAATGGGGAATATGAACATCATTGCTCAGTGTATTAAGTTCTCAAAAATAACTCAGTACAATGTAAGGGAATGATTTTTTTCTTGAATATGATGCAAGAAAAGAATTTGCCATAATTTTGGCACTTGGTGATCCGATGTGTAGGGCTGCAAGGTCTCCAGACTACACATTGATACACATTGTGGCATGCATACAGTCGTATGTGGCATATTTATGTTACATGTACATCACATTCTCTTTATTCTATCCTGTTATGGTATCTGGTTCAGACTGCTGAGGACTATGATGAAGAGACCGAGCTGAGGCCCCAAGTTCTACACGTCAACCTTGACCCGGAGCTCCTGCTCTTGCTCCGTGAGGTCCACTACCTGGCCCAGGCACCCTTTAACGTCAAGCTGCCAGATGGCGTCAGGGAGCTGCTGCGGCACACTGACGGGGCCACGCTGCGCACCACGGCTGCCCGCCTGGAGACTATCGTCTCCAAGTACAACCAGGCCATGCGCTCCATCGTGGACTTTGAGAGGCCGCTGTTTGAGCGCAAGCTGGGCAAGATTGACCATGTGAGTTATATTACTGCCTTCCAGCTAGATCTTGTTTTGCTACCTCTTGTCCAGTTTTGCAAGCTTATAGGGAACAAGCAAGGGCATAGGTATTAGCAGAACACAATAACATACAAGTGGCAATTATTATTACTATTTTTTTTTTTTTATTTTGCTCATTCCCAATGAAATGTTCTTCCTGTGAAAAGAAATTTCAGAATAGTGTAAAGCAAGAAATGATGCAAATTGGAGCCTACAGCCTTTTTTGCCGCATTAAATTTTCATGAATTGCCACTGGCAGTCAATGCATATAGAGCACAAAAGAATTTTTGTGTGCATTAGAATTTTGTGGAATTGGGCTCTTGTGAAATTTGCAAATTTGAATTAAAATACATGTGAAAAGTTTTAGCCTCACAGCAGTGTTAAGTAATTTGAAATGCAGTGTTGATCTTAAAAAAAAAGAAAAAGAAAAGAAAAGAAGGAAGAGGTATGAAGGTAGGCATGAAAACTCTCATATTTTGTTCTTACTGCACTTGTCAGTGTAACTCTGGTATAATTATGCCCTTTTTTGTGTGTAAGGTATTTCTTGTGGGTTAAGTTTTTGTTCACTTGAATACATGATATGCTCCTCACAAAATCGTAGACTCAGTTCAAAATCACTAAGTGTTGTTGCTAGAGAATAGGCATAAGCTCATATTTGCAAGAATGTTACGTAATTTTTTACATGTTCGAATGGGCCACCAACTTGAACATGTCTTTCCAATTTTTATATTCAGTTGTTGGAGCAAGGCCTCAACCACTACACATGGAAGACGACAGAGAGTGCCGACTTCATCGAGCTGGCTTCAGCCCTGGTCGGTGCTGACCTCCACCGGACACTGGCCATCGTCCAGTCTAACTGCCAGGAGATGGTGGAGGTCACCCAGAAGTGGTCAAGCGGTGCGCTGGATGTCTTTGAGTGCAGGTTGCCCTCGCTGAGCTACTCCATGAACAGACTCCTTGATTGGCAAAGGTCAGTGAGCAATACTTCAAGAATATTACACTTCGCTTAACTGTGCTTCATTCTCAATATGTCATTAAACTTGGAGCCTCACATACCTTCTCAAAGACTGAACCGATGTTATTGCTACCTAACAATATAATCCATATCTCCTTCAGCTGAGTCACATTATCTCTTTCCTTTAAAAAAGAAAAGAAAAAGGAAGTGGGCAAACAGTTTTTGCCCCCTCAAATCTTGTCAGTTGAACTATTTTGCCATGTATGATAGTTCACAAACCCCTTAATGTAGTTATTCTGTTTCATTGTATTTTGTGTTTCTGCTGATGAAGCTACTCCTGCTGCTGATGGTGATAAGTGATTATCACCTTTCTGTCGATCTTTACTTTCATTGTCATATTATTGTATTATGTAGTTGTATCACTTCTCTACCTGTCCTCTTTCTGACCCCACACACAGAGAGCTTGACGATGAGATAGAGCGATTGATCAAGCCGTCTGGCCTGCGCATCCACGCCCTGCTCCAGAACAGCTTCGAGGTGGTCCAGATCAGTCGGGCCTCCCCGGCCTGGGAGGAATACGTGGACCACATGGATGCCCTGGTCCTGGACGGACTCAAACAGACCTGTCTGAAGAGCCTAAGGTCCATGCTCAACACTCTGGTCCTGGCCAACGTGTCCGAGGTAAGGGCCAGGATGTGTTCTCTAAAGGTCAAAGGTTAATGAGAGAGGGAATGTGGCATTGAAATCTGAGTGGGATGTAAATCTCAGGCTATCAGATGAAGATAATTTAATACTTCCAGACCGTGTCTTTGGAGCAGTGCCCTACAACATGATCATGTGACTATGTCTGTTTATGTACTTTGAGTGCTGATTGGCACAAACAAAACCCCATAGTCTTGTACACACTATTCAAAGTCAGTTTCACAGAAAGGATTATCAATAGACATATTGTGAAGATAAATAGTGGACAAGCATGAAAGTGATCATTAGTCAAGTTGTGCTGGAGCTACCCATGCGCTGACATTGTAGTGCTTGATCTGTTTGATTATATTAAAAAAAAAGAGAGGCGTAATGTGCATCTCATTGAGTGTACTTTTATCTTTGAATGCAAAATTAGAGCAACTATGTGTACATACAATGTATTTTGATTCCATGTAGTTTATATCCTTTTACCAGCTGTCATGCCAGGCACATTTCCATTTTTAACTATTCCAACCTTGTTCTGTTATTGCATCCCTCTCATTCCTTTTCTCTGTTCTTTCTATCTCTATCTTTATCTTTTCTTCTTTCTCTCTCTCCATTTTTTTCCCCTTCCAGCCGGAGGTGGCGAATACTCCCATTCTGACCATCCACATGGAGCTTGTAGAGAACACGGTGACCTTCACCCCACCCCTTGACCAGAGCACAGCGGTCACCAGTGTCCTGGAGAATGTCAACCGCTGGCTGGAGCAGTTCAGAAGCAGAGGGGCGCTGGTCAAGATGCTTAGTCCACTTGCTGAGGTGAGATTCTTGAGACTAGACCAAGGGTTTTACTCCCCTCAAACATTACTTCTTTCTGTTGAAATTTATGCACAAAAGTCACATTGTTCTTTAATATATGATGTGGAATCTGACTGTAAGAAAAAAATAAAAGTACAGGCGTGTCTCTCAAACTTTTAAAGGGATAGTACAGTATTGGTGGGGATGAGAATTTGGCTTTAAACTTTTTGCGAGATAACAAGGAAACACTTATGAAATAGTACAGAGCATACCATTTTAAGAGGAATTCAGAGTTTGTTTGATGAAAATTGGGTTTGGCATTACTGAAACATCCAAAAACAAAGTAAAACAAAGCGATCGTAAAAAAGTGTGGGTCCCACACTTATTTGAATCGCTCTGTTGTGGATATCTCGGCCATTTCAAAACCAATTTTCATCAAATAAATGTTGAATTGCTCATAGAATTACGTGCTCTTTCATATTTCATAAGAGGTTTCTCATTATCTCACCAAAAAATGTTAGAAATCAGAAATTGGGTCTCAACCAAAACTATACGATCCCTTTAAAACATGATTTTCTTTTGTGTTATTCCTTGAAGTTTGGTATGATTGTATAATACATGTATGTGAATTTGTAATCATAATTTGTTTATGGTCGTATTAATGGTAAAATACAGATTTGCACTACTATGTACAGAAAAAAAAAAACAACAGATATTGTAGTTGTCGTTGCCAAAATTTTGATGATTTTTTTTTGTTCAAGTAAACCTTTTTTCTTTCTGTTTTTTTTTTTTTTCATGTCTCAGGGAGGCTACAAAGACTACATCAGTGTTGATGATGAGGTCATTGAACTATGTGAGAAGGTCATCGGCCTTGTGAGAGAGAACAGTGAGGAATGCATGGTAAGTCTTCAAAAGAACTCTTCATGTTATCGCTGCTTTTTAAATGAGGAAAGAGATGGTATTGAACAGTTTCTGAATTACATTTTATCACTATTTTCAAGCCTTTTTTAAAGCATGGTCTGTGCCATCTTGACTTGAATTGAATAATTGTTCACATATAAAACTGCGGAAATATGCTCTCATGATAAATGAATCACTTATACATTCTCACATGGAATTCTAATATTTGTTTCCATTCTTTGTATATTCCTTGTTGATTTACATCCTGGCCGATATCATATTTATTCGCAATACCTTGTGGACAAATGTTTAAATGTCTCAGGTTAATTTGAGGCATGCAATCAGTTTATATTTTTCGTGTTAATATTTCTAGGGGCGGGGGACAAAAATACACCTTATTCTATGTATGTCTGTATTTTGATTCCAGAAACTTCTTGAGCTCTTCAAGAGTTACACCTTTCTCTGGATGCATGACATCAATGAAACATTTGATGAGTTTCTCCATGGCCGCCTGACCCCCAATCCACTTCGGGACCCAGACAAACTCAGCCCCTCTGCCCGCCTCAGGTCAGCCGCCTCAGAAAGATCCTTGAAGTCTGCACAGAGCAGGTAAGTTGGACCATTTCTCTGGACCGCATTATATTGGTTCATGTTCATTTTTTTTTTTTTTTTTAATATAAAGTTTAGTATGAGGCAGATTACACATTTTGATTGATGCAGACATTAAATCATAGCACACATATCAAATCAAGTCATATCAAAATTATGGTAATCCTAGTTTGGATGATCTAAAAAAAAAAAGGCAATGAGTGTTGTTTCAATATCGTCAGGAAAGTGATAATATAACTTTCTTCTTCACTCATCTGGAAAGAAATAGACAGTGGTTGCCCAAATCATAGAAGTTATGGGAATTATCACATAAACATCAAGAAAAGGGTAGAGACTAATACTAGAAAATCAGGTAAAAACAAAAAATCTACTTGTGTCTGTGTATGTGGTAGTTTTGTTTATAATGACCACTCCATGCAGCAGAGATTTGGACGGGATGGTTTATATTATACAGTGGAGTTCTTTCTTTCTTTTTTTTGACAATCATATTGTTTTTGTGCACACAGGGCTAGCTCCGCCTCCAATTACAGCATGAGCCACACGGGTGCTATGGGAACGGCTGAGAAGTCTTTCCTGACTCCTAAGGATGAGGATGAGGAGGTTGACGTCCCGTCACTTGACATGTTTGACAGCGAGATCGACATTTACAGGGTGAGTGACCGCTATAAGTCATGTCAAGTGGTGTAGGCAGTAAATGACCGTTGCATTGGGCTCTAATCTAATTAAAATGCATAGCTTTATGCTGTATGGTTTGCAATTACCTGATGGCACAGAAGTGTATGTTTGATTACATGGTTTATTTCTTAGCTGCTTTTCATCAAGATATGGTTGAATCTGTAGCTTATCATTCGCTTAATTAAATTGTACAATTTGTATGTTGGAGGATTATCTTAGCTGACTCTACAGAGAGAATAGCAGCCTGTGGTCAGCTTGTCACAATTTGGGGTCATGAACTTTTCTATCATCTCTGTTACAGGGTGTTGAAGTATTGACATTACATGTGAAATTTATGAACACACGTCAAACTTCTGACGTATGAAGTCAGGGAGTATGTATGATAATGTTATATTATTCTTACATGTATATGGCTGACATCTGCAGTTGTATGATAGGAATATTGTTGCCATTCACAATCTCACCAAGATACCTCAAGGTCTTGATGTGTATCAAAGATTATTGAAGAGTCCATAAATTTAAAAGAATGCGTCTTGTGTTCTGCAATCACAGACTGCTCGAGATGAGATCCTGGGCGTGGTGGATAAACGTGACATGGGCTGGATCCGTGTGGACCTGGAACCAATCAAGCAAGTCCTGACCACCTACGCCAGCCGCTGGATGTGGACTTTCACCAAATACCTGTCAGACCAGGTAAGCTTCATGTCATTCCATTCCTGTTGATATGCTGTACAAATTTATAGCCACCGTGAACACTTGTAATATTGGATATGGTTGCCCTTTATATAAGATCTATGATGATGTTATTGTTATCATTTCATGAATGTTTGCAATGGTTGATGGCTTATTTTTCCTGCCTCAAAGGTCACTGCCCTCTTGCTGGATCTAGATTTCTTTCTGAAGCGAATCGAGCCGGAGATTGAGAGCATCACAGGGGAGGAGAGAGACACCGCCTCATTCATGAAGATGATGCGCATCTTTAATGAGGTTAGTAAAGAGAGGTCAAACTTATTTACATATGAGTATTTATTAGTTGCAATGCTCTTACAACCATGTTCCAGTCATGATGTGGAGATCATAATAAAGGATGGTTTTATGTGATATTGGTGTCATCTTCAGAGATAATCAGTTATACTGTTACAAAGAAAAGTGAAAGGAAAAAAAAAAGAGGAAAATATTATTACAACAAAAAGCGAAGATGCATGTTATGCATGGCAGTCATAAAAAGTCTGACCAGTTCTGGCATTGATTGACCTAATAGAGAAGAAGTGAATATCATTCGGAAGGGAAGAAGTGTGCTCCTTGTGTGACATTCTACAATGTATGTGAAGCATTGCATTGCCAGCAGTAGTGGGTAAATGAAGGTCAGTCATTGGTGCACTTAAAGGTATAAACCTGTGTCTGTTGTATCTAATGCAAAGACAAAGTTACTTCATGATGCATTCTGATTTGTGACTACCCATGCAGCCTAACGTTCTTTCACCTGTTGCATGCAGTTATCATGAGTCCATTTATCTTGTGTTTCATATTAAATGCAATATTTGTGTCATTCAAAAGTTTACCTGTATTTTGCAATTTCCATGCAACAATTCCTGCTGATACCTATATATCCTGAAAGTGCACACATAGGGTTTGAAAGTGTATGCAAAAATTATACAAAGTCATACAAATATGTGTTGTCACTCACACATACATCCTGTACAAAATAAGTTATTCATATTTTGTTCTTTTAACACAGGTGTCTGCCAAGCAGCAAGAGATGGACGGTCAGTTCACCGCCATGAACCGCACGGTGCTCCTCCTCAAGAAGTACGGCCAGGCCCTGCCTGAGAGGACCAAGGCCCTGTACGATGCGGCCCCGGGCCGATGGAACAACCTCAAGACCAAGGTGTCCCTGGCCAAGCAGCGGCTGGGTCCACGTATTCAGGAAGAATCAGCCAGTATCACCAAGGTACTACATCTTACTGCTTGTGAAATGTAACATGTTAATCACGTTATGATCACATTTCTTATTATTTCACAATTCTGTATTTACTCCTGTGAGAATATGATTATTGAAACAAAAGTTTTCAAGTGCTACATAAGATGTAATGATCTGAACACTCTATTTTCCAAATATCTGCCAACAGAGGGAGTAACATGATAAAGAACAATGACATTCAGGTGTACTGTAAGAACCAAAAGAATGTATTTCTTCAGAGGTGTGGATGAAACATCTAAAGATAACCAGCTTGTATGGAGCAAGCAGTAAACGGCTCACTGTAATTCACAAAGGTCATCATACATGTCTAAAGCAGATTCATTTTGTACATATTTGAATGCTGTGGTGTACATTGTCTAAACACAATACTCTGTTCGATCCCTACCAATACCACAGGACCTTGCCGAGTTTGGAGAGAGGGTAGAAGCACTGAACAGCGCCCTCTCTGCCTCCGAGGTGTACACCTGGGATTGCTTCCTGGATGATGCATTCTCTGAGATTGACAAGTTTCAGAGGAAGCTGGAAGAACTGGACAACGAGGCACAGGTGAGTGTTGGAGAGATCTGCCATGGATGGTTAAAGAGAGAGATGGAAGATAAAGAGGGGAGATAATAGATAGAGAGATAGAGAAAGTAAAAGAAAAAGAAAGTTTAGTCAGTATCATCTCTATCTAAATTTTGCCCTCTTCATATTTTTTTCAGTTAATAATGATAACAATAATAATAATAATAATAATTCACAACATTTATATAGGGCGTTATTACATGAAATGTCTCGAAACGTTACTTTCCATTTCTTTTATCCATATCTTTTAACTAACAACAAGTCTTTGAGACCCACTCATACAATGTAGATACAAAGACACATTGTTGATAACTGATTTCAGACCAGATATAAGAATGATGGATTACTCATCTTAAAAAAATTATACAGTTATGCCCAAATTTGTATTGATTTTGCCCTATACATGTAGGTATATATAATACCTGTGGCTGCAAGAATTTAGAAGCAAGAAAGATTCACCTACATAGGTATTCAGAAAGTCCTGATGGTAGTGGGACTTTCCAGTAGGCAAGCAATCCACCGTTGTTTATGTCATGATAAGTGTAGTAAACCATTGATCTTTTGGGAATTGCATTGATTGTGTTTGTGGATTCGAGTTTTTGTGTAAGAGCACATCGAAAGTGACCTTTGGAATGCATTTCAATTCGAATCCCATAATTTACGGTATCATTGTCTTTGAAACAAAATGAAATACGAAGTAACTTGGTGTGAATATTTTCTTGACTGTGGTAACAGCCTGCAGCAGCAACATTTGCGTAGGTGAAAGAGGTAAAGTGGTATCTGTAATTTTACATATGCAACCTTCATCAAAATATGTTGTATGCCAGTGTTTAGAGCTTCATATTATGTTGCGCATAGCTATTTGCCAATACACTGAAGTTAGTATGCATATGTGACACTTGTACAGCACAATATATTTCAGCTGCACATAGAGCATTTTTGTTTGCTTTAGTAAGATTCTACAAACCAGGCAGCATGAGCTTAATGTGCAATAATTGATAGAATTTACACTAGACATGTGATGAGCTTCCTTGCTCAGAACAAATTCTTAGTGGAAGTGTTCATGTAATTAAGTACAATAATCATAATTGTACGTCATTAGGAAGACCATAAAGTTTGTCTGATTTACAATATGTGGCCTTCCCAAGACTATGCAATATGCTAAGTTTGGGAGAATGATGCTTGTCCTGTTTATTTTGCTGCAATGAAGTTCACCTTTCATGGATAGTTCAGTGTGCTTGTACAATATACATGGAGATGGCCTTGTATGTGTTGAGTAGTATCTTTAAAGCCTTGTAATGCCTTATGATTTTGTTTTCCTGTCTGCACTCAATACCAACAGTAAACTCAATAGTGGACCACTAGAATCACTTTGCTTAATTATGAGTTAAATGCTTTGGTAGTACCTCTTTTTGTTGTTTGCAAGAGATAGAGGTTTATCTGTGATCAATTGTTAATGTCCTTTTACAGTGTTATCATTGGTTGTTGCACAAATGTATTCACTCTCACTTAGGGTACCTTTGTTACTTCATATTTTGCAAACTTTCCTTTAATAGTTAATGTTCAATTTATTTTGCTTGCATGTTCATCCGTGCTTATTCAATGACTGGCAAATAAAGAGAAGATTTAAAATGGCCTCTTGCACATTTTGTATATGGATTGACTTGGTTTTTGTCATATTTTTTTTTTTTTTTATATATACTTAAAACACGGCTACAAATCTTTCATGTTGGAACCCTGTAAATCTTGCCTGATTTGTTTGTCTTTTTGCATTCGACCTGATATCATGATGCAGTTACTGGTGTATGGTTTTATGTACTAAAGCTGTGTTTTTTTGCCTCGTAAATCACTACAGGATCTGATTGAGTTGCAGGACCTGCTTGAAACAGCTGTTGTCAACTTTACCATTCTTCCAGAGTGAGTAATGAGCCTTATCAGCCTTTCTTGCATTTTGTTGGACCTAGCATCCATGTCTGATTTTGGACAGCTTTTGAGAATTGACAAGCCTTGTTTATGTAGGACACGGCAAATGTATCTACCCCTCCATGTATATCTACCCCTCTTTATATTGACAGACTTGTCTGTCAAGTTACAGTGCTATGTCACGCTACAGTGGTGCAAACGTCACCTCTAGAATTTTCCAGTGCAGCATAATTTGCTGTCACATATCCAGGATATCAAAGAGAGAAGTCAATATCAGATGAAGAAGAAGCGTAACACCAGCTAAAGAAATTAATAAGTCATGTTGTGTGTTTATGTATGTTTGTGTGTGTATAAATGTGCCATTCTTGTTAAGCATCTGATGTTGTAAAATGTATAGGACTGCACAAATACCAAAATGATACATGGTGTCTAGACAAACAAACACTAGAAACCCTATTGAAGATTGGATAAAAACCCAACCCTTCACTAAATGTGAAGCCAAATCTAGAAACTCGTACTCATTCAGAACAGTTAAGCTGTAGTACTTACCCGAAGAATCAGGTGGAGGAGCTTCGCTGACTGACCTTTCTCTCCTTGTTTCGCTGAAGATGCCGGCATGAGCTGCGCAACCTGAACGAGGTGTGGGACACAGTGCGCACCCTGCAGGAACAGCAGCAGGAGTGGAAACAGGAGCGCTGGCAGAGCATGAACACCAAGTACCTGAGGGAGGCCACCAACACCCAGCTGGCTATAGTCAAGGGGCTGCCAGAGGAGACCCACGGATGGGAGGTCACCAAGGGCCTGGAAGAATCCATCCTGGTCATTCAGGTAAGCTCCAAATAATGAGATATGTGTACTCTGACTTAACAAATTGCTGTCTTTGTCTGCTCATCTGCTATCTTCATATTAATGTTTTGGTATATTTTTGTTCTCTTTTGTTTCGGAACCATGCCTAGATATCTCCATGTCTATGAAGTAGGGGCTCATAAGTCTAACATTCAGGATATGTGTGCCCTTGTCTGTATACATGTAACTGTTGAAAAACTCTTTCCTTATAATCTGTAGGTCTATGCATGTAGCACAGAATCTCAGATCTTCAGATCTTCATTTTTGTGGTTGTTGTTATTAATTCATATTCATTTGTGCACATATCAGCCTCAAATTCATCTGCGTTTCCTGTCCATGCTATGTCCTTCAAACTTTTCTGTCTTTTCCTCCTGTGGGTGTAATAGTGTGGTAAACTTTTGTTTTGCTACTGCCATTTTGGTACGATGTAATAGGCAAGAATGGTATGGAACAAAAAGGCTGCAAACATTCTTGTGTCCTATGAGAGTCTCTGTCCTTAATCCTAATATGTGTCCTAACACTTTTTAACTTTGTGAATATCAACACACATTCTCCAACTATTGAGTGCACTATATGCCACAATGAATTCAAATCTGATTGCTTTGTATCATTAGTCATTATTGTAGCATCCCTCTGACTATGTGATTGTTGCAAAGTATTACACTTTGATTAGTATGATGACAACATTATACTTTCTTCTAACAGGCCTGCCTCCCACTGATTGAGGACCTGAGCAACCCAGCCATGAGGACACGCCACTGGAAGCAGCTGGTGAGGGTCACTGGGGGCGCCCTTGTCATTGACAACGAGAGTCTGACCCACATGACCCTGGGACAGCTGCTGCAGCTAGGACTACAAAGTGAGTTAAAGAGCTGAGATCTTGGATTAGGCTGTTCTATTTATTTATTGCATGCAAGACCCACTTTTTGCTACCAGAAGGCCCTGACTTTGCACAAGTAAAGCAATTGTTCTATCCATTTGTCATATTGTATGTTTGTTGGAAAGAATACAGTTTAATCATGTAAAGAGCAACTTCCCCAATGTCAAATATTGTCTCTAGGGTGACAAGACATGATTAATATCTCAAATTTTAGTGAAAATTATTCTTTTTAGATTAATGGTCAAATAATTAGTTAAGTGATGTCCTATCCAAATCCGAATTGTCTGTACTCCAAAAATGAAGCCGCCACGGCATGTCCACGGAAAGGCTATCCCTTTGGCTGCAGTGCTGTGACCACCATGTTTTTAGGCTCTCCTGAACATTTGACATTTTGTCGATAGGAGGTCTTGTCGCCCCAGCGACGATATGATAAAGTGATATATTGTGAGAAAATGCCCTGGAAATAGTGAATCATTGAAAATGGAAATCAGGAAACAACCAACTACCTGGAACTTTTTTGTTCTCACTTATTCTATGCCATAAAAGTGGATATTCTCGCGGAACTAATTTTTCCCGCTTGGCCGGGTAAGAAGAGTTTTGAGTGTTTTTAATTCCATGGAATCAAGACATCAACTACTGGAACATATTGCATGCTTTTATTTTTGCTAGCTTCTGATTGCTTGAAATGCGCAAAAATTTCAACACTGCGAAAGTTTCCACGTTTACACTATGCCAGTATTGTTATATTACAACATTGTGTATATTTTACAGGATCGTTATTCATATTTTGTGAATTATCTTACATAGAATCAGTTGACCAAGATACATCCAAAGCTGTCATCGTGGACACTAATTTTGTGTTTTCTGCTGTTGGACCCATAGCATATAAATTACAATTTTCATTGCCTGCAAATTTGAAATGGATTGGAGCAAATTTTGTTTGTATATTTTTGAAATCATTTTTATGTAAACACACTAAATCTGACTAATCTACAGACCACGTGGATGAGGTTCGAGCCATTGTGCAGCGGGCTGTGAAAGATGTGACCATAGAGAGCGCACTCAAGACGTATGAGGAGATTTGGCTGAGCAAGCTCTTTGACACCCGACCCCATGTTCGCACTATCACCATGGGTGGCAATGAAAAGACTGACAAAGATGTGAGTTTGTTGCGAAAGTTTTCCCTTTGTTGGTACCCTCTCTCTTAATCTGTCAGGAGGTTCTTTTACTCCTTTGATAGGTGCAAGTGTGTGAACATAGTAACAGCCAAGGTCATGATAATTTTTAGCATAGAATACAGGAAGGACCAACTTAAACCATTTGATACAAGTATACATGTACTAAAACCTTATCGACTATGTACAGAACTCACCAGTTTGATCCAAAGCACATTTGTGTTTTCTATGCGCATTATGATGTGAGTAAGGAGAGAGAGGGAGAGCATTATACTTGGCAATATTTGGTCTAGATTTGTTGATCTAATGTGCTAAATCTCGAGGTGCATAAAATCTTGTGTTGATGGACTTAGCTGCAAACTAAACCATTGTGTATGCAATGTTCTGAATGTTGTCCTGTGTTTTCTTTGCCAACAGCAACACTCAGACACCAAGAGTGAGATGTCTCAGAGCCAGAGTGACCTGGGGACGGCCATCACAGAGGTGCGGTCTCGCCGCCGTACCATGAGCCGCATGTCGGCCCTCACCCTGGGGGCGGGGAGGCAGAAGAGGGCGAGTGTGTCCTCCCTCCCCAACTCCCTTCTCAACCTTGGAGAGGTGGGTGCCGTCTTTACTCCCCTTGTCTGTCTGTCTGTTTGTCTTGAATGATTTTCTTTTTGAAGGTCTAGACTATGTGCCAAGTTCACTTGCCCAACCTGCTTGAAGGTTTACCATTTTACATGTTTTCATTGCTAACCCCCCCCCAAAAAAAAAACAAAAAACAAAAACAAAAACAAAAAAAAACAAAACAAAAACAAAAACATGAATGTACCAATTTGTTTTCAACACTGGCCATTCGCAAGAAAAGTTGCCAAAGCTTAGTCATGAAATTTACATCTCAGCAAAGCCAGCAATTTTCTCTAGAAATTTTCTGTACTGCATTTTCAGCATAAATACTTTTGTAAAAAGTTACATGGCTTTGAAAAAAAGAATATTTTCCCAAAGGATCCATGCTTGGCAGTAACAGAGTAATGTGGCATACAAGAGGTTTACACTGTTGCACACAAAGATGTAATCTTACTGCGGTCATATTGTCCATCCATTGAGGTAGCTACATATGATAATGCTGTCTTGATATCTCTCTTCTCCAGGACACTGGACAGCTGTTCCTCCTGAAGGACACCGACCCAATCTTCACTGAGCTGGAGTCCCACCAGGTGGCCCTGCAGGGCATGCAGAGCAGCAGTGCAGCCGGATCATTCCTGGACGAGGTCACTAAGTGGCAGAAGAGGCTGCAGACCATCGAGGCTGTGCTGACTGTCTGGCTTGAGGTCCAGGAGAAGTGGGTGGAGCTGGAAGAGGTAAGAGTTGCTGAGTGGGTGGAGTTTGTGGAGCTGGAGGAGGTGAGAGGTGCGTAGTGGGTGGAGTTTGTGTACCTAAAAGAGGTCAGAGGCGCTGAATGGCTGATGGAGTTTATGGAGCAAGGAGATGAGAGTGTCTTAGTGTGTGGAATTTGTGGAGCTGGAGGAGATTAGAGGTGCTTTGTGGGTGAAATTTGTCATCATTTTAATTCATAGATGGTGGCACTGAAAGCAGTGTGAGGAACTGATTTTATTGAGTTTTGAGGTTTTCTGGTTAAAAAAAACACACACACACACACAAAATAATGCATGGACTTTATAATAGACACTTTCTCATGAGGAGTGGATGAATGTGGGGATTGTTTTAAAACCCCCTGTGATTATTCACCAGCAGTCAGTAACTTATATACAAAATTGATCTAGTTGTAGATTACTGAGCCCACTCATGTGTATCAATGTGCCTTGGTCCAATTGAAAGGCCTTGGCGATACACAAGAGGGATTACTTAATAGGTGGATGAGGTAATCTCTATTCATCAACAATCGATTTCAGGACACCCCGAGCCAATCAGTGAAGAAAGATCTCCAGCATACACCCTAATCAGTGAGTGATGTATTACACAAAGGGTTTATGAATGTGATCCTTCCAAATCTCACTGTGTCTCTCCCTCTCCAGGTGTTTAGTGGTGCAGACGTCAGGGCCTCCCTGTCTCATGAAGCCAGTCTGTTCACCTCAGCTAACAGGGACTTCAGGTTGCTGATGAGAGCTACGGAGAAGAACCCCAATGTCCTGCAGTGCTGTCAGAGGAAAGGTTAGCAACAAGGGGGAAAAAGAAAAATGTAGCAATGATTTTAGTGTGTAGAACTGCACAATTTCTCACACAATCAAAAACTTGCCTGGGAAACATTAAAGCAACTGAAACAGTGAGTACATCTACCTTAATTTCATCAAACTATGTGCCACTTTGTGAAAAAAAAACAGTCTATAAAAGCAATAGAGAGATACTAGCAATTAAAGTTTATACCTATGACAGTCTGATGGGTCCCAAAGCAAAATCAAATGGATATATGAGAATGTTGTAGGAAACAGAGCAATGATGTGCAACAGTGTGAAGGACACTCCAGTTGATGATTGGACCCCGTGTTTCATTATTGGGTTCAAGTGATCTTGAAAGGAGATTTAAAATTTTGAGACAACAATTGGCAAGTTTGCCAGAGAATGTAAAAAGAACAATTTCCACAACTGTTTTTATTATTGTATGTTTTATCGTAGTATGTTACATTTCTGTGTATCATACTCTCCAAAAGACTGTTCCTGAGTCTAGCGAAAATTCTTGAATATTATTGACCTACAGTGTAATAATGAACCACTTCATTCCCTTTGCTCCATCTAATCAGGTTTCTTGGTAGTGCAACCTTTCAACATGTTTTGTGGTTGTTAGGCAATCTTTCGTCAACAAAGCATGCATAGAACTTGAATATATAACAGAAGCGGTCTATTCTGTTGGACGTCCATTTTCCAGGAATCCTGGTGCTGCTGGAGAAGATGAACAACAATCTGGAGGTTTGCCGTCGCTCCTTGCTCCAACACCTTGAGAGGAGGAGGCAGCGGTTCCCACGATTCTATTTCCTCTCCATGGAGGATGTGTTGCACATTGTCTGCAATGGTGAGTTGGGCTTTGTGACCCCTGACCTCTGTTGACCTGTTCTTTTCAAGGTTCTCAATATTTGCCTAATACATGCATATTGTTTAGTTCTGTCTTGTGTGATAGGAAATATTTTGTAAAATTTTTCTTCGCTTTTGTTTTCATCATGCACGCCATCAGAAGGGCAATATTCTTTTGAGAGATTTGTGATGAAGACTGAATTGATAAAGTTAATATTCCATAAGTGTGCAGAATTTTTGACTGCCAAGCACATTTGCTAGGTAGTTTTCATCGGAAAATCAGTTAATTCATATTATGTGCTAGGCTTAATGTTATTGATGGATTTCAGAGAGATATTTGCTGCACTAACTCCTACAGCAGGATCCCACAGTCCATATTTCTATGAATTCAAGGTTTGTCCTTTTTGTTTTCATGTGCATCATGACCATCATCATCCTCAGCAAAATCAGAGTTCATGTAGACCTCGGTGAAATACACTATACATCCTTGTGCCACATACACATCCATAGCTTGAATGACTCAGGAAACACTTTTGAAGACTTGAGAAATAATTATGAAAATAATTTCAGTGCAGTGAATAAACTGCTGGATGAGTGCAGCCAATTTTGTGTCAACTTTGAAGAATTGATAAGTGACTGATAGCTGCAATTGTCTCCATCACAGGCTATGACATCACTCAAGTTAACCTCTACCTTCCCAAGCTGTTTGAGAATCTGGGCCAGCTGGAGTTTGAGAACAGCCAGTCAGAGGCAGCAGAGTGCAACTTCCAGGTGACGGGACTCCTCAGCTCCCTTGGAGAGAAGCTGCCTCTAAAGCAGGTATGGATGCAGCTCCATTCATGATCAACTTCATTCTGAGCATGACACTATGTATCAGGTGCATACCAGGAACAGTCTGGTGATTTATCACTTTGCCTACTCCCACTTCGTCTAATACCCATTTAGTCTCAACCCACATGACGATTGTTCTAATCCTGTTTCGTCTACAACCAGTTCTAATGACTATTAAGTCCAACTGCCACTTAGCCTCATTACACGTTTTGTACCAGTTGGTCTACAACTTCCAAATGGGCTATGCCCATTTTGTGTAATGCCCCCTGTTTATTAGACAAAATAGAAAAAAAAAAAAATCAAGGAGACAAAATTGCAATTAGACCATCTGGTCATTAGACAAAATGATAATTACCCAAACTGGGCATCACGCCAAGTGAAGATTCGACGAAACAGGCATTAGACGAAGCTGATAGTAGACCAAATGGCTTTAGCTGTAGTGGTGTTAGACGAACTGGGAAGTAGACCATCTGATATTACACCAAATGGCAATAAACTGGCACACTTATATTACATTTGCCGTTTAATTTGCGAATGGATGTGCCAAAAGCTGGTTTCAGGTATTCTGTTCAATGTGCCAGTATCAGCATTAAAATCAAATTTTAATACGCAACCGTGTATTGCTGTGCTAAAGTTTATTTTTGTTAGACAAAGATTTTTTTTTTTTTTTTTTTTTTTTGGGGGGGGGGTTTATAGACAAAGTATGATTTGTCAGATATCATCTGTTAAAATCATAGAGTCTTTGCAAAAGTGCTTATCCAGTGTCAAACCATGTCCACATTCCACCCAGATGGTGTCATGTGAGGGTCCTGTTGAGACCTGGTTAGCCAACCTCATCCCCATGATCAAGACCTCGCTGCAGCACCAGCTGACCTCAGCCCTGGCCCACGAGACCCTTGACCTACAGGCCCCCAACCAGGGGTCCGTGGCCCCGGACAGCCTGAGGGCCGGGCTACGGAGGGAGAAAGACAGAGAGATCCACAGCGCTGGGGCCAGGAAAGTGACCCTCAACAAGGATGAGAGAAAAGGTGAGAAGAGAGAGAGAGAGACAAATATCAGATCTTCAAGGAAGAGATAAAATCAAACATGGTCAAAAGACGTTAGAAAGATATTATTATTATTTACTCTTTATTTGCATCATAAAAAGCACATATTATATACATATGAAGTGAGAAATGATTCATTGAAGTAGGTTATGTGAGAAACAGAATATTGTGAGACATACTGTCATGCACCAACAGAACACCCGTCAGCACCGACATAACATCTGTCATACACCGACAAAACATTCTTGGATCAGGACCGAATGACTGCAACTGTTCACGCCATGTTTGCCAACTCCAACTCTCATGTCCCGAATGGACACTTTTATTCCACTCCACCCTGGTTTCACCAAGGCACATCACGGTTCTCCGTCACACCTCCCCCCAACAAGAGGAAAGTTATGAATGTAACTTTTCGACTATAAACACCTTCGTTGTATTCAAGGCTTACTTTACTTATAATCACTGATTTTGAGCCATATCAGAATCAGCTAACTCCGGCATCAACATTGTCCACTTTTAGAACAATATATCAAACTTGACAAGCCCCCTACAAAACATGTCAATACATAAATCAACAGTCTACAGTAATACACATGTGAAACTGTTTTCAACGGGTGCACATTACGAGTGCACATAATCTGGACAGATTACACCAGATGTAATCAATCATTTCTCCAGTAATATCAATATTTTGACTGAGACTGTACTTTCTGGTAGTCTCGACTGTAATTATGTATCCTCACATACAACTGTATTTGACCAATAAACTTCAGGCATGAATGATATTTTTCTTTTTTGGTAACACATACACTTCATTTTTAAATGTGGAAACCAAAAATACACTTTCGTCATGAAATTGTTCTGACTGTTGCAAAGATATACACTGTCTGTTTCTCCAACACAAACTTTCATTGGAGTTTCACTGAATGAGGACAGCACACGTCTCTTGATTATATATATAACAACATTGTATTAAAACACTATGACACATGTGTACATCTACTCAATGTACTTGCTAATACATCTCCTACTTATGTCAACTCTGCGTCATAAGTTAGCCAAAACAACAACAAAATTTTGAACATCGGACATTTCTTTTTGTCCCTTCACACATATGTACTGTCACGCGATAAGATGTTGTAATACACCGTATATGTGCAAACTCTGGAAAATTTCGAGATCATACTCGACACACAAATGTGACGCTGTCACTCTGTAACGAAATACATATACAGGTTATTAATTTACAAAAGTGACATTATATCTTGGCTTCTTTATGCCTCACTGTCACTCAACACTTTTTCATTTATACAAAACAACACAAATTCTTTTGTTTTAACACAAATCGGTTGATATAAAACTCAAAATTTGATCAACAGTTTTCCTGTGACTGGCCGGTTGTGTTTTGCTATACTGTTTTTGCATTTGCTAGCATTAACTCTGTAACGTATCGGTACACATACAAATCTGAATCCTTTGATTCTTTGGTACATTGAATGAAATCACAATACATGTAGAAGTGTGCAACTGAAGCACAACTTTCACTGTAATCTTACACACCACAGATATTGTATCCTGGCGCTTCCTGTAATGTTGGGTTTTCAAAATATCATACAATGCTTGGCGAGTAACACAACAAAACAATTTTTCAAGCGATGTCTTCTTATAAAGACAGAATATCGTGTACTAGTACTTTCTCATACTTCCTAGCATCACTCACATAATTTGTTTTCGCTTAAAACAAACATGATTAACATAAATACAATTTCTTCCTTCACAGATCCTTGGGAAAGGAAGAAAACTGAACGAAAATACATAAACACATGTATACATTGTCATATATAAAAAAAAAAGTCAACATCAGTTTCTTGTCTGTTTTGAGTCTCGTTTGAAATGTTCTGCTTGATGTAGGTTTCACTGTAGATTTGAGATTGTTATCATTCGGCAACATTATCAGCGCGTGCACAGTTTCAAACTCGCGACAAAGCGTCTGCTAATTTGTTGTCCTTTCCTGCTATGTGCACAATTCTCAGTGGGTACGGTTGGAGAATCAAACTCCAACGGAAGAGACGCTGATTTTGTGCTTGAAGCGTTCTAAGAATGTCAATGGGTTATGGTCAGTGTACACCACGATGTCTCTTCCACCGTCCAAATACGCTTCGAAATGTTGCACGGCTAGAACGACACTGAGACATTCCTTCTCCACAGTTGAATACTTTTGCTGATGGCGATTCAGTTTTTTGGAGAAGAAACACACGGGTTTGCTGTGTCCGTTGTCGTCATCCTGAAGTAGCACGGCTCCTACTCCTCGGTCACTAGCATCGGTAGCCAGCTGGAAGCTCCTCTCGAAGTTTGGTGCGATGAGCACGGGATCGTTCATGAGGACGGCCTTCAGCTTCTGGAACGCACCCTGGCAGCTCGCCGACCACTGGAACGTTGTACCCTTTTTCAAGAAGTCCGTCAAGGGCACCACCAGGTGACTGAAGTTGGGAACGAATCTCCGGTAGAATCCGCACATTCCCAAAAAGCGCTGAAGCTCCTGTTTCGATGACGGTACTGGGAAGTCCACGATGGCTCGGACCTTAGCATCTCGTGGTGCGACGCTACCCCGGCCTACCTTGTGACCTAGGTAGGTCACACAAGCTTTTCCAAACTCGCATTTGGCCAGATTCACCACGAGTCCTGCATGTGACAACTTCCGGAACAGCTCTCGAAGATGAGCAACATGCTCCTCCCACGTATTGCTGAAAACCAACACATCGTCTATATAGACAACACAGTTATCATGACCAGCAATAACTCGATTCATCATCCGTTGAAAAGTGGCGGGGGAGTTTTTCATCCCGAAGGGCATGACACGACACTGGTATAACCCGAAAGGCGTGACAAACGCCGAAATCTCTCTTGCATCCTTGTCTAATGGCACCTGCCAATACCCTTTCATCAAATCCAATTTGCTGACATACTCAGCACTTCCTACCCGATCAATACATTCCTCAATCAAAGGAAGCGGAAACGAATCAGTCTTGGTTATGGTATTGACCTTCCTGTAATCGATACAAAACCTGGACGTTCCGTCTGCCTTTGGGACTAGCACTACTGGGGAACTCCAGTTTGAGTTACTGGGCTCTATGATTCCATTTGCAAGCATGAAATCTATCTCTCTATCCACCTGTTCTCTCTTAGCAGGATGAATCCGATATGGATGCTGCTTTATGGGTGCATTTTCACCCACATCTACTGTATGAACAGTATCTTTCGCACAGCCCAATTTATCACTGCAAACCTCCGGAAATTCCTGGAAGATGTCGACAACATCTTGCCTCTCCGAATCAGACAAATGATTGAGCAGTAACTCTGGATTTTCTAGTGCCTTTGAGTTCTCTACTCGCGGAATCATTCCTGACTTGAAACTCACACTCTGAGAATCTGGAGCATCAGATTCAAACTCTTCTGCACTTTTCTCAGCACTGTGTAGGACACTCTCACTCACAACTGCACCTACGTCTTCTACCATCACACGGCTAAATAACTCCTCAAAAGCCGGAATAGGAATCAAGGCGCAGATCTAATGGCATGTTGTGGTTTTCCTACCTCTTGACATTCACGACACGTTCGACAAAATTCAGACACATCCTTTCTCATCTTGGGCCAGAAGAAGTGAGTTCTAATTCTACACAAAGTCTTCTTGACACCCATGTGTCCGGCCATTGGAATTTCATGTGCAAGATGTAGAATTTCCTTTCGATACGGCGGAGGAACAACTATCTGGTCGACAACCGTCCAGTCCTCCTCTGCGGGACGGTCTGGAGGACGCCATTTCCTCATCAAAACACCAGACTTTACATACAAACATTCTGGCACTCCTTTCGCCTCCTCTACAGTCAATGCACCCTCTCTCAACTTCAACAACTCCTCATCTTCAACAACTCCTCATCTTCCACCTGTGCTTTGATTAAAGCCGGCTGACTGAACACACCTTCTTCCCAACTTTGTTCTCTTTCATCTTCACTAGTCACCTTTCCAAAGAATGTGTCATCAAGAGAAATTTCACTTTCAGACTCCTTTCTCTCATGCTCTGCTTCACTTGCTCGAAACCTTGTGATAGCACATGTTGGAAATACTTCTGGGAATTCATCGACAACTTTTTCCGTTTCCTGTTCGTACACTGAGACTTCGGAAACAACCGGAAGGACACTCACTCGACCTCCTGCAAGGTCATTACCAAGCAAAAAGGAAACTCCATCCATAGGGAGAAATGGAACAATTCCCACAATCACTTCCCCTGAAATCAGTCCACTATCCAAATTCACTCGGAAAAGAGGGACCGCCTGAGTTCCTCCATTGACATCATGTATCAGTACTTTCCTACCCGTGTTACAGTCTATGGGCATACTCTTCACATCTCCTACCATGAGGGACTGTGTAGCTCCAGTATCACGAAGGATGATAACCGATACTCTAAATTCAGCAATGGTAACTGTACCCTTGGAAATGAAGTCCTTGTACTTTTCATCCACACGACCACTCGAACACGTATCTGTCATTTTTGAGACACTGCTTTTCACAACATTTGGATGAAGCTGTTCATCACTTACACTTGACTTAACAAAACCATTGGTGGCTGCTTGGTACTGTTTCTCTTTTGTTTCAGCATCTGTACTGTTCTGTGGACGTGTGTCTTCATTGACTAAACCATGTGTTGCTTTTTGCTTTTGTTTTTCTTTTGCTTCATTTTGTTCCAGCAATCGCCTACATTCGGACTTAATGTGACCTGTTTTCCCACAGAAAAAGCATCTCACTTCTTTGTATTGAGGCCGTGGCGATTTTGGTCGCTCTTTCTGTGATTCAGCCTTTACTTTACCCCTGCGTTCACCATGACTACTGTGCCACTTTTGAGTGTCAGGATTTCTCAACTGATCAAATTTCCTCTTTCCCTCAGGACTTTTTGTTTTCACTTTATGTGTCAACTCATACTGGTCAGCGGTGACTGCTGCACTCTTTACATCATGTACTCTTCGATCTTCCAAATATGTTCTCAAATCTGGAGGTGTCGATTTCTTGAACTCCTCCATCAATACTATCTCTCTCAAATTTTCAAAAGTGAGATCTATTTTCATTGATCGAACCCATCGATCAAACAGAATTTCTTTTTCTCTCTGAAACTCTACGTAGGTCTGTCCCGAACCTCTCCTAAATCCTCGAAACTTTTGCCTGTAGGCTTCTGGGACTAACTGATAGGCAAGAAGGACTGCTTCCTTAACTGTATCATAGTTATTTGCCTCCTCATCCGAGAGAGCAGACACTACTGAATGTGCCTTGCCTGTGAGCTTTTGTTGTACTATCATAGACCAATATTTCTTCTCCCACTCCAAATTCCTGGCTATTCTCTCAAAGGAGAAAAAGAAAGAGTCTACATCCTCTTCATCAAAGCGGGGGACTGTGTTTGCCATTTTTGCAATATCGGGCGTCTTTGGTCTCGACATAGTAACATTAACGTTAGGCCTATCCCCTGGGACGCTACTGGCCTGGGCCTGGGTCAGCTCAATTTGACGTTGCATTAACTCTTGTTCGAGTCTCAGATTTTCTGCCTTCATTTTTTCTTTTTCTAACTCCAATCTAGCCAATTCGAGTTGTGTGGAATCTACCCTCATCTCACTAGGTCTAGTAGTAGTAGTACTTGGAGCAGTTTTTCTACCAGCACTCTCAATCTCATCTGTACTCTCACTCTGGTCTGTGTGTTCATTTTCTACACCACCCAGTTCAAGCTTCTTCACCAGAACTGCAAAGATTTCTTTCTTTCAACTACACTCTCTGATATCAGCATCTACATGAGTTGCAACCTCAATTAATTGGGCTTTCACTAACCCTCTCAATCTACCAAGAGTGACGTCTTTCACAAACTCTGCAGCATCGAACTTGAGCTTGGCTGCCATGATTTATTCACATCTAGCTTTCCGACTAGATTTCAAGACTACGTCGCTAACGCAACTTCCACAGTACACTCCACTGCGTACCGAACTACGAGAATAGTCTAAGCAATTCAGACCTGACAAACACTCGTATATCTCGAGGCCAATTTCCTCGTAAAGCCACATCTAACGATGCTAATCCAAATAACCAGAAAGTGACACACTAATCTGATAGAATGACATAAAGGAAACGATAATACGTATCTTTCCTTTCCAGCAATCAATGCTGCAACCCTGGTATTCAGCTAGCGAGAAGACCAGTACAAGTGCGCAAAACATACTCATCGCATCGCTTCGCGAATCGCACTTCCATTCACAACCACTGCTAACGCAGCCCCATTACACATACCGTGCAATGTCACGCAGTATACAATACCGCTACGAACAGTACGAACGACACTGTTACGTTCGCTACTCTGTGTACACATCTCACATGAGTGCGAACACTACACATAACTCCATCGGGCATCAATACTTACAACGATGTACCAAACACCGAAATAACTACCCAAAAGACAGCTTGTTTGTGTGTTCATTTCCCGGACATGTTCCCCACATGTCATGCACCAACAGAACACCCGTCAGCACCGACATAACATCTGTCATACACCGACAAAACATTCTTGGATCAGCACCGAATGACTGCAACTGTTCACGCTATGTTTGCCAACTCCAACTCTCATTTCCCGAATGGACACTTTTATTCCACCCCACCCTGGTTTCACCAAGGCACATCACGGTTCTCCGTCACACATACATGTAGTGATTACATAATGTTAAGACACTGAAATCCAAACCCTGAAATATTGGATATATATTAATTAATGAAAAAAAAAAGAATGAGTGAAAAATAATATACACCTAGGCAGAGAACAAAAATTCCCTGTTTAAATTGTACATGAAGACTGAGTGCAAAAGGCAAAAAGATTGAACATTTTCAAGTGTCTGTTCAAATTGAGTCATGCATTTGCCCATACTTAAATGACCTGTTAGTAAATGTAAATAATATGTTTGTGTGACAACAGACACAGATTTGTGTGATAAAGCAGTGGCAGCTGCATCAGAAGATTAAGTTTTGGTGAGTGTTTCTACTATAACACGTTTGTTGCTGTTTTCCTCTGTGAGTAGCTGGTGGAAGCCGGTCAGGCAGCAGGGCCAACAGCCGCACCGGTCAGCGGATCAACACGGGCAAGCGCCCCAGCACTAGGGAGTCACAGGAGGGCATCGTGGAGGGCCTGAGGGAGTCCCGCCAGCCGGCCACTCGGTCCTGGATGCTTGACCATGTCACAGAGGTGGTCTACCTCGCCATGCAGATCCAGCTGGGGGACCAGGTGGAGAGAGGATTGAAGGCGGCTGATGAAGGAGACAAGGACTCCCTCAAGGTTAGAAAATGGACAGGGTGAACTTTGACCTGACGTCGCATTTCGCACTTTCATTCTATATACCGTACTCTTTGACATTAGATGTCGAATGTCATAGGATCAAAGCGTCGATGGGCTGACAAGACCTTGTATCTCAAATTTTGTTGGAAATGGCTTTCTTTGATCAATGGGCAGATAATCAATTTGGTAATGTCCTGTCCAAATCCTAAAAATGAAGCCACCACGGGATGTCAAATGAAAGGCTCTCCCATTTGATAGTGCTTTATGTGCTGTGTTCCTTTTGCTTTCCTGAATATTTGACATTTTGAAGATACAAGGTCTCGTTGCCCCAGCAAGAAAAAGCTTGCACTTGTGTTAATCCATGTGAATGTGAATCACACTAAAATGTTTGGAATTGTCAATGTATCTTGAACAGAAATGAAAGACTGATAAATTGATTACGTGGTACACATGTCTGTACGTGTATTAGAAAAGATGTTACTTGAGTCGTGGTGCAGAGTGTTAAAAAGTGAAAGTACCTCCTAACCTGATTTAGTTTTTGCCAGTTTATGCATTGCAATCACATTATACTTTTGCATCAAGTACAGGTTTTCCTTCCAGTTGGTCTTTTGTTTCTTTTCTGTCAGGTCAGTGTGTATATCTCTCTTGTCATCTTTCTTTTAATTGTTGATATATTTATATAATATTGACTGGCCCTGAGGGAGTTACCAGAAAATATTGCCCAAACTGAAAGCATATTGCCCGAGTCGAAGACGAGGGCAATATGTTTTCAGTGAGGGCAATATTTATCTGGTACCTCCCGAAAGAAAGGCCAGTCAATATCATAATTATTACCTATCCCCCTAGGTAAATTAAGAAAATATGTAAATACGGCTATACACTATATATGATACAGATCAAGCCACATGTGACTACCTGTAGACCATCAACATGTTGAATAATTGCAAAATTGTTTATCAATGTATATCATCCAACTCCAACTTCAAAGATACATGTAGTTGTAACAGGCAAACTTCAAACTTCTAAACGTTCTTACACTTTATTTTCACTTCTCTTTTAAAAGTTTGAGAGTTGTAAAACTGATGGTCACTGTGCAATTACTGATCACAAATGGACTAGTCATTGCCTAGTGCTGCTGTAAGTAGTCGACCTTGTATGAGTTGATTTATCAGCGTTCTTCTGCGGTGCGTGTAACTGACACCCTGGACGTCCTGGATGTTTTCTTTTCGTGGTCGATCGGTGGGGAGAGAGATTCCACTCTCTCTCTTCCCACCTCCCCAAACCGGAAGATTGCACTGTTTTTGTTTTGTGTACGGTGTGTGTAACCGACACGCAGCAACGTCGCGAACCCGGCAGAGGCGAACGAATATTGCTTGCTGACCTTTTAACCCTGCAAAATATCAACTCCTGACCTTTTAACCCTGCAAAATATCAACCGGAATTGCCTCGCAAAACTCCCTCGTATAGGTAATAATTACTAATATATGCGTGTCTTTGTTTTTAGGACATGGTGAAAAGGGTGAACCAGTCCATCCAGGCAGCAGTGGTCATGCTGAAAGGAATTGAGGATGAGAAGGAGAAGAAAGCCAGGCTGACCAAAGAGCTGAGAAAGTCTGAAGGTAAGCCTCATCCTTGTCAGCTGATTGTGCTGTCATGGTGGAATGGTTTGTGCTGCCCTCATGTCAGCGGGAAAGGGCCAGGCTTCAAACCCTGTGATATCACTTGCATGTTGAGCAAGATGCACTATGCCTGAATACACCTTGCTTTGCAGGTGTATAAATGTGTAAACAGTGAGACTGCTGCTAGTATGACTTGTGCAAACAGTGGGACTATTGTTAGTATTGCCTGTCACAAAGAGAAGGATATAAAGCAATGTACCATAGAGCTATTCAAATGTTGCATGTGTATGTATTTGAATCTATTGCATTGAGGTTCCTCACAGATACCTTACTACTGCAAGTGAAAAACTGATAATTTTAGTCAATGTGCAACTTGATTGAGACATCTATCCCAAACTTTGGTTTTGTCCTTTGTCTTTCTGTAATTGCAGCTCTAAACCCATATTAAAAAAAGAAGAAGAGAGAATTGACCCCCCCCCCCCACAAATTACCAAACAAAAAAATAAAGTGTGTCAGTGATGACTGCATGTTGCAGAACAGTCTAAAAACTACTGCCATATCCTCTCTGCCCCAAACAGCCAGCCAAAATGAAGGTTCAGTGGTGGATAACAACAGTGTGGTGGTGTCCCAGACGGGGAGGCAGAGCTCGCACTCCTACAAGGGGTCTCAGTGGAGCCTCAACGAGCCCCAGCTACCCTCGGCTGCCCAGCCTGCTACTCCCATTCAGGAGGAGGGCAGTGTTCATTCTGTCATCAATGAGGAACAAGGGAGTGAGACTGGTGAGTAGAGTTATATGGAATGTTTTCTTTTAGAGTGAATGAAGGAAGTAATAATGAGGTGCAATACATCTAATTGTTCCAGCATCTCACAGAATGTTCACAGTAAAGTTTTATCCATGATAAGGTACAGTGCTGATCGCGTTAAACTTACCTACGCGTTACCCCAAAAACGCGTAGGTACGTGTACTTTCCGCGTTGCGTTTTGCCATACGCGTTCGTAACGCGTACACATTGTACAGCAAAATATTCCCCTCCCTTTCACTATTGTGGAATAGCGCCATCTCGCGGGCAACATTTCATTATCTGTATGTTCGCGCCCGCGCTCACACCGCAATGCGATCCACATCGGGCCGCGCCATGATATTGACTCAAAGTGAAAGAGCTTTAAATTATAACTGACTGTTAATTGAAGAAAAAGAAGAAAACACGTGTGCTTTTATAGTTTTAAGGTGTCTCTGACAAGGGGTGATGTATTCAAAAATGAATAAAAACGTATTTTCGGCGTTGACTTGCTCATTTTTACCTGTCGGTGCTGAATATTGTTTTAGCTTGAGTTTCATTTTTATGGCATACTTGTTCTTCATGTTGATGTTTCTTTCAGTCCTTGGTGGTTGGTGTTGTTGGTTTTTTTTTTTTTTTTTTTTTTTTTTTTTTCGTGTGAGGTGACCTATTTTGTTTTAGTGTACGAGCTGAAATTTTCGCGGTGGTTTTATTTTCGCGAATTTCGCGAATCGTCTTTGAACCGCGAAAATAACAACACGCGAAAATAACAACACGCGAATAACTAAGGTTAGTTTACTTAGACCCTCGCAACCGCGAAATAAACAACACGCGAAAACGTCCCCCAAGTAGCTCTAGATTTGCAAAAATATCTGTACGCGAAAATTTCAGCTCGTACAGTAATTCCTATCGTTCTGAACGCATACAACCGCGTTAAATCACAAAAACGTAATGAATAAACACGTATTTCGGCACTGGCTTGCTCATTTTTGCCTGTCGGTGCTGAATTTCTTCAGCTTTAGTTTCATTTTTATGGCATACTTGTTCTTCATGTTGATGTCTCTTTCATTCCTTGGGGGTTGGTGTTTTTTTTTTCCGTGTGAGGTGACCTATTTTGTTTTAATTCTTATCGTTCCGAACGCATACAACCGCGTTAAATCACAAAAACGTAATGAATAAACACGTTTTCACGGCGCTGCCTTGCTCAGAGTCATTTTTGCCTATCGGTGCTGAATTTCTTCAGCTTTAGTTTCATTTTTATGGCATGCTTGTTCTTCATGTTGATGTTTCTTTCATTCCTTGGGGGTTGGTGTTTTTGTTTTTGTCTTTTCGTGTGAGGTGACCTATTTTGTTTTAATTCTTATCGTTCCGAACGCATACAACCGCGTTAAGTCACAAAAAACGTAACGAACAAACACGTTTTCACGGCGCTGACTTGCCCTTCTTTTGCCTGTCGGTGCTGAATTTCTTTAGCTTGAGTTTCATTTTTATGGCATACTTGTTCTTCATGTTGATGTCTCTTTCATTCCTTGGGGGTTGGGTGTTGTTTTTTTTTTTTTTTCGTGTGAGGTGACCTATTTTGTTTTAATTCTTATCGTTCCGAACGAATACAACCGCGTTAAGTCACAAAAAACGTAACGAACAAACACGTTTTCACGGCGCTGACTTGCCCTTCTTTTGCCTGTCGGTGCTGAATTTCTTTAGCTTGAGTTTCATTTTTATGGCATATTTGTTCTTCATGTTGATGTCTCTTTCATTCCTTGGGGGTTGGCGATTTTTTTTTCTTTCTTTTTCTTTTTTTTTTTTCGTGTGAGGTGACCCATTGTGTTTTAATTTTTATCGTTCCGAACGCATACAAAAGCGTTAAATCAAAAAACGTAATGAATAAACATGTTTTCACGGCGCTGCCTTGTTCAGAGTCATTTTTGCCTGTCGGTGCTGAATTTCTTCAGCTTTAGTTTCATTTTTATGGCATGCTTGTTCTTCATGTTGATGTCTCTTTCATTCCTTGGGGGTTGGTGTTTTTGTTTTTGTCTTTTCGTGTGAGGTGACCTATTTTGTTTTAATTCTTATCGTTACGAACGCATACAACCGCGTTAAGTCACAAAAAACGTAACGAACAAATACGTTTTCACGGCGCTGACTTGCCCTTCTTTTGCCTGTCGGTGCTGAATTTCTTTAGCTTGAGTTTCATTTTTATGGCATACTTTTTCTTCATGTTGATGTCTCTTTCATTCCTTGGGGTTGGTGGTTTGTTTGTTTGTTGTTGTTTTTTTTTCCGTGTGAGGTGACCTATTTTGTTTTAATTCTTATCGTCCCGAACGCATACAACCGCGTTAAATCACAAAAACGTAATGAATAAACACGTTTTCACGGCGCTGCCTTGCTCAGAGTCATTTTTGCCTGTCGGTGCTGAATTTCTTCAGCTTTAGTTTCATTTTTATGGCATGCTTGTTCTTCATGTTGATGTCTCTTTCATTCCTTGGGGGTTGGTGGTTGTTGTTGTTGTTGTTGGTTTTTTTTTTTCGTGTGAGGTGACCTATTTTGTTATCGTTCCGAACGCATACAACCGCGTAAATCACAAAAAACGTATAATAAACGAACAAATACGTTTTCACGGCGCTGACTTGCCCTTCTTTTGCCTGTCGGTGCTGAATTTCTTTAGCTTGAGTTTCATTTTTATGACATACTTGTTCTTCATGTTGATGTCTCTTTCATTCCTTGGGGGTTGGCTTTTTTTTTTTTTTTTTTTTTCGTGTGAGGTGACCCATTTTGTTTTAATTCTTCTCGTTCCGAACGCATACAACCGCGTTAAATCACAAAAACGTAATGAATAAACACGTTTTCACGGCGCTGCCTTGCTCAGAGTCATTTTTGCCTGTCGGTGCTGAATTTCTTCAGCTTTAGTTTCATTTTTATGGCATGCTTGTTCTTCATGTTGATGTCTCTTTCATTCCTTGGGGGTTGGTGGTTGTTGTTGTTGTTTTTTTCGTGTGAGGTGACCTATTTTGTTATCGTTCCGAACGCATACAATCGCGTAAGTCACGAAAAACGTATAACGAACAAATACGTTTTCACGGCGCTGACTTGCCCTTCTTTTGCCTGTCGGTGCTGAATTTCTTTAACTTGAGTTTCATTTTTATGGCATACTTGCTCTTCATGTTGATGTCTCTTTCATTCCTTGGGGGTTGGCGATTTTTTTTTTTTTCCGTTTGAGGTTACCCATTTTGTTTTAATTCCTGTCGTTCCGAACGCATACTACCGCGTTAAATCACAAAAACGTAATGAATAAACACGTTTTCACGGCGCTGCCTTGCTCAGAGTCATTTTGCCTATCGGTGCTGAATTTCTTTAGCTTGAGTTTCATTTTTATGGCATGCTTGTTCTTCATGTTGATGTCTCTTTCATTTCTTGGGGGTTGGTGTTTGTTTGTTTGTTTTTGTGTGAGGTGACCTATTTTGTTTTAATTCGTATCGTTCCGAACGCATACAACCGCGTTAAATCACAAAAACGTAATGAATAAACACGTTTTCACGGCGCTGCCTTGTTCAGAGTCATTTTTGCCTATCGGTGCTGAATTTCTTTAGCTTGAGTTTCATTTTTATGGCATGCTTGTTCTTCATGTTGATGTCTCTTTCATTCCTTGGGGGTTGGTGTTTGTTTGTTTATTTTTGTGTGAGGTGACCTATTTTGTTTTAATTCGTATCGTTCCGAACGCATACAACCGCGTTAAATCACAAAAACGTAATGAATAAACACGTTTTCACGGCGCTGACTTGCTCATTTCTGCCTGTCGGTGCTGAATTTCTTTAGCTTGAATTTCATTTTCATGGCATACATATTGGTACTTCTTCTTCATGTTGATGTTCCTTTCATTCCATGGGGGTTGGTAATTCTTTTTGTTGTTTGTGTAAGGTGACCTACATGTATTTTGTTTAAATTCTTATCGTTCCGAAAGCATACAACCGCGTAATATCTTGTACGCATCTTAACACGTAACGCTAATTATCATGAATATATCATGGAGTATGTTCTTTTTACAGACATAAATCGACGTGATAAAATTAGAGTACACGAAATATGTTTAGTTTCGGGAAATAAAATAAGATTTACTCTCTGAGATTACATCATCGAACCTTTCGACAAATGCAGGAGACTAAAACTGTGATTGTTGTTTTATGAACTGTATATTGGCATGCAACGCTTGCGTAGCAGTGAAACAAAAATGTTATTCACAGGCTTACATCCTTTTTATTCCAACCCATTTGTTTACATATCTTAACCACACGCAAATCGAAGCGTCCACATCGTTCTCCAGCGCACCTCTAGCCGGCCCTAGGCCCTTGCCCGAAATGGGCTCTGGGACATTCCATTCAATGACGGGGTTTTTATTTTGCAACGTTGTCAACTAACTCTCATGACTTGTAAGCAAGTTCATGCTACGGCTAATCTATTTTATGATGCATCATAATCTAATATGCTTAGATAACCTAGGTCGAATTTGCAGAGACATAGAAAAAGATTTGACATTCAATCGTGATACATTTGTTACAGGTACGTTTAACTACTCATTCACCCTGTACTGTAATCCGCATGTCTGCTCCGCGCGTGTTTTCGCTATCACTAAAACTTCGATCGCGATGGTGTGTGTGTGTACTGTACTGTACGGTTCTTCGGCGGGGGCGTGGGCCGGCCAGGTCGATCGGCCGGCGGTCGTCAGATCGTCGACGAAACATAGACCACGCACCGCGCGGCGCAGCACGTGACTTGGTACCAAGGCACAAACAAATTGGACATACGTTGTACGAAGTCGTACATTCAAGAGCTAAAACAAACAATGGCGAAATCAAACTCCACTAAAATGGTATTGACGCTTTAATGTAATGAGTATATTCCAAGTTCATGTTTGACCGAGTTTTGAGAAGAAATTCTATACTTTGTAAGTTTTCCTCGCACGAGAAAAGGAATGTGATCGGTGAACTAGCTACCCATACAACAGTAGTGTGTACTGAAGAACAGTGGAGCGCGAGCAGCTAACACGCAGCTGCTAGCTTGTGTAGCTATCAAAGAGATTTTTCTCCGCCCCACCACTAGAGGGCGGACAATGGAGTCAGTGATTTCATGTTTTCTTTTAGACGGCACAGATTGGGGACCCTAACCCTAAACCTAACCCTAACCCTAACCCTAAAACCCTAACCCTAATCCAACGTGTTTCCCATAGGTTTAATACGCGCCATGCCCCAATCTGTGCCGTCTAAAAAAAAAAAAAAAAAAAAAAAAAAAAAAAAAAAAAAAAAAAAAAACGCGAGCCCGCCATTGTACCACTTAGTAATGGCGGACTTTGCCTACTAAGTATACATTTTCTACAGCGCGTATTACGTGAACTTCTGGGGACCATTTCAAGAAACTTTTTGTCAGTGATTTACACTGACAACTGTTAAAAGCTACTGAAATCCTTGCGTCTGATTGGCTGATAGCAAATTTGTCGGTGAAAACCTCCGACAAACTCGTTGATGAAACACCCCCCTGAACTTTTACGCGAGTACGCACTTGATTTTGGCAACGTTAGGAATGCACCAAATAAACTTTCAAACTTTCAAACTTTCAACCAAGGCCCCGTTTCATAGAAGATTGTTAGGATGTCAACTCTTGCTGGAATGGCAACTTCCCATAGCAACAGCCAATCAGGAAGCTGCATTCTTGTTGTTACCATGACAATTGACATTCCAGCAAGAGTTGTTATCATATCAACTTTTTATGAAATGGGGCCCTGATAAGCCTACGGTGTGCTGCAGATTCTTGGGGCGAAATTTGCCTTTATTAAAGCCTAGCTTCTGGTATTTTGAATTTGTACAATAATTCTTATTCTATATAAGGTAACAAATAAAACTACTTCATATATTTACTATATATTTTAAAGCGCAATACAAAATATTTTTTTCAGTCTAAGAAAACTTGTTTCAAAAAAAAAAAATAATATGTATAGTTCTTGATTCAAGTCTAAATTCCATGCGCCTTCTTGCAGTTACCCGGTTGACCCATGGATAAGATGCATTTAAGTAATCAGCTGTAAACGGAGTTGTAGGCCTACTACCTACAGCCCCTATCAGACTGTAATTCTGACTGTCATTTTATCGGTGGCGTTTATGATTTTATACTCTTACCCATAAAAAAAAGAGGCAAATACGAACATTATGAAATGAGTAAGTTTTTGTCAGAATTCCTTATTAATATCAATTGTTAACATAATAGTTTTCAGATTTCACTTGCTTCATTATCAAAGCTGTTGTACATCTTAGTTGCTTCATAAGAATTCACCTTTGATTTATGATTTTACAAACGAATTTTCATTGTTCACCTTTTTGTCTTAGTTTCATGTTGTAATATTTCACGATGGTATGTGTAGGGCTGGCATGCCAACTCTCACTCATTTTGGTCCTTTCTCACTCTAAAACTTTATTTCATTTGCATGCATTTCTACTGATCTCACTCATTTTGACTCTTAAATTATAGCATTGGCCTATGGGAGTCTCACTCTCAACTAGTTTCCAATGTTGGCAGCCCTGGTGGTTGTCTTTCCATGGCAAGATATGGCATTTTTTTTTTCCATCCAGGGTCAAAGAAGAAACCGACAGGAAGGAAATGAAAAAGGATAGAATGAAACACCTGCTCAGCAGGCTCTTTTTATCGATATGACACAAATAGTGAACGTAGTACGGTACATTAGAAATTCGGTAAAGTTCTGAATAGTTCATTAGTGGAAAAATGAGCAAAAAATTTGGGGGATTCCATCGGATCGAGATCTAGATCTAAATAGAAACTATAAGTACGCATTACAGCAGACTGGACCTGATACAAACCTACTGTCTAGCTATGATTATACATGTATGGTCTATAGACTATCTAACGTTAGACAATTCTCCAACATAAAGATGTAGTGAACGTATAACACGTGGATCATTGACGTGCGTACAGACATCGAAGATCCTATATTACGATCTTTATTAGACTAGTTGTGCGTTGACCTCTAAGCTAGCTGGATGAGCGCAGATGAGCCGCAGACTTTACGCACCAAATCTCTACTGTACAGTGTATCTAACACACAGACACAGACACAGACACACACACACACACACACACACACACACACACACACACTACGTTCATTCGGCATGCAGCACACTGGGCATTATTTGCCTCTTGGATATAACAAGGGTATGTGTACATGGTAATGGTAGGAGACTCTGTTGTGGTACCGTGTAGGTGTGCGCGCTACCTATCACGCCTACCGTACATACGGTGTATGTACACACCAATGGTACACACACACTGGCTTCCCCCCCCCCCCCCCCCCCCCCACGATGAGATGAGCATGCTAGTGTAGCTGCATGCTGCATGAAAACAGCTGCTATATAACACGGGCAGCTCTCGCGGTACTACGGCCAGCTGTGTGGCAGTACCGGTATATACGGCACTGCTGTGTAGGCACCCAGGAGATCCACGAGTGCAACAGTTACTTTGTACCTGTATGTAGCGTGTAGGCTATGTCGGTAGGATTGTACAAGAACAACAGTAGGTCTACTACATACTAGTACAAGTGTACTAATAGTACGTAGGTGTCCAAGACTGCATTGTAACCGACACCCCATTACGACAATTATCACGCTATAAATAGATCCCAAAAAAATTCAATAACAATACAGACTGTAGGGCCTATACTGCCTTAATGTTTGGTTCAGAGTTAATTTTCTTCAACAGATTCTAAGCTGTTGACATTACAAAGATATACCTACAATTTGTATCTTTCTAAATCACGTGAAAATTGCCTGTCAGATATGCATGTTAGTCACTTTTTAGAGAAATTAGTAAAAGATTAAAAAGACAATAGTTCATACTCCGATGTTACTATCTGACTGTTTTGCAAAATGTCATTGATTTGTTTATCATAGCTCTAACTTTGATACATTTTTTCGGAGCTTTTCTTTTAGTTCTTACAAAGTTGTCTTCGCGTATACTTCAATTCTTTCATAATGGATGGTTCCCAGTTTGCTTTACATTGTTGTTTGTACTAATCACTACCAGGTTTTTACAGTTTTGTTGAGACAACGCAGTTTGTGTTTCCCAGCTGAAGAGAGCAGCGTAAAGCTTTTCTGTGAACTTGAAGGGAACATTTTGTTTACAGGTGTTTTATTTCAATAATTTTCCCAATCAATTTCACAGAAGGTCCCGGACACAAATTGGTCTCAAATAACCCTATAAGGGACCGAAACTGGAAAAGGAAATTTAAGAAAGGAAATTCGTTACTTGAAATTTGAGCGGTTATAATAATCACATTGTGTAATATAAACACCTAATCAAAATTCAATGGGGATAGAACTGCAAATCATGCTTTCGAATTTTTCCTTTTCCAGTACTGGGGACTTAAAGTTCCTCTGTTTACTTACTTTAGTTGTTACTGTTACATTTCGCGTAGTTTTTCTCTTTATGATAATGTATGGTCCATAGTTTGCTTTATATTGCAATTCGTACTAAATCACTACCAGTTTTTACAGTTTTGTTGAAACAACGCAGTTTGTGTTTCCCAGCTGAAGAGAGCAGCGTTAAGCTTTTCTGTGAACTTGAAGGGAAAATTTTGTTTACAGGTGTTTTGTTCGATAATTTTCCCAATCAATTTCACAGAAGGTCCCGGACACAAATTGGTCTCAAATAACCCTATAACAGAGACTCCAACCCCAAGCACCTTCTGATCTGGAGATTCTCCCGCCCGAAACCCCTAACAAACGGGAGACTCCAAGTTGACGTGTGCGAAGCGCGAAGTTCCTATATAGGGTTTTAGATGTTCTCTGGTGCTATCGCTAAGGCTTATTTTTTCAACATACGATAGCAATAAGTAAGAAATCCTTTCCACCGGGAGACACAGAGCCTGGGCGGGGGAATTCAAATCTCAAACGGGAGAACGGGAGATTTTGCAAAAATGGGCTTTCGGCGGGAGATCTCCCGTCGAAAACGGGAGGGTTGGAGTCTCTGCTATAAGGGACCGAAACTGGAAAAGGAAATTTAATAAAGGAAATTATTTACTTGAAATTTGAGCGATGTAACCACATTCTGTGTAAACACCTAATCAAAATTCAATGGGGATAGAACTGCAAATCATGCTTTCGAATTTTTCCTTTTCCAGTACTGGGGACTTAAAGGCCCAAAACCACTATTTCGGCGCAATTGGTCAAAAATCGTGTCGCTTATGTTCCTTCTCACCTAGGAGAGATAAAAAGCTCTTTCAAAATGCTCCTGTGATTTTATGTGATGCCAAGGGACATATAGACAAAAACTGAAATCATTTCGAAGGTGAGATTGTACCACTAAGCCATTGGTGGAGGGTTAAGTTCGGCCAACAGGCTCAAAAGTGCATGTCGCCAACGATGATTTTTTATGTTTTCTCAACTTTGTGGGAAAATATGAGCATAAAGAAGAAGCTTACTCACAGTTTCAGAAAAGTAGCCGAACGTTCTATGAAAACCTAACACAACTTCATAAGCTTATCATTCTTTAACAACAAAATACCTGATGGAAATGTGTCGCCAGATCTGCTGAAACATACGTTACCATCTTTGTACTGCAAACTTGGTAATGCTATTACAGTGAATACTACACAATTGTATTGTTTTTCTGACCAAAAGGGGTCTAAGTTTATGTTAAAAAATATTTCATCACTCAGCTTCAAAAGACATGCGACTGCCAATCTCGCAAATATAGATTTTAAAAAGGTAGATTTAAAAGAAGTAACATACGTTACCATCTTTGTAAAAAGTATGAAGGTGCATGGCTCTGAATGATTGTTCTAGAGTTGAGACTTATGGAGTAGATTGTCCTTATACCCATGGGTGGCAAAAGATTCATTATTATGTTGCTAACTTATACGATTTAATCCACAAGTGTAACATACGTGATGTAACTTACGTTACCACCAAATGACAGAAAGCTTAATTACACCATTAATTACCACCTAAATGTATATTTCTCGAATCTGTGCCGTCGATTTGAGGCCATGGGATAGCTCAGCAACCTCTTTTACTGGCATCTTGAGCATTGGCAGCGCGCAAAATACCTTTACATGATGTGTTGAAAAACTGAGTAAGTATTTGATTGTTGGAAATGTGTTGTTGTTTTTCATAGAATCATGCTTTACTTCTGTTTATTGTGTGTTTATTAAGTCAGTATATTCCACCGTAAAAATCCAGTAATTACTTTGCTGTACAGGCTTATTCTTTTGAAATAAATCACTCAATTTATTAAGTAACGTATGTTTCAAATTTTGGTAACGTAAGTTTCAAGATGTTGTCATGTTAATAACAGACAATCTACGGAAGAGCCCATTTAATCTGAGACAATTTAATTGTTGCAGTTATGATGTTGATGAATTTCTGCGTCAAAACATATCAAATTCATTTACAGCTGTATGTTCTTGTTTGTTTGGAGGATGCAGTAAAAGGGGACATAATCATAGTATCTTTAAAAAAAATCGTTTGGTGGGCGTTGATGTTCAACTTGGCTTTAATGATGTCATATTTCAGGTATAAGCAATGAATTTAACATTGCTTTAAGAAAATTCAATGAATAGCTAATAAAATTAGAGATTACACAGATCTCTACTTCAAAACTAGTGGACCAGGTCCCTGCATTAATGTAGTAACGTAAGTTTCTAGTTTTGGTAACGTAAGTTTCATCAATTCATGTCATTGAAAAAGGATATTTTAGAGAATGTGCGTGGATAAAAATAACATTTAATTGTTCTCGAACTATTGTTGAAGGAATTCTGTAGGGAAATACGTCTTTTCAATTATATTTATCATTGGTTATCATAAACCAATATGGTGACTTACTCCCTGACTATTTTTAACGGAGAAAATAAACTCAAATTTCTGTCGTAATGTCGTTGATGATCTCAAAGTGAAGAAAAACACATTTTGAGTGAAGAAAAGGCAACAAAAATACAGTGCATTAGAGAAATGTAATTTCAACTATTACTGTTACCATCATAGATCAGGCCTACATGATAATAATAATGATAATGATAATAGTAATTATAGTAATATATGTTTCAGTAAGCTATATGTTTAAGACATTAACATTTTTTGTTCTTCCTTCTCGTTGAGGTTAATACAGTTGCAATGGGGAAGAGCAGTGCTAGGATTAAAACCCCATATATAGGGAACGTGTTAGCTGTAATCAGAATGGCAAAAAATTATATCTCTAAGCAAAGATTCAAGAAAAAAAAAAAACTTATGCCCGTCTCATAGTTAACAAAGAAAAGAAGCAAAGTTACACATCTTTTTTTTTTACCCTACCATGGTCCACATCAGGGTAATTATAGGGGAGGGGATTCAGGCTCCCCCGCCCCTTTGCCAGCAGTCAAAACATAAACAAAAGGAAATAAAAAGAAAAAAATGAATCGCGGACTCACCCTCCCCCGTTTGAAATAAAAAAAACAAACAAACAAACATGAAACTGGGCTTGTACTGGCAGCATCGAATTGAGCTGAAGCCTTTTTTTATATTTCTTCAATTTTCTTTTTTTTTCTTGCTTGTCAGTCGATGAAACCCGGCAAAAGAAATGAAACCAAAAAAAAAAAAAAAATGGCACGAGAGCTTTTTATTTTTCTACCCGTCAGGAGATTAAAACTGGAAGTGGTCGACTTTTTCTAACTCCTGACCCCATCCCCCACCCCATAAAAATCCTACTTACGGGCCTGCATGCCTATAATCATTATCAGTACCTTTGTTGTGCATGTTTAGCAACTTGTCCTTTCACTTTTCTTTTTAAAGATTCAAAACATTTTTCCTGGAGACAATTTCAAGATACGGCAAGAATTATTAATGCAAGACTTGTTATTCTTGTTATCCTTGTGGATTATACTGTTTTATGCATACATAACAAGGAAAATCGAGTACATCATTTTACTAATGACAATTTCATTCATCCTACCCAGTATTGTGCTAATGAAACTGTGTAATTTGACGTTATTTCATGGACCTCATTTTGCCATAGTCAACTTAGTAAAGTGGTCATTTATTTAGTTAACATTAGTTAACATTTCTCGGTTCCTTCTTTCCCTATCTCTTGTTTACCGAGTTCAGACATTTTAAATATAAGCAATACGGCGTTATTGTTCATTATGAAGCACTTTAACAGGGTAATCATCTCGTTTCTGCCGTTTCTTGTTTCATACAAGTGTTAAAAATTTTGTGCATACTATTTTATTGCAACTGCTATTTTCAAACTGTTCCTGCATATAGAGTAACTGTTGCGACAGCTGATGAGTCTGCAAAGTTATGGATTCGAAACATATCTTTCAACAGCATGTAGATAACAAGTTACAAGACATCAATATAAAGATAACAAGTCACAAGACATCAAGCATGCAAAAACTTTCATTATGATAAAATTAAAGTGAAACCTACGTTACCCACCACTCGTTTTATATTACACGTACATCATGACAATATTTTCATCCGTTAAGGCACGAAACAGCATGTTCCCAACTCTTATCGTTTCAGTGCCATAAATTCATAAGTATGAAGCCAATTGTCTTCAAAATATCAACAGTTACGAATTACTGTTCTACTGAAGAGTTTATACGAGGACATGTTATAAAGTCTTGCAGTTTTACAACTATTTTAATTGTTATTTTTGAGAATTGTATCGCCATAATATTGCGACATCGTGTTATAATATTCGTTCACTTAGAGTTGAAGAGAAACTAGTGTAAGAATATATACAAAAACCAAAAAGAAAATGTTCCAAAATTTGCTACACATGTAGTAGTATTGTCTTTGTAACTTACGTTACATTAACGTGAAACATACGTTACGTGGAATCTAACGACTATATTTTTGCGCACATAGTTTCACATATTTCATCGATAATACTCAAAAATTAGCTGGCAATTTGGGACTGATAAATGTTGAAAATATTTTCTTAAGAAAGTCTGACGTCAAATTATCGAGAAAACAAATTAACATTACCTGTCTAAGGTTTTACAAAATAGGACATGCTGTGTTCAGTATAGTATATATACAGGTCATTTGCCATCCTTCCCATCTGCAGGCAGCATTTACAAACATGGCAGCCGTCGGTATACTTCACATCTGACGCATAATTATCTCAATCATAGAATGTAGTCAACAATCTTAATGCATTTGAAATAGAATGACATGGTAACGTATGTTACATGATGAAATTGACGCCCCATGAAAGAAATTATCACACCTTTAAAATAAAGCAAAACCATGTGTTCATATTTTTCAACTACAAACTTGAATATTTGTCTCGTGGATTGGTATAAAAATGAAACCTATTCTAACAACTTTAATTTTCCCGTTTTGTGATTGTCCAATTGTGCCGAAATAGTGGTTTTGGGCCTAAAGTTCCTCTGTTTACTTACTTTAGTTGTTATTGTTACATTTCGCGTAGTTCTCTTTCATGATAATACATGATTCACAATTTGCTTTACACTGCAATTACATTGCAAGCCGATATGAGAAGAAGGACGGGGCGCATGCCTCCCGCCACGCGAGCCAGAGAGTCATCATGCAGTCTTCTATACAAGAAAAAAATAGCGGAGGAGGTATCACTGGGAGCCGGCAAGCGATATCTGTTTTAATTCCTGAAGCAGTACGAGTCAACGGGCTCCATAGGAGTGAAGAAGATTAATCCCCGCCCTCGAAGCTCGAAGACTTCCGTACCATTATCTACAACCTGTGAGGTCCTTTCAACGACAGCTCTGATAGGGACATTCAACTTGCCACAGACTACCATCTTGATATAGACGCGTCTTGCTCTATACCATCAGACGGGGTGCAGGCAAGGCCGAGGCTGGGCCCCTGAAACAACGGCTCTTTTTAGAGCCACCAGAGATTCAAGAAAGAACAAAGAGATACTCTCATGATTGAACATAATATCACTTTCTCAACTTTCTTCCCTATCTTTTCCTACCCTACATTTATACGAATAGCATGCTCCCTATTGCATGCATACGAAACTGTTTTTTCATCCCTCTTTTCCCTTGCCTCCATTGTAAGAAATAGTGTTGTGTGACATTGACAATGTTATTGCATCATTTTTCTCTGCAAGTGAGAGGTGAGTTTCTGTTCATGTGTTGATGTGCACTGCAGTTGAAAAGCGTTCGAAATTCCTTTCCCGTGTATCGTGGAAACTCGATAGATCTAGGCCTACTAAAGGAGATCTCACATACAAGGAATACTTACATCAAAATATTTTTTCCGTTCCCAATGAATTCATTTCCTCTTCCTTTTTTGCTTTGATCGTTTATTGACAGTTGACTCGACGTACCGAGTTTCCACTGTACATTATTTTCGCGGAGTGTTCGGTGCTGCGAACTACGGCTATAGGGCCTACTTATATTTTTATTTTCATTTCTGTCGTTTCTGACCTTGTTTGTTACGATTACTTCGGTCTGATATTACTTAGTTCATTCCCTCTATATTTTCTTTCAAGTGCCTCGCACAATACATGCACTTTCGGAGCGGCAATTTCTCCGCTTCACTGCAGTATTTCGTAGGAAGCTGATCCCAACCGCTTCGATGTGCTGTATGTTATCTTTTGTAATGTTTGTGTTGTCGTTGGTTGTGGGGAAAATTGTTGATACTTCGTGATTTTGCTAAGGCGTTTATCTCGAGTGATGATGGTGGTCGTGTTTCTTAATGTTGATAGGAATAGGACAACATGATCTGAGTGATGGTGATGATAATGATGCTGGTGTGAATGCTGAGCGTACCGTGTCCTTCTTTTACTTTTATTTCATTTCTCCCTCTTTTACCCTTCTGGTTGGGGGAGGTGGTTGTGGCCTATAAGTTACCACATAATTCTTTATTATATATGTTGACAAATTCACTCTAATAGTTGGCAATTATCTTTCAATCATTTATTGATGATCAGGGACACTTCCGTTCCTGTTACTTCGGCGATGTCATTTCTATTGGTCATGTGTATCTATATGCACGTTTCGTGGTTATTACGCATAAAAATATGCGTTCATTCGATACCTTTACTTGCAATAATGCGAATCTACGCGTTCTATACGTATACATGTATTTAAACACAATAGGGCGGTTTTTTGATGCACAAATAATAATCTATCGTGCGTATAAGGTCTTTCACGATTTTTTAGAGACTATAAAAGGTCACATTATCCTAATGAATCATGTAAACATTTAAGACATCAAGCCAGATACAGATAGGTCCAGTAGGTCTATCATTTCCTGTTGACCAGGTTTATTTACATTGGTATATATACATCCGAACACAAACGGGCTTTCTAGCGGTTTTATAAGAGAAGCATACACGCATTTATTCATTGCCTTTTGCTGTTGCACACCGAATGTCTGCCTTTTGAAATGAATATGCAAGTTTTCCATTACAAAAGGGATCTGCCACATTAATTTCTTTCTAACCCTAACCCTAGCCCTAACCCTAACCCTAACACTTTTCAACAGCAAAAGATAGAAATGCGTATATGCTTTAGAGTGAATTACAGTCAACACTATACAAAGCATTTTTGGTAACTATATAGGCCACAATGTCATACCCCCCCCCCCCCCCCCCCCGCCGCCTCGCCCAGGGACACTTTCCATTCCTGTAACTTCGGCGATGTCACACAAGCATGTGTATACACACGTTTGGTGGTTATTACGCATAAATATGCGTTCATTCGATGCCTTTACTTGCAATAATGCGAATCTACGCGTTCTATACGTATACATGTATTTAAACACAATAGGGCGGTTTTTTGATGCACAAATAATAATCTATCGTGCGTATAAGGTCTTTCACGATTTTTTAGAGACTATAAAAGGTCACATTATCCTAATGAATCATGTAAACATTTAAGACATCAAGCCAGATACAGATAGGTCCAGTAAGTCTATCATTCCCTGTTGACCAGGTTTATTTACATCGGTATATAGTATTACATCCGAACACAAACAGGCTTTCTAGCGGTTTTATAAGAGAAGCATAATACGCATTTATTCATTGTCTTTTGCTGTTGCACACCAAATGTCTGCCTTTTGAAATAAATATGCAAGTATTCCATTACAAAAGGGATCTGCCACATTAATATCTTTCCAACCCTAACCCTAACCCTAGCCCTAGCCCTAGCCCTAACCCTAATCCTTTACAACAGCAAAATATAATAAATGGCCTATATGAGTTAAGTTAGAAAATAATGCATTTTAGTGTTGACAAATTCACTTTAATAGATGGCAATTATATTTCAATCATTTATTACCGATCCAGGGACATTTTCCATTCTTGTAACTTCGGCGATGCCATTGCTATTGATCATGTGTATCTACACGTTTTGATTGTAGCTACGCATATTAATGCGTTCATACCTTTACTAACTTGCGATAATGCGAATCGACGCGTTCTGTGTTTACATGTATTTAGACACAAGAGGGCGGTTATTTTTTTATGCACAAAATTAATCATCTATCGTGCGTACTATAGATGTTTCGAGATTTTTTAGAGACTACAAAAGCTCACATTATGCTAATGAATCATGTAAACATTTAAGATATCAAGCCAGATACAGATAGGTCCAGTAGGTCTATCATTCCCTGTTGACCAGGTTTATTTACATCAGTATATACATCCGAACACAAACAGGCTTTCTAGCGGTTTTATAAGAGAAGCATACACGCATTTATACATTGTCTTTTGCTGTTGTACACCGAATGTCTGCCTTTTGAAATGAATATGCAAGTATTCCATTAGAAAAGGGATTAGCCACATTAATATCTTTCTAACCCTAACCCTAACCCTAGCCCTAACCCTAACCCTAACACTTTTCAACAGCAAAAGATAGAAATGCGTATATGCTTTAGAGTGAATTACAGTCAACACTATACAAAGCATTTTTGGTAACTATATAGGCCACAATGTCATACCCCCCCCCCCCCCCCCCCGCCGCCTCGCCCAGGGACACTTTCCATTCCTGTAACTTCGGCGATGTCACACAAGCATGTGTATACACACGTTTGGTGGTTATTACGCATAAATATGCGTTCATTCGATGCCTTTACTTGCAATAATGCGAATCTACGCGTTCTATACGTATACATGTATTTAAACACAATAGGGCGGTTTTTTGATGCACAAATAATAATCTATCGTGCGTATAAGGTCTTTCACGATTTTTTAGAGACTATAAAAGGTCACATTATCCTAATGAATCATGTAAACATTTAAGACATCAAGCCAGATACAGATAGGTCCAGTAAGTCTATCATTCCCTGTTGACCAGGTTTATTTACATCGGTATATAGTATTACATCCGAACACAAACAGGCTTTCTAGCGGTTTTATAAGAGAAGCATAATACGCATTTATTCATTGTCTTTTGCTGTTGCACACCAAATGTCTGCCTTTTGAAATAAATATGCAAGTATTCCATTACAAAAGGGATCTGCCACATTAATATCTTTCCAACCCTAACCCTAACCCTAGCCCTAGCCCTAGCCCTAACCCTAATCCTTTACAACAGCAAAATATAATAAATGGCCTATATGAGTTCAGTTAGAAAATAATGCATTTTAGTGTTGACAAATTCACTTTAATAGATGGCAATTATATTTCAGTCATTTATTACCGATCCAGGGACATTTTCCATTCTTGTAACTTCGGCGATGCCATTGCTATTGATCATGTGTATCTACACGTTTTGATTGTAGCTACGCATATTAATGCGTTCATACCTTTACTAACTTGCGATAATGCGAATCGACGCGTTCTGTGTTTACATGTATTTAGACACAAGAGGGCGGTTATTTTTTTATGCACAAAATTAATCATCTATCGTGCGTACTATAGATGTTTCGAGATTTTTTAGAGACTACAAAAGCTCACATTATGCTAATGAATCATGTAAACATTTAAGATATCAAGCCAGATACAGATAGGTCCAGTAGGTCTATCATTCCCTGTTGACCAGGTTTATTTACATCAGTATATACATCCGAACACAAACAGGCTTTCTAGCGGTTTTATAAGAGAAGCATACACGCATTTATACATTGTCTTTTGCTGTTGTACACCGAATGTCTGCCTTTTGAAATGAATATGCAAGTATTCCATTAGAAAAGGGATTAGCCACATTAATATCTTTCTAACCCTAACCCTAACCCTAGCCCTAACCCTAATCGTTTACAACAGCAAAATGAAATGCTTTTTAGTGTTGACAAATTTACTTTAATAGATGGCAATTATATTTCAGTCATTAATTTTATTACTGATCCAGGGACATTTTCCATTTCTGTAACTTCGGCGATGTCATTTCTACTGATCATTTTGTGTATCTACACGTTGTGATTGTAGCTACGCATATTAATGCGTTCATACCTTTACTAACTTGCGATAATGCGAATCGACGCGTTCTGTGTTTACATGCTATTGTATAGACACAAGAGGGCGGTTATTTTTTTTATGCACAAAATTAATCATCTATCGTGCGTACCATAGATGTTTCGAGATTTTTTAGAGACTACAAAAGCTCACATTATGCTAATGAATCATGTAAACATTTAAGATATCAAGCCAGATACAGATAGGTCCAGTAGGTCTATCATTCCCTGTTGACCATGTTTATTTACATCAGTATATACATCCGAACACAAACAGGCTTTCTAGCGGTTTTACAAGAGAAGCATACACGCATTTATCCATTGTCTTTTGCTGTTGTACACCGAATGTCTGCCTTTTGAAATGAATATGCAAGTATTCCATTACAAAAGGGATCTGCCACATTAATATCTTTCCAACCCTAACCCTAACCCTAGCCCTAGCCCTAGCCCTAACCCTAATCCTTTACAACAGCAAAATATAATAAATGGCCTATATGAGTTAAGTTAGAAAATAATGCATTTTAGTGTTGACAAATTCACTTTAATAGATGGCAATTATATTTCAGTCATTTATTACCGATCCAGGGACATTTTCCATTCTTGTAACTTCGGCGATGCCATTGCTATTGATCATGTGTATCTACACGTTTTGATTGTAACTACGCATAATTATGCGTTCATTTGATACCTTTACTTGCGATAATGCGAATCGACGCGTTCTGTGTTTACATGTATTTAGACACAAGAGGGCGGTTATTTTTTTATGCACAAAATTAATCATCTATCGTGCGTATAAGTTCGCGATTTTTTAGAGACTACCACAAAAGCTCTCATTATGCTAATGAATCATGTAAACATTTAAGATATCAAGCCAGATACAGATAGGTCCAGTAGGTCTATCATTCCCTGTTGACCAGGTTTATTTACATCAGTATATACATCCGAACACAAACAGGCTTTCTAGCGGTTTTATAAGAGAAGCATACACGCATTTATCCATTGTCTTTTGCTGTTGTACACCGAATGTCTGCCTTTTGAAATGAATATGCAAGTATTCCATTAGAAAAGGGATTAGCCACATTAATATCTTTCTAACCCTAACCCTAACCCTAACCCTAGCCCTAACCCTAATCCTTTACAACAGCAAAATGAAATGCTTTTTAGTGTTGACAAATCACTTTAATAGATGGCAATTATATTTCAGTCATTTATTACTGATCCAGGGACATTTTCCATTTCTGTAACTTCGGCGATGTCATTTCTACTGATCATTTTGTGTATCTACACGTTGTGATTGTAGCTACGCATATTAATGCGTTCATACCTTTACTAACTTGCGATAATGCGAATCGACGCGTTCTGTGTTTACATGTATTTAGACACAAGAGGGCGGTTATTTTTTTATGCACAAAATTAATCATCTATCGTGCGTACTATAGATGTTTCGAGATTTTTTAGAGACTACAAAAGCTCACATTATGCTAATGAATCATGTAAACATTTAAGATATCAAGCCAGATACAGATAGGTCCAGTAGGTCTATCATTCCCTGTTGACCAGGTTTATTTACATCAGTATATACATCCGAGCACAAACAGGCTTTCTAGCGGTTTTATAAGAGAAGCATACACGCATTTATACATTGTCTTTTGCTGTTGTACACCGAATGTCTGCCTTTTGAAATGAACATGCAAGTATTCCATTAGAAAAGGGATTAGCCACATTAATATCTTTCTAACCCTAACCCTAACCCTAGCCCTAACCCTAATCCTTTACAACAGCAAAATGAAATGCTTTTTAGTGTTGACAAATTCACTTTAATAGATGGCAATTATATTTCAGTCATTTATTACTGATCCAGGGACATTTTCCATTTCTGTAACTTCGGCGATGTCATTTCTACTGATCATTTTGTGTATCTACACGTTGTGATTGTAGGTACGCATATTAATGCGTTCATACCTTTACTAACTTGCGATAATGCGAATCGACGCGTTCTGTGTTAACATGCTATTGTATAGACACAAGAGGGCGGTTATTTTTTTTATGCACAAAATTAATCATCTATCGTGCGTACCATAGATGTTTCGAGATTTTTTAGAGACTACAAAAGCTCACATTATGCTAATGAATCATGTAAACATTTAAGATATCAAGCCAGATACAGATAGGTCCAGTAGGTCTATCATTCCCTGTTGACCATGTTTATTTACATCAGTATATACATCCGAACACAAACAGGCTTTCTAGCGGTTTTACAAGAGAAGCATACACGCATTTATCCATTGTCTTTTGCTGTTGTACACCGAATGTCTGCCTTTTGAAATGAATATGCAAGTATTCCATTACAAAAGGGATCTGCCACATTAATATCTTTCCAACCCTAACCCTAACCCTAGCCCTAGCCCTAACCCTAATCCTTTACAACAGCAAAATATAATAAATGGCCTATATGAGTTAAGTTAGAAAATAATGCATTTTAGTGTTGACAAATTCACTTTAATAGATGGCAATTATATTTCAGTCATTTATTACCGATCCAGGGACATTTTCCATTCTTGTAACTTCGGCGATGCCATTGCTATTGACCATGTGTATCTACACGTTTTGATTGTAACTACGCATATTAAGTTATGCGTTCATTTGATACCTTTACTTGCGATAATGCGAATCGACGCGTTCTGTGTTTACATGTATTTAGACACAAGAGGGCGGTTATTTTTTTATGCACAAAATCAATCATCTATCGTGCGTATAAGTTCGCGATTTTTTAGAGACTACCACAAAAGCTCTCATTATGCTAATGAATCATGTAAACATTTAAGATATCAAGCCAGATACAGATAGGTCCAGTAGGTCTATCATTCCCTGTTGACCAGGTTTATTTACATCGGTATATACATCCGAAAACAGGCTTTCTAGCGGTTTTATAAGAGAAGCATATACGCATTTATTCATTGTCTTTTGCTGTTGCACACCGAATGTCTGCCTTTTGAAATGAATATGCAAGTATTCCATTACAAAAGGGATTAGCCACATTAATATCTTTCCAACCCTAACCCTAACCCTAGCCCTAGCCCTAGCCCTAGCCCTAACCCTAATCCTTTACATAATGGCCTATTATGAGTTAAGTTAGCAAATAATGCTTTTTAGTGTTGACAAATTCACTTTAATAGATGGAATTATATTTCAGTCATATTGCTGATCCAGGGACATTTTCCATTCTTGTAACTTCGGCGATGTCATTTCTATTGATCATGTGTATCTACACGTTTTGATTGTAACTACGCATATTTATGCGTTCATTTGATACCTTTACTTGCGATAATGCGAATCGACGCGTTCTGTGTTTACATGTATTTAGACACAAGAGGGCGGTTATTTTTTTATGCACAAAATTAATCATCTATCGTGCGTACTATAGATGTTTCGAGATTTTTTAGAGACTACAAAAGCTCACATTATGCTAATGAATCATGTAAACATTTAAGATATCAAGCCAGATACAGATAGGTCCAGTAGGTCTATCATTCCCTGTTGACCAGGTTTATTTACATCAGTATATACATCCGAACACAAACAGGCTTTCTAGCGGTTTTATAAGAGCAGCATATACGCATTTATCCATTGTCTTTTGCTGTTGTACACCGAATGTCTGCCTTTTGAAATGAATATGCAAGTATTCCATTAGAAAAGGGATTAGCCACATTAATATCTTTCTAACCCTAACCCTAACCCTAACCCTAGCCCTAACCCTAATCCTTTACAACAGCAAAATGAAATGCTTTTTAGTGTTGACAAATTCACTTTAATAGATGGCAATTATATTTCAGTCATTAATTTTATTACTGATCCAGGGACATTTTCCATTCTTGTAACTTCGGCGATGTCATTTCTATTGATCATGTGTATCTACACGTTGTGATTGTAGCTACGCATATTAATGCGTTCATACCTTTACTAACTTGCGATAATGCGAATCGACGCGTTCTGTGTTTACATGCTATTGTATAGACACAAGAGGGCGGTTATTTTTTTTGTGCACAAAATTAATCATCTATCGTGCGTATAAATTTCGCGATTTTTTAGAGACTATAAAAGCTCACATTATGAAATGAATCATGTAAACATTTAAGACATCAAGCCAGATACAGATCAGGTCTATCATTCCCTGTTGACAAGGTTTATTTACATGTATATACATCCGAAGACAAACAGGCTTTCTAGCGGTTTTATAAGAGAAGCATATACGCATTTATTCATTGTCTTTTGCTGTTGCACACCGAATGTCTGCCTTTTGAAATGAATATGCAAGTATTCCATTACAAAAGGGATTTGCCACATTAATATCTTTCTAATCCTAACCCTAACCCTAGCCCTAGCCCTAACCCTAATCCTTTACACCAGCAAAATATAATAAAATTATGGCCTATTTGAGTCAAGTTACCAAATTATGGATTTTAGTGTTGACAAATTCACTCTAATAGATGGCAATTATATTTCAATCATTTATTACTGATCCAGGGACATTTTCCATTCCTGTAACTTCGGCGATGTCATTTCTATTGATCATGTGTATCTACACGTTGTGATTGTAACTACTGTTATACGCATATTTATGCATTCATTTGATACCTTTACTTGCAATAATGCGAATCGACACGTTCTGTGTTTACATGTATTTAGACACAAGAGGGCGGTTATTATTATTATTATTTTTTTGATGCACAATCATCTATGATGCACAATCTTTCGCGATTTTCTAGAGACTGTAAAAGCTCACATTATGCTAATGAATCATGTAAACATTTAAGATATCAAGCCAGATACAGATAGGTGCATAGTAGGTCTATCATTCCCTATTGACCAGGTTTATTTTCATCAGTATATACATTCGAACACAAACAGGCTTTCTAGCGGTTTTATAAGAGAAGCATAACGCATTTTATTCATTGTCTTTTGCTGTTGTAAACCGAATGTCTGCCTTTTGAAATGAATATACGAGTATTCCATTACGAAAAGTTTCTGGCCGGCAGTTTCCAATTCAAAGTGGTACAAAAACAGATGTCATCAAGGAAGTATTGCCACATTAATTTTTCTGGGTGGCCCATTCATAGCATCAATCTCCATAAAATCATAATTCGCTCAGCAAAAAAATATTACAGAAGCACGTGTACTTTATTCTACATAGGGACCGAAACGCTCTTGTCCGTGTTAAGGGTGGGGCGGGAGGGGGGGGGGGGCGATGTATGTGGCCTATATGTTTTTAGTTACCAAAAATGCTTTATAGTGTTGACAATAATGCACTCTAGTAGATATATTTCAATCATTTATTACTGAATCAGGGACACTTTAAATTCCTGTTACTTCGGCGATGTCATTTCTATCGAGCATGTGTATCTACACGTTTTGATGATTATTACGCGTATTCATGCGTTCATTCGATACCGTTACTTGCAATATTGCAAACATACGCGTTCTATACATTAAACACAAGTGGGCGGTTATTCGATGCACAAAAATTTAATAATAATCTATCGTGCGTACTATAGATCTTTCACGATTTTTAGACACTATAAAAGCTCATGATATCGCAATGAATAGTGTAAACATTTAAGACATCAAGCCAGGTACAGGGAGGTCTACTAGGTCTATTATTCACTGCTGACCAGGTTTATTCACATTGGTACATGTATATTTATCAGAACACAAGCAGGCTTTCTAGTGGTTATAAGAGACATTATATTCAATATCTTCTGCTGCTGTAAGCCGTATGTCCGCTTTTTGAAGTGTATATTCCATTACGAAAGGATTCTGCACCGGCAGTTTCCATTCAAAGTGGTAGAAAAACAGATGTTATCAAGAAATTATTGCCTCATTAATGTCTTTCAGTGGCCTATTCTGAGCATCAATCTTCACACAATCATATATCGCTCAGCAAAAATTATTCCAGAGGTAGCTTATTTAGGGACCGGAACGTTCTTGTCTGTGTTAAGGGAGGGAGGGAGATGTTGTGGCCTTTGTGTTAGAAGTTAGCAAATAATGCGTTATATTGTTGACAAATTCACTCTAATAGATGGCAATAATCTTTCAATCACGTTTACTATATTAGGGATACTTCCCATTTCTGTACTACTGCGATGTAATTTCTGGCGAGTACAATGTATGTTAATTCACACGTTTTGGTGGGTAATAAGCATATTGGTTCATTCGATACCTTTACTGGAAATAATGCGAATGTACGCGTTCTGCGTATATTTAAACAGAAGAGGGCGGTTATTCGATGCGCAGATAATCAATTACGCGTACTACAGATCTTTCATGATTCTGTAGAGAGTATAAAGGGTCACATTAATGTTTACAAGATTATTAGGATTATGTGAGCCTTTAAAATGCTTCAAAATCTCCCAATACAGAGCGATGGCGAGCTGCTTTTTTTTTTCCTTCTATACAGTGCGTATAAGAGCCATTTTCATTGGTACATGACAAGTGTTATATTAAGGTTAGCAACTAATGCTTTATAGTGTTTACAAATTTACTCAAATAGCTAGCAATTATCCCTCACTCATTTATTACTGAATCAGAGACACTTCCCATCCCTGTTACTATAACTGCGATGTCAGTTCTATTGAGCATGTGTATCCACACGTTTTGGTGTTTATCACGCATAATACGCGTTCATTCGATACCTTTGATGGTTACAATGCGAATGTATGCGTTTTACGTACGTTCTAACAAAAGTGGGTGGTTCTTCGACGAACAGAATACAGTTTGTAACCTATAAAACCTGCAAACAATAGAACTTTCATGATCGTCTTAATAGTAATATTTGCCTACATAATCGTGATGGATTTCATGAACACTTTAGACATCGTAGGTGTTTCACACTCAGTTGAGCATATTTATTCACATTATCCATTCAAACTGTGGTGGTTACAACGGAAATAAATGCATTCTTTATTACCTTTTCTGGTTATGATGCGAATATACGGGCTTCACCACTTATCTAAACACAAGTGGACGTTAATTCAATGCAGACGTTTTTGTTTTTTGTTTTTTAATTTTAACGTCATACGATATATTTTTCACGATCATTATACAATAGTGGGGAAAAAACATATAGGCCAATGGAATCATAATGGAACTTGGAACTTAGAAATCACGCAAGGCACAGATAGGCCGAATCCGTCTTGCACTATAATGAAGCATGTTTGTTCATGTTTATGCACACTTTGTCTTGGTTGTAATCCAAATATACGCATTAATTCACTTCGTTTTGATGATTACAGCGAGAATGCATGCGTCTGAAATGCATAAAGAACCAATACAAGATTCGTAGGTGATATCTAATGTTACGTTTAGACCAATCTAAAATTGTCAACATAATAATAAACACTACCATCCATGATTCATTTTCACGTCGCTACCCTGCTTTGGACTTTCCAGGAATCCTTAGATATTTATCAGTACCTGGGGATGGACTCGTCAAAACATCATTTTGGTACTAATGTGACGTAGAATACACAGCGCGATTAAATGAAATGCTTAAAATATCATGTACACGAGGTACATTATTTTATTATAACTTTATTTTGACTTATATGTTTCAGTTTAAATATGGACACTTTCATCCAAATTTAAAAGAAAAAGTATTTGAATATGATCATACATGTAAGTACAATCTGATTGTAATTTATGTTATGAAAGAAGTGTTATGCATATCACAATAACAGAGAAAACTAATCATAAGTGCACATTCTATTATATCATCGTACTGAAAATGTTCACTCTGTAACCATTTATTATCATCATACATATTACATGATATCATAGTTACACTGTGTAATAATATCAAATTATAAAAACGACATACTTCTTTTTCTTCTCTTTACCGACAATGTCGATGTACATGACCGTATAGGACCTACTCTTGTTAGAAAAGAGAAAGATATGATTTTACGAATACATGTATCTATCATGTTACACCGATAATGATTTCTCAATTACTCTTAATCATATCATGGAAGCTGGAAATATGCAGATGTCAGTTGAAATCAGTACTGTCTAAAGAAACCAGTTAAATGGAAGGAGTGACAAATAAGCATTGAAACAAAATCATTCATAACGCAGTCATAGGATTATGCCTCATTCACTTTGTCAAAACGTCGAGAAGAACCTCAAACATTAAGCACTTCAAATTCTGTCATTCGGAAGTTGTGCATAACTTTATGATCAGCTTAAAGAAAAATACTTGGTATCCCAGAGTACGTAGTCTCCGTTTTATATAGGGCTACAGTTGTAACATACACCTTTACCGGTACGTATAAAATGCAATATATCAGAATATATTCATGACCGTAATTTCATGTTCACCCGTCTGCTTATAATAAACGCCTAGTTGCAATAAGCATATATAACAACGCAAAGGATTGCATGGAACTTAATAATAAACGCGTACGGCAGGCTGTCATACGAGATGTATACATGAATACTTTAGCCATAATTTTTTTAAATAAAATTTCATAGAGCAATTGAATATCAAAAAAGCTGAAACAATACGAAGAGTATTCAGTGATTCAAGCGGTATATTATCAACGCCTTTTCAGCTGCATGAGGATTCGTATAGCCATTCTAATTGTTCTTGAATTTCTAATGTATAGGCTTAGCAAAATGTGGAAAGGTTACAAATTCGAAAAGGACTTACTTGACTAGGGACAAAACAATCGAAACACATAATAGAAGCTAAATATTCACTATTTCATCTCAGAAAATGTAGGACTCTGACAGGAAACATAGATACAATTGTATTGTGGTCAATAGAAATAGGTAAAAGTTGTTTATCACACATTTTCAGCTTAGAGGAGAAATATAATACATCACCACTACCAGAATGGACAGTTGGTTTTCTTCTAAAAATGACCACTTAGATATACTGTGCATACATTAACAGACATTCACCAGAAGAAAATATGCAAAAAAAAAAATACAGTCTGTCTAAAAAACAAATAAACAAAAACAAAAAAAACAGAAAAAAAAAGCCCAGAAAGACACCAAGGTAATTTGGTTTTCTGAACCAGGACGGGGACTTTCAGCGACACAGGGTTTGAGAACAAGTGAATAGTAATAATGATAATACTAAACCCAATAGAATACTCCGATAAAAGTTGTAAAACTGCTGCACCCATGTCCTTGTTTTCATGACATCATTTACACGAAATAGCTTTGAACAAAAGGTGTCGACAATTGAAAGTATTTGTATGAGATTGGGTGTGTATGCTCTATTGGTTTCCGTTGTTCACAGACCCGCTGGCCGGAACGTTCCCCTCTCTGTTTTGAAAAGTCCATAAAAAAAAAAAAAACAAGCGTGGAATTCTTGTTGTTGCGCATGCCATAAAGTGTAGCAGACGGTTGTGCCAGTGTCAGTAAGTATGTCGAGTGAGGGTCTCGAACGTGGACACCAAAGCCTGGAAGATAAATGAAAGAGAAACGGTGAGAATATGAACGTTTTTTTTTTTTTTCCTAATAACGCAAAGTAATAACGAAAATAAACTGCCACTTTGGGCTCGCTGCACGAGTACTCGACCCTGAGATCAACCCGATTTTTATAAATCTAACCTGACCAAGCAAAATAGTGAAAAATTAATTACACTTGAAAGAAAAGTCATGGACTTTTAATCTCTATAATATTTGGAAACTTTGATTTGTATTCTGCAAATGAGGACTCAGTAAGCTAATGATGACGTAAATCCACTTTTTTTTTCTATTAAAAGTAAATTGAATCGGAAACATTTCAATTCTTTTAGATGTACATTAATAATCGCAAATGTCCATAAAACTAGCTACAGTGAACAGAGATATAAAAATTTATTACAATAATAGTTTATGTCTACATTTCTATTGACAGCTGAATAATATCTAAACGAACATTACGTTAAAAACAATTAAATTTCGTTGTAGTCATATCAAACGGTTGAATGTAAAGAAGGTATAAATTCCCATTCATAAAATTCACAGCACTACAAAAGTTCTGCATTTCTTCATATCTGATTTTAGGGAGGTTAACATAATTAGAACAAGAAAAAAAAATAACAAAGACATCTATGCTTAACTTTATTTGAAATGGATTTGAATAGATAATTACAGAGTACTACAGTTTACACTAACTAATCATCAGTTGCTGGAAAGGGCGCAACCCACATGAAACAGCGTTTTCATATCAAGGCGGAAAAAATATCAGAATATACGAAATGTGCAATTTCAAATATCTACATGACACTAAATAAGTAAGTATCCCAAGTAACACAAACACAAATTGATGAAGTTTCAGTAAAATATAGAATTCAGAACCAACAGAGAATTACTATTTGAATAATAAATTTCGAACAGTAAAAACAATGTAAAAAAAAAAAAAAAAAACTTACGTGTATAAGTAAATAACGGGTACAAGTTCGGCCGTAACAGGAACAGTGACAGCAACTGTTCATGGCATCACAAATTAATAGCAAAACAAAAACCAAACCAAACAAAATAAAACAAGGTTTTATAAAATAATCTGACGAACGAAAAAAAAAAACAAGAAGAAAAAGCCACAAACATTTGAACGTGCACTCCTGGATAGCTGCTGCCCCGGCGTCAGAAGTTCGAAGGCGTTCGCTTTCAGCGGTTTCTCCGGGTATTGTTTTTTCGCTTTCAGTTCGTTATTCCGAATGTTCGTAAAATACGGGAAGGTTTGTTAATATAGAATAACGAAACTCCAACGAAACGACTAACGAAACGACAATCGACCTTCGGAATAACAAACGCCACATACTAAAATTGTGTTCGAATGAAGCAAGCCTTTTCCACTTTCGACCTAAGGAATGTAACTATCGGTATTCGCAATTTGCGTGTTTCGGAATAGCGAACCCTCGGAATAATAAACCTTTCGAAATTAACATCATCCGGAAACAGAGATCAATGAGATAATAAAAAAAAAAGAATGATTGATCGCATAATTATCGTAACACGATAAAAATCAGATCTTAATGTCAACACCATTTGTTGAAAAAAGAGAACGAGATAAATTTCAACTCAACGTGTTCAAAACAAAAATACAACGAATTTCACCGCCATATTATGTTAATAAACTACGTAGTTATAGCGAAGTGATAAATCATTTCACTTGGCTAATATTTTTACGACCAGCCTTATTTTTTTTTTAGTCGGGAAGATGTTCATCATCGTGGTAGAAACTGAAGGAAATAAAGCGGATCTTCTGTCTCACCAAGCGAGGTAAACACGAAAAAATAAATACTACTTTGCCAGACAAAGGTGAGACGAAGGCGTAAAACGTTTGAACGTGCACTCCTGGAAAGCTGTTGCCCCGGCATCAGAAGTTCGAAGGCGTTAGCTTCCAGCGCTTTCTCCGGGTATTGTTTTTTTCGCTTTCAGTTCGTTATTCCGAATGTTCGTTATTTCAAAGGTTTTCCGAATGCTCGTTATCTCAAAGGTTTTCCGAATGCTCGTTATCTCAAAGGTTCGCTTATTCCGGCTATTCATTAGCCGGAAAATAAGGGAAGGTTTGTTAATCCAGAATAACGAAACTCCAACGAAACGACTAACGAAACAACAATCGACCTTCGGAATAACAAACGCCACATACTAAAATTGTGTTCGAATGAAGCAAGCCTTTTCCACTTTCGACCTGAGGAATATAACTATCGGTATTCGCAATTTGCGTGTTTCGGAATAACGAACCCTCGGAATAATAAACCTTTCGAAATTAACATCACCCGGAAACAGAGATCAATGACATATAATTATCGTAACACGATAAAAATCAGATAAACGTCAACACCATTTTGTTAAATAGAAAACGAGATAAATTTCAACTCAACGCGTTCAAAACAAAAATACAACGAATTCCAACGTCATATTAAGTTAATAAACTAAGAAGTTATAGCCAAGAGATAAGTCATTTCACTTGGAGAACATTTTACGCCAGCCTTATTTTTTTTTTTCATTGTTGACTTCTTCTTTTTTTTTTAGTCGGGAAGATGTTCATCATCGTGTAGAAACTGAAGGAAATAAAGCTGATCTCCTGTCTCACGAAGCGAGGTAAAAGAAAAAAATCATTTTGTCGCGTTTACCTAGCTTTGTGAGACAGAAGATCAGCTTTATTTCCTTCAGACTTTTTTTTTGTATGAAAAGGAGGTGCCGCAATTTAGTTTCAACGTTTGAGGAAACATGTATTAGCGGAAAAATGAGCAAAGAAAATGGGATTCTATCGTGATAGTGTCCGATTTTCTTTGCTCATTTACCACTGATAAAATATATTCATTGGTCAGTTTTCTTCTGTTTGCGTTTTAGAAAAAAAAAAAATACAGATGTGTAACGATTTACTTGACGGACATAATAAAAACAGTTCTGACACCTCGTTTTCATAACTTTGAGAATCAATAATGAAGGATAAATTCGGTAGACCGTTTGGAACAGCAATATACAAAGTGAATGGCTAATTAACAAGTGCAAAACGTCGGTAAATCGATGTAGAACAACAACGAATCAACAGGTCATTTATGTAACTGAGAGCCCGGACAATCTATATTACCAGACACTTATTTTCTGTTGCCGTGAATTCCGTCCTCAGAGGCTGAAAAGCGAGCGAAAAGAAAAGGCAACAATTATTCACAAAGATCTTAACATTACGAGTGTAAAGAACTAAGTGAATCACTCTCTTCTGTTCCACTGCAAAATTAATATTGTGTTTCAATGCGACATTTTGCGCGGCGCAAAATCGCATTGCAGTTACGCGCGATACTTTCACTTAGGCGCCGTAGATGGCGCTAGACAATTTAACCGGAGGAGATCCGCCGGTCGTTGCGTTCGCGTTGAAACGTGTTTGCGTACGCGTTACCGATGCGCGGTTCTACGCGTAGGTAAGTTTAACGCGATCAGCACTGTACCTTATTTTTAGGTACACAAATGTTAATAATTGACTTGTTGATTTTTCTTCGGTAGTATACTACAAGAATTATCTTTTGATAGTAATTGCATTGTACATAATATCTTCAGTGTGTGTGATTTGTTTTTCTGTGTATGTTGAATTTTGTTAAGTGCACCATGTTCTTTTTATTCATGTGAAACATTATTGAGTTATGATAACTTTCCATTATTACTTCATATTATTTCTCTCCCTCTTGTCAAAAAATATGGAATCTCTTTTCATACTTTTAAGTTTGTTCCCGTAAATGTGTATAATCAATGTCAAGTTACACTTAACTGACATTGCTGAGTCATGTCAGTACCCTCAAATTTCTTTCATTTTGAACATTCTTATTTCTGCCCAATGCATGCATGCTAGTTGTGTCAAGTGTCACTCCACTGAAAATGGTGTCAATCTTTTATATTTCCAGCTGGAGAAGTGAAGTCATCCCAGCCTGTGGACACCATGAAGGTCGTGCTCCCTCCTGAGAGGCCAAAGGTCAAAGTAGTGGTGGAGGAACAGGTGGACAAGACCGAGCTGAAGCTGATGCTCTTCCCAGCCCAGATCCAGAAAATCAGCAACCTGGTGGCCCTCATGGCCCACCAGAGGGACATTGTCGCAAGGTCAGTGACCTCTCAACCTCTTCCCAGAATAACCAATCCTCTCCACGTACCTTCTGCTCTTAAATTGTATTGTGATGTGACTATGAAGAACAATTTCTGAGGAAATATGCTTTTGATTGTTCCTGCAAGGCAATGTTCAAATATAATTGTGAAAAATAATATTGTCCTCTTTAAAACACAACATAGAAAAAAAATAACAGCAACAATAGACTCAAATATGATTTTGTAAGTTTAAGACAGTTGTTGTTTTTTTATGTGCAACAGATTTGACATTTGACAGTCAAATTGTACTTCAAATATGAAAGTTCTCCTCTCCCATTCTCCCTCCATAGCAATGCATAAAGGTGTCTCTTCTTTTGTGTGAAATACATATGAACACATGACCTTCTTGACAGTTTTCCAAATTTGACAGTGCACTCCCTCTAATCCCCTTCCCCCTCTTTTTGTTGACAGGTTGGAGAAGAAGCAGGGTGAGTCGGGGAAGCTGGCTGATTGCTTTGACTGGAAGAGTCAACTGAGATATGCCTGGGATGAATCAAACAGCGCCCTCACTCTCAAGGTAATCAACATTGAACGTTATGATACCATGAAGCGTAACATGTTTTATAGGACAGCACAGAAGTATGCTTTGTAAGCACACTATGTCATTCTACAACTGTAACAAAAGGGTGGAGATGTAGAAAGTTAAACTTTTTTTATTCTGTTTGGTTTGTTTTCTATGATACATTAATGCATGATGATATCAAGGTATATTCTTATCTTTTCTGTTAGAGTCTGAAAAAATGTATGGTCGTGAATATCTCTGCATGCAAGGCTTATGAATTGCCAAGTGAATGGAAATGAGTAAAGCAGCACTGCACTCAGGGTGCCAATCACAGAACTAGTTGTTTACCAACAATCCTTCACCAGATCATTGTCCCCCATTCCTCATTGCCTGAAGTTCATAACATGATGTACCAGTTCTTTGCTGGGGCAGCAAGCTGCCTCTCTTAGCAGTGTGTCTATTCCTTGCTTTCGTGGGGTTTAGCGGTCGAGTCCTGACAGCAGCATTTTGTTAGTTATCATCGATGGCATCTTCTCACTACTGTGTGTGATGTACTTGTTCCTTCCAGATCCTAGACGCCGAGTTTGAGTATGGCTACGAGTACCAGGGCTCGGCCTGTCGTCTGGCCCTCCTGCCTGGCACGGAGAAGATGTACTACAGCATGGCCAGCACTGTCAAGGCCCACATGGCTGCCATGTGTGTGGGATCCAATGTAAGTGGGCTATTTTTTTAATGAAAAGTCATCCATTCCAGCTGTATCTTGCATTATATTAAAAAATACAAAGCCTATGTGTATATGCTGTGCATGAAAGAAACGGGATGATACCATGATAGAAATTTGTTATTAAAATGACAATGAATTAAGATTTCAGGTATAGATAGAACCTGAAATTGACCCAGCTGTAGTTGTAAATATAGTGGGTTTTTTTCTTTCTTTTTCTTTTCTTCCCCTCTGGTTTTCTTTGGAATAGTGATTCTTAACATTAACAAACATATCTTATCCTGTGCTGTCTATCTGACTTGTTGATAAGAAAACTGTGTGATTCTCTGTTACCTTACAGAAATATTTTAAGTGAATTTTTAGCATCCATAAACAGGATATTGCATTTGTTGTATAGTTCTCCATTCACTTTTTTAGGCTACTGAGTCATTAATGATGGCCCAAACTTTTACAAATTATTTCTTTGTTTTTATCCTTCTTCTTGTACAGTTGAGCGGAAGGGTAGAAACGGTGAGGGAACTGAGCCGCATTGTTGGCCAACCACTCTACGTCTTCAACTGCACCAAGACGATGGATGTTCTCATGCTTCTGGACATCTTTAGGGGGTTGGCATCCACTGGTATGTATGATGTAGTTTTGTAGTGACATTTTGTCTTATGAAAGTGCTTGATCCTCATCAATCACACAAACAAGTATCATGTATCATTGCATTCATCAATAACTAATAACATAATCTGTAGATTGTAATGACAAGAAATACATACATTATGATATTCAGCAAGAATAGTCCATACTATGCAGATGTACATGTATGAGTTATAAATTTACCTAATAAAGTATGTTCCCATTCATATCTGTTCAAAGTGTATAGGATCTTATTGGACAGCTGCAGTTGAACATTAAATTGTGTCTCATACTGATATGCAGTTAGCCATTCTATGGGAGAGTGGTTAAAAATGCTTTGTTCAGATAGGGACATGTATTTATTCATTTGCAGGTTATCATTAGTGCTTTGTATCACATGTACATTGTAGTGTAAGCTGTGCAACTTTCCTTTATATGCAACTACTGTATAAGCTGTTATTTTCGTGAGGGTTTAATTTTTGTGAATTTTGCGAATCACAGTTGGGCCGCGAATTTAACAACACGCAAAAATGTCACCATACGCTAAGGTAGTAGTGTGCTTATGTAGGCCTCTGTGACAATTCGTGAAAACAGCATCTCGCAAAAATATCTGTAACCTCCTCATTCGCGAAAATATCTGTATGCGAAAATAACAGCATACGTTATACAGTACATACTGTGTAAAGTTATTTTTTACAGTTAGCAGGGAAAGGTCCACAAGGAAATAGTGTACCTGGTATGTCACAGTAGACCCACTTTACTATCATGTTTGAAAGCATGAATCATGCAGCTCATAGGCTATTGAAATGTATTGTGGTTGTTCCTACAGGTGCATGGGTGTGCTTCAACAACCTTGCTAACATCGTACCAGCTGCCCTCAGTGTCCTCTCTCAGCTCCTACAGACGTTTCTGGAGGTGCTAAGAGCCAAGCGGCCCCACATCCTCTACCCCGCCCTGGGGGAAGAGATCTCCCTGAACCCCGCAGGGGCATGCTTTGCCACCCTGGATGGCACCCTGGAGGCTCCACCCATGTCCAACGTGGACCGTCACCTGGTGCTGAATTCACCTGTCTCAATGCTGCCATCCCACCTCACTGGGCTCTTCCGCACCGTCTCCGTCACCAACCCTGAATTCCGTGTTGCCATGGAGATCATGTTACTATCTCAAGGTACAACAGAGCTCTCTGAATCGAGGCCTCTTGTTGTAAAGCTGTAGAGACTTACAATGGTATCTGTATTGCTTCAGCCTATATAAACTTGTAGGTTTACAGGTTATTACTAGCATTTTTCAAGTCTCTCAAAGGGCAAATATTTCTTCTTCTTGTAAAACAATGGCAAAGTACTGAATGTCCTAAATCCTACAGCTAAAGACTCATTGTGATGACATCTCACCGTGTATGCAATCACCATATCAACAGTGAGAAATTCTCAAAGCCTCATTTCATGCTGCTGTGTTTGCTACGTTTGCATTTTACTACATGTAATAAGCATCACGGCCAAGAATTTTGACCAAACTTACAAAATATATTTCTCATGTCAAGGACCAAGCAATAGAGCTACAGTGTACGTGATGTTAGATTTAAGCTCTTTATGTTGTAATGATGTCAGCCCGGAACAAACTGGCAAACTATGGCCTCCTTTAGTACATGATTGGTTCTTATTTCGTTTTCTGTGTGTCTTTCTTTCTGTGTAGGCTTCACCCAGGCCTACGATCACTCCACCAGACTGTCTTCCCTGAAAGAGATGTACACTAAGATCATCCCAGCCGGCCTGGCTGTCTCCTGCGACAACAAACTGAGTGAGGATACAACGTTTTTCCTATTCTGTCTCTATTTTTGAAATCATAGCTCATATCACTCTGATCCTTTACTCAGCTATTCTCTGGCATGGTGCATTCATGACATACAATCCACACATAAGAAAGTCACTTTCTTTCAGGGCGGTGAGTTGGCTCAGTCGGTAGCGCGTCTGCCTCACGATCATGCGGCCTGGGTTCAAACCCGAGTCTGGACTGAGCAATGTTGTGTGTAAGTATACCGTCCCCTCTAGCAAGAGGCAAAACACTCTGTCCCTCGAATAGGACATAAAATGGAGGTCCCGTGTATGAGAGAGTAACAACTCATGCACGTAAAAGATCCTGCTTTATTCATTCATCGCAAAGAGCAGGGTGTTTAACCCGGTGAAGTGGTCCCACCTTACATCCAACTGGACCCCATGGAAGACCAGCTTAATGTAGCTGAATATGGGCTATCCAGCCATCTCTCAGCTGGAAATTAACCAAAAAAAACAAACAAACAAAAACTTTACCTCAGGCAAAGGGTACATTAGATACTTGGCGTGCATTTTGTGAAAATACCAAATAATATTTACAGTTGCACCTGATGCATGACTAGGAGACTCCATGAAGTTATAGGGCACTGCATTAAATGTCAGACCATTCAATTTTCTGTATAGGGAACTCTTCCTACGAGGGACCCCATGGATGGACCCTGCGAAACATGTACAACGTCATTGTGGAAGCAGGCAATGTGCTGGATGACTTCCAGGCGAGCTTTGTGGAAGAAGAATACCAGATGGGTGAGTTTGTTATGGACTGTTGACTGCTTGATCATATCATTGCTTTTTGATGAATATTCATCTACACATTTGTAATACGAGAATGCCTCCACTCTACAAGATTAGGTTGCTTTTTTCTTTTTTTTTTCGAGGGGATAGTATTTAAGCAGATAGTATTAAGCAATAATCTTGATTAATCATTGTCCAGAACAGATGGTGAATTTCTGTGTATAGAGAGCCGAGGAAAATTTGTATGCATGTCAACTTTTAGTCATGAGACCTAGATAGTATTCTTTAGCTTCCTGTCGGATGCCAAGCATAGTAACTTTTAGACATTAATTCTTAATTTCCTATACTCCGGTCCCATACCCCACAAAATTTTTGTAATCTGTTGCATCGATTTTCACTGGTTTCATTCAAAGAAACCACTCCAGCAATGAAGATTTTCATTATAGTACTTACATATGAAAGCTAAGCCTACTTTGGTTAAGACAGGTTTCAGTTCATGTGATTGCCAGAACTGAATATGCACAGTAAGAGCTAAACTATGTGCTCTATCATGGTGACCCACTTCTCTACCACAGTTGACTTTAGCTTTTACTGCACCCCCCTCACAAAACCTAATGGCTGCAAAAGATTTAAATGTCAAAGTACTGACCACATAGCATGTTTTTGAAAGTTGATCTTTGAATCATCCTGCAACTGTTGCCTTTCATTCCTCCTGTTCTAGCCTTGGCTGAGATGATCAGTATTGAGAATGGAGAGAACCAAGCCTTCAGGAAACCAGACATCGAGGGAGAAGATGACAATGAGGAGCAGATTGTTGAAAAAGGTTTGCATTCTTATGCTCTGTTGTTTCTTTTGTGACTTTGCCTTCTGTAAAATAGAGGGTTCCCCACTCACAAACACTGGGGTATACAAGTATCTACTTGAAGCATATTTTGTGCCAAGTGGTAGTAGATGATTACACAGTAAGTGGATGTGCAAGAGCTTTATTGGCATTGTGTTTTTATCTCGTGATTCATGTCTGATTCTTGTATGATGGTATTAAAGTCCTTCATTAGCATACCAACCCCTCTGCTGTGATGTATTGCTCTATTTGATCCCATGGTACTGAGTATCTGTTTCCTAATTGATGTGTCATCTTCATCTATTAGTTTTTTATCTAATAATATTTATTTATTTTTCTATCTAATAGGAATGTTTGAGTTGCCTGAGAGCCTGTCCAAGTACGAGGCTGAAGCCATTGTCACGGCACTGCGCAACACCTTCATGCCACGCCTCCATGGCAGTGATGCTGAAATGTTTGTTACCATGGTAACGGATGTCTTTCCCAACACCTCGGTTGACATGGGCTTTGGTGGACATGATGGAACGTCTGGAGGAAAGAGATCTGGTAGGTTCATGTTTCATAATCAATTTGCATAAAAGAACCATAGTACTTAACAACAGCCTTTCCAAGCCATCTTTGACAAATACTTACCAAACCCTGCATTTCTCATGCTTGCCTTCATCATACATGTACAATTGCTCATGATGTTAACAACTTAATCAATATTAGGTAAACTTTGTTAACCTGTTGAAGACGAGTCCCGAGTATAGTCGGTCAGGTGTCTATTGGAAATACATGTAGCAATATCAGCCCGTCCTCAATGGGTTAAGTGAACTCACCGTGCAATATAAACTGCAAGTACATTGATTTGACTGATATCTCATAACTGAATTCATAGCAAGTCTTGTCACATAATCTGTACAGGTTTCTTAATTTGAATGTTGTTTCATTTCTCATACTCCATCTACAGAGCTAGTAAGTTTGAACACACCTGTGGTGACTACCCATCCCATTGGCAAGGCCACCCAGAACTTCCTTCCAATGGGTGGAGGAGAGAGACAACCCCTGGATGACATCCACTCAGCCATCGCTGTGGCAACACATGAGCTAGGCTTGCTTCCAGGTACTTCCTTCCAAGCACGCGTGGCTCAGCTGGCACAGCTCATGCAGACACATCAAACGGTGAGTCCAAGTTGTGTCGATATGTGTGTGTCTTTAGAGCCACTATTAAGTAAATGTTGTATGCTCTCAAATGCACTCTACTAGTTTATATACCTGACAAATGTACATTATATCATGCCCAAGTGCAGGCTTGTTTTGTTGCATGCAGTGATCATGAATGTGGCATGGTGAATAACAATTGTACTATTTGTTTACCAGTTTATGAATTGTATGGCATTGATTTCCACTGCAATGATTAGTGCTTGTAGTCCACACTGATTGTTATACATTGTCCATTTTCTCAATCAAATCTCTTGTTATGAATACATCATCATATTTATTCCTGTATTGAAGCTCATTGTAATGAAGTAAAACAATTGGACATACAATGTATCTGGTGTAAGTCCTGTGAAAATTTCTTTGCCCATTCATACAGTGTGAATGAATGTTCAAAATTTTGTTTGTGATGAAATCGTGTTACAAGGCTGCTCAAGCACTTTGCCAGGCAAATAGATTGTGTGTAATACACTCTACACTTGGTCAGTAATGAATGTTTGCAAGAGTCTATTCAAAGTGTCATGGGTGAACAGCCTTCTACAACATCTTTGTCAATGCCCATTTCGACTTTCAACAATTCCAAGATCGTAGCTGAAGAACCCCCCCCCCCCCCCGGAAAAAAAGAAAGAAAGAGAGAATGACACAGCTCTGTCTGTTGCTTGTGTTTGAACTCCCTATGTGCAATCGGAGACAGACATGTACAAATCCCAGTTAGGCCTTTATTTTTCACCACGGAGGACATTTAGATTTTTTTCATAAAGTGGCCCTCAATACCTGCTTATGATATTTCCCTGTAGGTGATTGTCACTGGTCCACCTGGATGTGGTAAGAGTGAAGTCATTAAGACACTAATGGCAGCTCAGAGAGAGATAGGCAAGACCGTCATCGCTCATAGGATCTTCCTCCAGGCTGTGGAATCGGTGGAGCTACTTGGCAGCGCTGACCCAGACACCAAGTGAGTGAAATGTTATTGGAATCAACCAAACAATCCAATGCACAAACTCCTTGTCCTCCTTATCCCCTGTGAATTAAGTCTATGAAATTTGAACTATAGTAATAACATGCAAATGAATATCATATGATTGCTTATACTGTCAGAATCACATCAGGAACATTTTTATTCAAAATCTGTACTTCAAACTGTCAAGCAACACCAAATCTACATGGTTCTAGAATTTTACTTTTTCCTTCTACAAATCCGATTGTCATTTTGTATTTTTTTTATGGGCCCCAAAGATTCAGTGATGTTTCTCTCCTGAAATCATATTGCTGTGCCATTGCAAATTCACTATTGACTAAAAATATTAGCAGTGAGGATATGGCAGTACTCTTTTTACACTGTATAACATTCCATTGCCACAACAGTAAGGTCACAAAGTGATAGATTAGACACATATCCTTCATGATATCTGTTCAAGTTTTGTTCTGCTCTTTGTTGACACCCTCCAGGGAGTGGCGTGATGGACTCTTTATAGCCCTCCTGCGTAAGCTGTGCCTGGTTCCCATGGCAGACCCAAACCAGAGCAAACCCCTCATGAAGGCCCTGCATCTTGATGGAGAGGTAATCAACAATTAACTACTCTGTAAAACCAAAGAATTTTGGGTGCATAAAACTTTCCTACATTTTGCAAGGAGCTGAGATTCACGAAAGTAACATGCCTTATACGAAAGCTCAACAAATCTAAGTGTGTATTTTTGAAACATTTAGTGCACTTGCTATTCTTTCATAGTCGACAATTCACAGAAGTTTCATAACATGAAAATGGCCCCTGGCTCCAATTCGCAAACATTTCATTAATTGTTTTGTTTTGTTTTGTTTTGTTTTTCTTTTGCAAATGTTTCTGGTGTAAATGTAATTGTGTGTGCTGCATGATATCTTTTTTGACACGGTGGTCTGTGATTCTTCACGATTGTTCTGTACTCTTTTTCCCCATTCATATCGTTTATTACAAATCAAGTGGAATCAAATCTAGTCTATTCAAATCAAACTATACCATTACAGGCTTGCGCCAACTTCCTTTTCTACTCGTGTGTGTTCCATCCACAGATCAACTCAGTTCAGATGGAGATCTTTGGTTCCTTGTTTGACCATCAGGGAATGTTGGTTCTTGCCAACAATGAGAGAGTGCACATTCCAGAGAATCTGTCCATTTTCTGGGAGGTATGTACGGCTGTATCAATAATATGAGGGTTTAGTATGTAACAACAACATGCTTGCTGGAGGCTAGGAAATAAAAGCTGAAAATTAAAAAAATACTTGTCGAAATAATGCTGTAGTTCAAAACTCCTTGAGGAACTGTGTGAGATATTACTGGTATCGTAGAAAAAAACAGAACATCAGAAATGTCATTCTGACATACAATGTACACTAGAGCAGAATAGTCATATTGAGACCGTTTTCAAGCCAATCATCTACCCTGGCATTTACTTTTGTAATGGTATTCTGGTCCAGGAGAAGTTACCTAAATACCTTACATTCATAGCATTCTTGAAGTTAAAGAAGTTTACCGATATATATATAACTTTTCTAGGAGGCACAGACTGATAGTTCACCTTCAGTAGCCTCTGCTGCTGATGAATATAAGGTCAATAACAATTAGGGCTCTATGAATGCTTACTGTGACATGATTCTACATATCCTGGTATTGCTAAATGTTCTGATGTGTGTTTGTCACAGATTGAGAGCATCACAGAGCTGAATCCCGGCCTGATCTCCCGGGTCGGTGTCCTCTCCATGGACCGATCTGATGTCGACTGGCCGCTCCTCCTGACTGCCTGGATCGACGGCCGTCCCGAGAAGGAACAGGACACCCTGAAGGCACTGACTGACCGGTACCTGGGCCCCACCATGGAGTACCTGGACCTCTGTACCAGACCAGCTGTCATGACAACAAGCAAGCAGCGGACGAGACCAAAGATGAAGCGCATCCTGGACACCAGCGAGAGTAACATGGTCCTCACCTTCTGCAGCATCCTTGATGTAAGACTAGCTGACATTATCTTGACTGTAATTTGGCGAGAATGTGAAGGAGATCTTGTTTATGTGCAATAATAATGATAAACCCCTTCTGTTGTTAGGTACTTGGTTATAATTTGCCATGTTTTTTCTTCAGCATGCAGTCAATCCTGCAAACCTTTGTTGATTATGTTAAGTTGGCTAGCTCGCTCAGGGCTATTGTTCCTTAGTCCAACAGGTAGGCCATGATGACAGAGTAGGGATCTGGGGAATAGGTAATCTCTATCCATTGGCAGGCGGTTATTGAACATCTGTGCCAATCCGTGAAGAAAATGCTCCAGCAAACATGCCAATCCTCATTTGAAGCATTGTATATTATAACTAGAGCTTAAAATGTTTTGTATTACCTTGCTTCCTAGGCCATCATTGCCCACAATGCAGACCTGACTGATGAGCAGTATGAGCGCTACATCAGCTTCGCCGCCGTCTGGGCATTTGGTGGGACGCTGGAGGAGAAGCATCGCTCCACTTTCAGCCACTGGTGGCGATCTACGTTTGAGGATCGTGCTGTGTACCCTGAAGAAGGAGAGGTGAGAATAACTCACTGAAACTAACTGTGTAAACTGTTATTTTCATGATTGTATGGTTTTTGCTGTTCGGCCACAAATGTAACCATACACAAAAATATTGACATGCCCTAGGGCAAAAGTGCACTTACGATAGCCTTCAAAGTTGGTGTCATTTTGCAAAAGCAACATCTCGCAAAAATGTCTGTGACCTACTCATTTGTGCATATATCTGTACGTGAAAATAACAGCTTATACAGTACTGCATTCAGTTGATTCGTTCCATTGCAGGTATAGAACTTATAATGAGAGATCATTTCATACTGACTGTTTGATTTAGATATACCTCAGGCAAGTCAAATTGATATTATCAATACAAAACATATACAGTGTACAAATGACATTTAACCTCCAATTACTCTTAAGCTTGTCAGGCATTTTTTTTTTTTAAGAATTATGGAATTAAGACACCAGCTGCAGCTGTACATTTCCCTAGTACATTATTCACTTACAGTTTTCATATTCTGAATGATGTAAATTATATAAAACATGAACTGTTCAAAGAAGTATATGCCTTCACTGACTCTGCTCCCTGGTGTTTTACCTCAAGGTGTTTGACTACTTTGTGGATGGTGAGAGCCAGGAGATGGTGAGCTGGGGAGAAGCCGTCCCTCCTTACAGCATGCCGCCACACGAGGGCATCCCACTGGATGCATTCGTGCACACTGTTACAACTGAGGTAAGAAATATTTACACATGAGACAAATCTAATCTTGTTGTTAATCCTACTCTAGGTGTATTTGGAGCAGACTCTTGGAACTGAACAGCATTTCATTTTTAGGAAGAGATTCATTCTTTTCATACGAGTATTTTTTTCTTTCATTTGTGTTTTTTTTCTCTGTTCTTTTTCTTGTTTTTTTTTACTTATTTTTTTCTTGTCTCCTGTTGTGTAATGGTTTGTTTGTTTGTGTGATTTTGTGTTTGGTATTTGGTATACAAAGTTGTGCAGCTAAATTTGCTCCCAATTTGATCTGGAACCTGTACTAGACCACCCATCTCCTGTAGGCATAGTTGACTGGTATCTTCTAGTCATGAATACTACTGACTGTGTCATGTTTCTAATGCTCTCTTTGTGTTGTTCAGATGGAACTTGAATGCACTTCTATTAACTGTTTGCTTATTGTCAATTATCAGACAGGATTGGCTTATGTATGTGTTTCTGCATTTTCTTTTGAATTATGTAGCAAATCTCCTACCTGCTGGGCCTGTTGTCAGATGCCGGCAAACCGGTGATGCTGGTGGGTGAGGCTGGGTGTGGGAAGACTTCCATCATCAATGATCGCATCCGTACCGTGTGCTCTGGAGAAGTGGCTGAGGTTCTCTCTCTTACCATCACTGCCAACAGGTATCCCTTCCTATAAACCCTTATTAAACTATCATCTAATTTCATCTCTGTGGCTTGATATGATTTTTAAGAAAAGCAATGATTTTTATGATACGATCAAATACTGCATTTTGTAATCTGTATCATATTATTCATCTGATACAACTGTGATTATTGTAATTCTGTTTCTATCATATAAGTGCAGATTTTGTAGTAGAGTTGTCAATTTGTTGAAGGGGTTATTATCATACCTATGTAAGGGTGCTTTGTTTATTCATTCATACTGTAGTTACATGGAGTATTCATTTACTGTCACAGTGTATTTACTTACTTTTTTTTTTGGGGGGGTACCTTCTGTAGTAGGTTATCTTTATACTTAGTATCAATTATGTTTATTTTGTGAGTGTTGTTTTGTAGGTACTACTAGTTTATGATGATGTGTAGCAACATTTACTGTAATAGGCTGTCATTGACTCTAGACAAGGAGACTACCTTGTATCAATAGCTCATCTCTCTGAAATCCTCATTATATTATAAGTGACCATCAATTGTTTCCTTGTGCAGGTTCACCACCAGTCGTGTTCTGTGGCAGCGGCTTGAAGAGAGGCTAGAGTGGCGCCACGGCCGTACCTACGTACCAAAGGGCAACAAGAAACTCATGTGTCTTGTGGATGACCTCAACCTCTCCTATGTAAGTCTTTATTATTTTTCTACTCTAGGCGAAACTCCTAAAGGCTTTCTCAACACTATTCAAACAGTGTAATGTTCACAGGTTTGCTGTTATGAGAATTTTGAACATTCTATTCAAACCCACTTGGTAATTCAGGCCAGTTACATGCATTATCAGTCATTGTACTCCTTGATGCAAAAACCTATGCACAAATCTGCAATCTGAATGAAAAATGGTACAATGCGTGCTACAAAGTTTATGTGTCCAATGAATGCAATCAATAAAACACCCCACAATTACTGTATCAAAATGTATTGAAAAGTAGCAATGATATTAGCAACACAGGAACTAAACCAAGCATATGATGGCACCCCAATTGCAGCTCGCTTGCCATCACAAAATGTCTTGAATTGATTTGAATTTCATTGAGAAAATATGAAATGTCTGTTTGACAAATGTCGTACCTTATTAAATTTTCTTTTAACTTACATCCTAGGTCGACCAGTTCCACCACCAGTCTGCCCCAGCAATGGTCCGCCAGCACCTGGACTCTGGAGGCTTCTATGAGCCGGACACCCACCGCATGCGGGAGGTGAAGAATGTGACCTATGTCACCACGGTTAACCCCATGACTCCTGCCAGTGTGCCCAGCCTAAATCCTCGTCTTGTCAGGCATTTTGCTGTCCTGGGCATGCCGTATCCCAAGTAAGTAGGGCTTCAGCGTATTTCTAAACTGCAAACATGTCTTTACTTGTAATATTAAGTGTACTAGACACCTTTTATCTGTTATATTTCTTTGTTTGTGTCTTGTTAGTTTGCTCTTTTATTTCATTTGTTCTGTGTCACTTGTTGCAGCTAGACATATCAGTCACCCAATGCCTATCCCAGAACCTGGCACATGTGCAGCAAAAAAGCTAAAAAAATCAGAATCAAGTCATATCAGAGTCAACCTTTCCTACCCCAAGTGCACATATATTTTCTTGAAACAATATCTAAAAGACGTCAAGTGATTCTCTGTATGTACACATTTTGTAGCTTTTTCACACTTTATTCTGCTTGTGAGATATGAATGGGGTACTAGGCAATAAATTGACAACTTACCCTTTTCATAACCGATATAAAGCTGATTGAGTGTGGTTTACATGGTACAGATGACAATGTACACCTGTATGAATTAATAAGATCTGTCGCCTGTATACTCACCTTCATGTCATTTGTTCTGTGTCCCTCCAGGAATTCTGAGGTCCACTACATCTTCACCACCCTCCTCCACACCCACTTCCTAACCCCAGCCACAACCTCCTCCAGTGCTGGCAAGGACCACAAGGTAGGTTAACCCTTCTTTCATCAGTTGCCATTGATAATAGCTCATTACTAACAGGTGCCGCAAGCAGTAATATGTCACTTATATCTGACTGTATGTCTCTATATTTTGTGGAGTCTCTCTATGTATCCACTGCAAGTAACTGCAAAAGTGAAGTAAAGAAAAGAAAAAAAAAATAGATGCCAGTATATTCATCAAAGCTCGATTAACCCCATAAAACATGTACCAGTATCCATTTACGTGTATCTTGCCTTCGTTCTCACTTAAAGGTAAACCATTCAAGCAGCTATGTCACTGTGTTTGTGTATCTACGAACTGCAAAAGTAGAGAAAAACATATTAGAGATATATTTATTAAAGCTCAAGATCTGCCATGGACTTTTGCATTTTAAATATATACAGTACCTAGGCATATTGATTATAGAACAGTCTTTATTTATGTCGATGTACTGAATTAATTTTCTGCAGTGTACTACTCATGTACGCACATCATTGTGTTGTGACCAAAGTAGATGATTAAATTGTTATTTAGTCAGAGAAATTGTTATCCTACAGACCCAGTGCTGGACTTTATGAATTTTGCTTGATATCTCTTTTTCCCGGCATAGATTAACTTAGGTTTATACCTCAATTGATAAATTATTTAGAGTATAATCTGTTCCATATGTTTATACTCCCTGGAGTTATTTGGTTATTTAAGCTGATAATGTTGTTTGTTTGTTTGTTTGTTTGTTTGTTTGTTTGTTTTTATAACCAGAAGCAGCACCTGATTGACAAGGAGGAGGAAAAGATGCGGGCCCTCATCTCCATGGTAGTCAACGTCACTATCGAGGTCCAGGAGAGGATGCGGTCCATGTTCCTGGCGACGGCTGAACGCTGCCACTACATCTTCTCCCTCCGGGATATGAGGAGGCTCTTCCAGTAAGTCTCCTTCCTCCCTCATAGATCCATGTGCAAGCTGCAGTGTGCTGAAGTACAACTCATTGAGCATTTTTCTGGCATTTTATTACTTCATCTCTCCTTTCTCACATCTTTGTATCAAAAGACCGCCTTGTTGCATTCATTTATTGATATTTTAATTCATCATCAACACCCAGATGTTGGACGGTATCTTTTTTCTTCTTAACTTGTTATAGACTTGTCACGAGTACTTGTCAGGAGTGTACCAAAGCTGGTGCCTGTGGGAAATATGTGTTATAGCAAAATCAGCTAATCCTCATGGGGTGTTTTTGTTTTTGTTTTTTTGATTTTTGATTAGATTTTGATTTGATTTTTGAATTTCTTTTTAATACATAAATAAAATACACAGTCAGTTGAACGAACTAATTGAGCACAGTATAATTTGAAGCTGACAGTTTAATTTATTTCATGAAATAAAAAAATCTTGCTCAGAATATGAAGTTCTTGAACAGAAAGAAGCTGTAATCTTTTTATTCTATAGAGATGGCAATGTATTGATAAGGGATTGGGGCCAGGACAATGCTTAAGTGTCAAACATTGCACCTCCTCATTGCACATTCTGGTTGCATTTAGTGTATCAGAGGCCATCTAATTCATCTTCCCCTTCAAAATAGGAACACTTGTCTCTCCCTGAGACCAGGCACCAATACCGACAACCTCCTGCTGCTCTGGCGGCATGAGTGTGAGTGGGTCTACGGTCAGCGGCTGGTCAGTCCTGTGGACTTTGACCGTTACAGCCTGGCCTTCTACACGGCCGCCCGCAAGGAGTTCACCGCTGAGGAACCGGTAAGGAGTCCCAATTCCTCTTGATGTGACTTTGACATTCTCACTGGTGTTAATTTCTGCTGTAATAGCCTAGTTTGCATGCAATCCCCTTGTAAATTTCATGCATGTAATTTCACCTATCAAAAAATCTGTTGTGTTTGAGTTCAAATCTAAATGTGCCTATACAAGAGTTTCAGTTGACAGTGAAATGTAATCAAGGCTAAGTGTGTACACATGTATACTCTGTTTGTTGCAATCACCTGAAATGATCATGCTCTATCTTATTATTTTTTTTTGCATGTTTGAATGGTTGATTTATTTTTTGTGAAGAGGGGGGGGGGGTGGGGCTTAAAAGAATGTGGCAAGCTTTGCACTTACAATTGTATGTCAGCACCATTTGCTAAAGAGATTTTCAATGCTTAATATTGCAAGTTACATGTAATGCAGCTATCGCAACCTAGAAAGCTGTAAAAAAAGAAAGACAAAGAAAAGCAAACAAACGATCAAATGGCCATGAAAGGCATAACTGCAAATGTAGCAATTCACAGTAACTGCCGAAATATGCATGTCCCTCAATGGAGCATAATTGATTGAATGACTTGTGTGCTCAAGCTGACGGCACATGGTGTAATTCATCTCTGTAGCTGATCAATAATCACCCAATCCCCATCCACCTTCAGCTGTTCATAAATTTGGTAGTTCCGCTTGCATGATACTGTATCTTCACTTTCATCATAATCAGTCTTGGTTTCACACACTGTAGTCAAGGTCATATTACATGTTACATCCAGATGATGTCAGTTTTTGTAACAATGCATGATATATCATAGAATTCACAGACGTCATATAAACTGCACACCATTCATTCCATGTCTACAATACACTCCACAACTTCATCAAGCACCCCAGTCTGTATTGTAACTACATATATCCATGCATGCACACATCACCACCACAGTTTGTTTGAGAACATTATTATATTCACATCACAACTTGAGTTTTTGTTTTTGTTTTTTTTTCTTCTCATGACATGTCTACATCATATGCTCACTGTTTTCATTACATTATCTATACACTGACTCATCCATTCCAAGTTTATGGCACCAAGGTGTCCAAACCACCTACTGATATTCAGAAACAAGCTTACACTAGTATGTGGTGTGTCTATCATTTCAAAATGCACTAGAGTATTAAGACTATTGTACCAGTTCATTATTGATAGGTAGCTGTCAGAAGTAGGTACATAGATACCAATTTGTGAAGTGTAAACATTGTGTTATATTTTGCATGCACACTTGTTTCTTGTTGAATCTCATTTATCTCCCACTAACAACCATTGCCCTAACCTTGCATCCTGCTAGTCTGAGGCGTACAGCCCCGGTCGAAATGCCAGAGCATTCATGAAAGGAGATAAAGTGGTAGGAAGCTGTGTGCTGTGTGCAGTCATTACTTGACTGCAATTTATTGTTTGATGTGCTGTGATCATGTGAACACTATTTCTTGGGCAAATTAAAAGTAAAAGAGGAAAAGAAGTGTCTGTGGAGCAAGCTGAAGAACTATCCTTATTTTTTGTTTTTAATTGGTGTTATGTTTTTATTGTTTCTAACTGGTTTTATGTTCACTCCAGTCTTCTTTTTGAATAATTATAGCCATGCTTGTCCTGTCCTTTCTGTGTACAAACATACATTTTGAGCAAAGGACTTCTGTCCTTACTCGTGCAGGCATCTGAACCGAAGTATTCACCCTAAATGTAAACTATATGTTTCGTTGATGATGGATTGTATTAATTTATTTGAACAGCGTGGTGCACTCTCAACTCTAGGTGCATATGTTGAACAGTAGCTTTCTTGGTCAATTCCATGACATGGTATTGTGACTTTGGTTTATTATAACACAGATACAGTGTGTACATCCTGAACATACCATATGGAAATTTGTGTGCATTGACTTTGTTTGTGGTAGACTATAGCATTATTTAACTTTTTCTTTTGTACTCAATGGAAGCATATCTATTTGTTGAAAAATGCAACATACCTGTTTATGCCTAATCTTCAACACGTACATGGATAGCCATATAGAGAGTATACTATTTTGTTCTATTCAGTGTCAGCAAAATAATTGTGTGACATAACCAGTTGGTGAAGATGCCATTGCATTTTTCTTCTGAGATTAATGAGCAAAGTTTTCATGGTGGTGGGATGACTTGATTTCTTGTGATTTTCACTGGGCTGAGTTGGTGACTTGACATTTTTGTCCTTCAATGAGAAATTGAGTGCTAAAGGTCAAACGTAATATTATGTAGATGAGATGTGTAGAGTACAGCATAATGTGCATTTTACTTTGTATTGCTCGCCTGTTAAAGGGACTGTACAGTACTGGTTGAGGTAGGGATTCATGTTTTGAACATTCCTAAGTGAGATAATGAAAAGCCTCTTTTGAAATATGAAAGAGCAAGCCATGTAATTTTAAGAAGAATTCAACGTTTATTTGATGAAAATTGGTTTTCAAATAGCTGAGATATCCAAAAAAGTGCTAATAATAAAAGGCGACATGCCACAACTTTATTAGGATCTCTTTGTTTCACCATGTTTTTGGATATCTCAGCCATGTCAAAACTGATTTTCATCGAATAAACTTTTGATACCCCTTAGAACTGCATTCCCCCTTACATCTCATAGAGTGGTTTCTGAATATCTCGCAAAATGTTAAAAGCTAAATCTACGCCTCGACCAGAACTGTACACACCCTTTAAAGCAAGTATATGCACTGGTTAAGATGCAAAATTGATGTAGCACCGACTTTATTCATTAATTAGTATTCATATTGAGTAGAGATCATGGACCAAGTCATACACATACATGTAAGTCTGAAATGTCCTTGAAATGGATCTATTCAATACATGTCTATCATAAAGTATAGGAATTGAATGAGCTGACGTGTGCAGAAGTGGATTGGATATTATTTGCATAAATTGCTTTACTTACTCATGTGTCACAGATATAGAATATATCAAGTGATCAAGTGTTCTGTTAGCATGTCATTCCCACATTATCACATAGTACTGCTGGAAGCAGTACACTCATGACAGCAAAGTCTGTTCACTTATTTATTTGAAAGTAAATGATGAGATGCGTGTACCAATTTTTGCTTCGGCCTATGAATCATTTCATATTATCATTACATTGGTACTGCTAATGTTTCACATAATCCCCGTAAAAGAAGCTAAAAAATTCAATTTCAAACGAGGTATGTGCTAACACTCTTTGTGGAATCCTCCCTCCCTGCAGCTACAACTGACCATCTCCCCGGAGCAGCCCCTCTTCAGCAACCTGGTCCAGCAGGATTCCGGCATTGTGACTGCCGGTGGCTACCGGTCTTCTCAGGCCACCAGCAGCACAGCGGGCGGGACAGGGGACTATGAGAACACGGACCAGTACCAGCCCTGCTCAGAGGTTGGGCGAGTCCAGCGCCTCCTGCAGGATGCGGTGGAGGAGTACAACAAGGGGCACCCAAAGATCAAACTCACCCTGTACAAGGTAGGAAAGATGACCTTTCCCTGTTTCACAAAACTAACTAGTATAGTGATAAATTTCAGAAACCAATGGTAACTATCATGGCAACACTATTTCTAGGCCAATCAATGCCAAGAAATCACTGATGGTAATCACTAATTTGCAGAGTTACCATTAATTGCAAGTTACCATACATTTTGTAGTTCTATGCAACAGGGCCCAGGTTAAAGGCATAATTTACCATTTGCAGATGAAAGCATTAGTGCTATAAAATAGTTCTAAAATGTGAGTTGGGGATAGAAACAACCATTGTCAAAATTTGAATCCGTATAATCGATGTTAAGTGCTGTTAAATACACAAAATGTGAACAATAGTTATAATAAAAATTTTTCCAGACTAAACCGTATACAGTTACGGTTTATTGAGAAAAACCCTGATATCTCCTTATATTTTAGGTTTTATTGCAAATATTTCATATGGTAGGATGTATTATGATACAACAGACCTACACATATGCATCAAATATGATATCTTGAAAATTTTTGAAATCACTGCTCCCAAAGGTAAACTGGACCTTTAAGGTTCCTGCTAACTGCTGCTTTTCTCCTCTGCCCTATCAATCTTGACCAGCAATGCACCTGTTGTCAGTATGGGTCAAGAGACTGTCTGCGGTCATGTACTTTTTGTTCTCTTTGTGGAGGGTAGTCGTTATAAAGTGTTCTTTTTTTGGAGAACTATGTATTGTTGAAACACACTATACTTCTGTTTTAACTTTTAGGGAAAAAAAATACTCTCATGCCAAATAAAATTACCTGACTTTGGTTAGAAGATATAAAGTTGCACTGTGATGACTCTGGGTATTTTATGAAATCCTGCCAAAATCACTTCTCAGTTTTAGTAGTAAAATTAAAGTAATATATTTGCTTTAGTGTACATATAATCCATGGAAGACAGAAACTTGATCCTGGTACAATGTTAGACTTTCTCTCTTTCAGTGCCTTCCCAAATGCAACCACCTCAAGTTTGTGTATTTCTAATGTATTGAAAGAGTTGGAGTTTATATTCAAATTGGTCGCTTCAAATTTGCCTCTGACAGGAAACCGTCCAGAGGGTGTGTCGTCTGGCCCGTACCATCATGTCCCCCCATGAGGTGGGCCACGCCCTGCTGGTTGCCGATGGCAACCCGGGCCTCAGCAACCTCTTTGCTCGGCTGGCAGCCAGCCTGTGCGGCTTCAACGTCTTTGAGATCAGCTCTGCTCCCGCCGCCTCATCCAGGAGCTACAAGGTGGACCAGTTCAAGGCAGACCTCGTCACAGCCTACTCTAAGGCTGGTGTTAAGGTCAGCATCAAATCTGTTGTTACTGTATTAAGTAACCTTCCTATTTGTTCATATGTGTGCCATATTTCAAAATTATGACCTTGAAGAGGAGGAATAAACACATTTCACTATTTGTTGAATATCAACATAGCACTAATTATAGGCGTCAGCAAATGAGACCTCTGCATGCTCTTCAATGCAGAAATAGTAATTTTATGTTGAATGGATGATGACAACTGAACGTAAGTCTGTAAATAGCAATGATGTTGAATGATACCAGAAGTTCTGAGATTTTAATGAATTTAAAAGTTTAGTAAAATGTCTTGTCTTACAAGAAAACATGAATATTCAAGTTCCTTACATGTTTTCTTTATGTGAGGTTATTGACTATGCCTTGATGTTTCTTTAAGCTTTGGTTATGTTCTGTGGTATTTTTTGTTTTCTTTCCGTAATGATGTAATGATTTCAGGCAAATTTGCAATTATCAGAGGGAGTGCAACATGGAAGCTGGTAAGGGTCAAACGACAATGCAGTGTTACCATGTGGAATAGTTACCATATTTTGTGTAAGACCTCCCCCCCCCCAAAAAAAAAAGAAAAAAAGAAAAGATAATTACCCCATTAACTAAATAATGGCAAGTGATAAGGTTAGAGTAAAGATTAGGGTTAGTGTTAGGCTTAGGGTTAGAGTTTGGGTTAGGGTTAGGATTAGGTTCAGGATTAGGATAAGGGTTAGGGTCAGGGGAAGGGTCGGGGCAATTGTGTAATCTAATATATGTACTTCTTTTTTTTCCTATACAGGGCGAGAAGCTTCTGCTGTTACTCACAGAAGAAGACCTGTTAGAGGAGGATTTCCTGGTCTATGTGGAGGAGTTTGTAGTGACAGGAGCCATCACTCATCTCTTCTCCAGTGAGGAACAGACCACCATCATCAACTCCATCCGCACTGAGGTCACGGCTGCTGGCCTCACCTACACCAGGGAGACAGCTTGGAACTTCTTCCTCAAGTGAGTTGTGCCGATATGTTTTGCTTTCTGTAACATATATCAAAGAATTTATTTTTGAAGTGAGTTGTACTCAAAGATATTCAAAAAATTGTAATTTTGATTATTGAGTTGTGATTTCTGTTTTCTTGCTAGGTGTACATGTACATGTAAGCATGGATCAGATGATATTGACCTGAAGAGTGATGTGCCTATAAGATGTCTGTCTTTATACACGCTATACCTGCATGCAAAAATCAAAAACTATGTTTCTGAAGTGAAATGTGCAAGATCTTACTCTGTTTTTGTGCAAGGTGTAACTGCATGCATAGATCAAAGGAATGTCGTCCTGAAAAGAGATGTGCCTGGCCGGGATGTCTGTTTTCATGCAAGATGTTCCTTCACGCATGGATGAAAGAATGCACACATAGTTCTTTGTCAGGATTATGTGTGGTGTTTGGTGTGCATAGTGCAGTTCTTTTGTGATTAGGGAGATGCTTCCTTTCATGCAAGATGTACCTGCCAACACAGATTAAGCCTTCCTGCTTTGTTCGCCAAATGGCTCACATGCTGGAGAGTGTACTTCACAGATGAGTGAAGATGTGTGGAAACTATTTGTCAATGAATAGAGATTACCAAATCCCCCTAATCCCTATTGTGTCACATGGCTCCCCTGTTGGATTGAAGCACATTGCCACATCTGAGTGGGTTTGCTAGTTTTACATGGTTTGCATGGATTCTGAATGCTGAGGAAAAATGATTTGCAATTTGGCAATTTGTGTCTTCGCACATACATGTAAAGGGTTGAAGAATCTGGTTCTTTGTAAGGACCATGTGTGGTGATCGTTGTGCTTCAATTATGACTAGGGGGGTAATGAAACAAAAATGAAGATACAAATATGACCCTACACCCTGTACATTGTATGTATATTGTTATCACCTGCCCTTAACTTTATATCAAAATGATGTGGGTATTGATTGGTACACTGTACTTTGCCAAACCAACCAAGAAAGGCATGAAGAAACCAAGTGGAATGATAACAAGAGCTGGTTGCTTATTTTGGATGTGTGATTTCATAAATAAATATGAATTTTCTTTGGTGAGAATAGACGTAGTAAATAAATTGTTGTTCCTTGAAAACAAGCAAGATCCTGAAATATTGCCACATTGCAGTGAAAAACAAGGTCTGCATCTCTCTAAAAAGTAGAAGCCAGAGTAAAATCTTGTCCATAAATGGTCTTGATTCATGCGTTATTGATATTCTTCCCTGCAGAACCGTGCGCAACAACTTCAGGGTGGTGCTCATCTCAGCCGACACTGGACACAGGTTCCAGCGGCGGTGTCGAGAGTACCCCGCCCTGACAGAGCACCTCAACTGCCACTGGTATCAGCACTGGACCAGGGAAAAACTTGTGGACCATGCCTTGGCCTACCTGGAAGGTGTGTACTAATCATATAACCTATTTGACATATTGAAATATAATAATATTATAAACAGATTGTAGCGCATGAGTATAACTATATTTTGTGTTTATCTTTCTTTTTAGAAAATTTTGCAATATGAGTCTTCACCAGCTGGCTAATGGAAATGCACGTGAATTGTGCAAAGACCAAGCATGATTTAGGGGAAAAAAAATGACTCCCAAGCTGGTGTCAAACTGTATCATTATCTTGAGTTCTTGTGTCTGATTACCATATAAATTGAGTTATAATCACAGTCTCCCACTCTCTATTGCTGTTGTGCAATTCTTTATGGGCAATGACAAGAATGAAAACAGAAAGCGAAAAACAGGAATAAAGTCTAATGCTGTATGAAGACCTTACTGAAGAGGACACATGAAGCTGGCCTGCTCGTAGTCAAACTTAGATGACTAGTTACTGTATACGCCAAATATTTTGCGAGATTTTTATTTTCACAAATTTCGTGAGTCAGCTGCTCTTCGTGAAATTAAGAACACGCAAAACTATTGACTCTAACGCTGATATGAATGTGACGTACGCGTATACATTTCTCCGTTCAGTACAGGACTCCATGCTCGCGAATTTAACCACTCGCGAAATTGTAGGGAAGTCCCGATTTGCGAAAATTTAGACTTGCGAAATATATGGCGTAACAGTTTGTTAATGCTGAAGCATTCAATTACTAATCCTCACTCCCTTTCACATCATTATAGGTACAGAGGGGATGAACCACATCCAGCAGGAGAACCTTGCCCACCTCCTAGCCACCATGCACCTCTCTATCAGACAGCTGGATGGGGAAGAGAAGGGACCTGGGAGGTACAAACACCTCACCAACACCACCTACGAAAAGTTTGTGGAAAGGTAAGCATTGTCCTTAGGTTTATTTTGTTGATCACATGAGCGCATACATTAGTCATCATTTTTCATCAAGACTCATGTGAGTTATTGTACACATGATACATTAATTTTCACCCACACTGCATGTCCCAACAAGTAGAGATTTTGAAGTTTTACATTCATTTATTTAAGTCTTATAAAAGTCTTGAAGTGTAAGGATCCATCTCAGCAAAAGTTTGTTAATCAAAATGAATTTAAGTACTACACACAAAAGCCTAAAATATAAGGGGATATCACTTTTTTTCTCAATAAACCATTTACTCTAGACAGGTTTAGTCTAGACAATTTCAATATAACTATTGTTCATATTTTGTGTATTGGGTATGTGGGACATCACATTGTCTATATTTGTTCTGTACAAATCAAGATGTTGATATATATATATTATATCTTTTTAAAGTCATTATGTTATAAGTGCCATATCATTTTTGATGTTCTGAATATCAGTCATTTATTGTCACTGACTCCTACCCTCCTCGCTACCTCCCACCTCCAAGGTTTCTGTCCATGTACAAGCAGCGTCAGTCCAGGATCCATGAGGAGCACCTGACAGTCACCAAGGCTCTCCAGCACATCAACAGGGAGAACAAACTGGCTAGCCGGCTGCAGAAACAGCTGGAACATGAGCTGGTGGTTCTTGAGGAGAGAAAGGATGTGAGTAACTCTCACTCTACTATGTATTGGTTATTGTTGTGTCAGGATGTAGCTTGTAGCTTCGTATAAACTGATTGGGGAGATGTATGTATAGGTAGAATGAATAATAGAAAGAATGATAATGTGCAGCGACGAGACGTTATTCCAACCAACATGTGAGCAATTGATCAAGACAATGAAATTTCTCTCTTGCCTTTTGTGATGCTGCTACAAAGTTCTAATTGCGTACCGTGCACATGTGTTTGGTCACAACATTTCAGCCAACTATGGATATCTCTTGTCATCGTCAACTTCAAATGAAATCACACTGACGATTGTAATAGTATGAGCCTGTAATTGGTCTTGCTACTTGTAAGTCACACACTTCAATGAATATGACTACATAATCCTTTTCTCTTAGAGGTTATAAAAAAACTGTCGTGTCGTATGTGAACATCTTGAATTGTTTGAGAGCCCTACTATTCTATGTAGTTCATTGTTTGTTTGTTTTTTTAATATTTACAGTATGATTGAGGGTCAGTAAATTATTCTGTTTCTCTGTTTTCTTTTCTTGACAGGGAACCATCAAGCTGCTGTCCCAGATTGGTCAAGACAAGGCCATCGCCGGTCAGCAGGTCAAGATTGTCCAAAAACAGATGGACAGCATCCTGAAGCTGAAACAGGTGAGTAGGGCTTGTAATCTAAGCAAGATGACTGCAGTGAATGAGATGGGAGAGAATATGGAATACCAAATACCATACATATGTATCTGTTAATATCAATGCCCAGTGAGTCGTTATCAAGGCTTGTCTCAATAGACAAGAGATAAAAAAAGGTCCCGTGATATTTAACCTGTTGCTTGTGCTGCAACCGTGGTATAGAACAAACACCTGATCGATGGTACCTTAGCTTATACAACATGGTTAATTTCTAAGTCACTACGGTTATGCCTACAATGTTGCATCTCATTTGCCTCAGAACCTATGGCTGTTTCTCTTCACTCAATTAACCCTTTCACAACTACTTGCTTTAGATTAATATGTTTCCTTTGTATATAAACATCATTTTGTTGAGACTGAATCACTGAAGAGGTTTTAGCTGATATATGTGCTGGAAGTGCAACCAAGTGCAACCATGGACCCACATGAAAACCTGTTGATATAAGAACCTCCCATACTCTTATTTTATTCTCCATGTCTATCCTCCATCAGGCTCTACCCAGATACACCCTGGCCCACGAGAGGGCGGTGTACAAGACGGTTGCTGTGGTAGCGGACACCAAGAAAGTGGTGCAGACGCTGGACGTGACCAGCCTGGGCGAGCTGAGAGCCATGCAGAAACCGGATGTCGACATTGAAGACCTCATGGCAGCCATCATCATGATCTGTAAGTTTTGTCATTCCTTTCAGGATAATCTTATGTCATTTTCAAATTCTATTTCTCATCTGGTGCCTTCAAGTTTTGTGCATCATGATAATGCTGTTTTGAAATGTTTTTTATGCAGAAAAGCTGTAGGCCTGTGCTACTAATTTATTAAGTATCCGTAATCTTACATTTTGGAAGTGTATTTCCCATTAATAGTGTACATACTGCATACACTGTGTATTTAGCAATTGTTCATGAATTGAGACACCCCAAGAACTTCACAACTTGTTAAATTTGCGATCTTGGAGTACAGTAATGGACGGAGAAACGTACGCGTACATATCACATTCGTGACAGAATCAGAATGAGTGTTTTTCACATGTTGTTGACTTTGCAAATAGAACGTGACTCATGAAAATCATGAAAATGACAATCCGACAAATGATAGATGCACTGTTCAGATGTTCTTTTGTAATATATTCATTAAAGTTAGAAAGGATAGGGATAACTATGCTGAAATTCCATTGAAATTACAAAATGTGGAAATTCTTGGTTGTCAGAGAAAGATGATGTACTTAACCTATAAGCTCTCTGGTTTCATCTATATTATTTTGTTTCAGTAAAATCACCATCATCTGACCTGACATGGAGCAAAGGAGCCAAGCGGCAAATGGCAAACATCGAGAGGTGAGAATAAAGTATTGTGGAATATAATTAGATAAGGTACTTAAAAATATTCAAGAGTAATGGAAGTGATAGAAAGCAAAACTTTTAATACTGTAGTGCAGATGAACTGAAGTATTTGACAATGTGTAGAAAACCAGACTATGATAGGATTCTGTCTCATGAAAATAACTATAACATGTTTGTTTATCCATCAGTTGGTTGATTTCAAGAGGTTGCCACTGTTATGATAAAATCATGCTTGTGTTCCTCAAGTGGTGATGTTCTATCGACTACTCACATCTTATATGAGAATTAAATAATTGAATTTGCTATACCTATTAAAGTCTTCTCAACAATTATAAAGAAGCTGTTCTCTAATGGCATTGAGCTTTCTTGAGGATAAACTGAAGCTATGTCTCTCATTGTCACTCTCAGATTTATAGAGGAGCTTAGTGCCTTTGATGACTCAGAGCTGCCTGAGTCCACCCTCAACCTGGTGGAGCCGTACCTCAAGAAATCCTCCTTCCAGGCCAAAAATATGATGAGGAAGAACAACAATGCAGCTGCTGCCTCCCTCTGTAACTGGGTCAGGGGTGTGTGCAGGTGAGCAGACCAGACTCCAAGCCTTGTACTTTGGTGCCGATGACATGCATTTCCCATTGCCCTTTTTTTTATTGAAATTTTTTCTTCTTGAAATATGCAGAGAATTTCTTCATTTTGTCAGAATGCAAATGTGTATCATGAAAGAATGTGCAAACCATGACACAACATGAACAAGTCTTCTGCTCAAATCATCACTTTTTTCTTTTTTTCTTATGGCAAACCGCATTTTGTTCCTGTACCTCTTCATAATGAACATCATGCAATGCCTCATCTTAGTATTGCCACTGTGTCATGTATTCTAGGTAGTCTATAATGCATACATTTATTCAGATAGATTGAGAACCACTTGCATGGTGTCATTCTCACAAAAACTAAAACTTTGCCAAAGTACTTAATTTTTCTGAAAGTTTTCTTCATTTCTGAATATTCACAGAAAAAGTACTTTGTTGTATCAATTTCACAATTCTGATGTGTCATGTGAATAAGTGTATGATTATACTATTTAGATGTATGCTACATGATTACCTTTTGATTGTGCTGTTGTCGATTTGCAAATCTTATAGGTCCCTTATCAAAGAAAGAGTTCTAATCAAATTGTATGCATTTGGTCTTTGCCTTGTAACGGTTACAGGTATCACCGCCTGATGATCTCGAAAGTGAAGCCACTTCACAGTAAGGTTGAGGAGACGAGGGCAGCCATTGAGGAGGCTGAACACAAGCTCTCCATGCTGGAGAACAAGAAGAAGGTACAGTTGTGCTATGTCAGTCACTTGCTCAGTCAGGCAAGCATATGCCAAACCTTGTGCAAGCCCTGGAATCGCCACGCAGACAAGACACTATTCGATCAGAACTTTGAAAGGACCTACCACGAATTTATGATCATCTGTAATTTGTGTCTTGCAGATCTGATACCTTGCAATGCCTAGATGTCACTGAAAGCAATTAAAACCTTTAAAAAAAAAAAGAAAAACTGTAACATTAATGAGGAAAACCAGAGAAGGTAGGATGGCATTAGACTGTAAGACCAGTATTTTACCATTAACTTTACAAGATATTTCCATCAAAGGCATCTTTAATGGAACTATTCCAGTACAATGTAGCTACATGTGTACATCTCTATTCAACTTACCATCATGTGTGAATGAGCTATACCCAGACAGTCCTTTGAATACTGATTCAATTTTCATTCTTGTGCAGGCCCTTGAAGAGAGACTGCTGGACCTGGCCCTGAGCTTTGAGAGTGCCACTGTGGATAAGAATGACCAGGAGGACCTGTCCAAAAAGATGACCAAGCAACTGGACACAGCCAACAAATTCAGACATGTGAGATAGCACATCTTTTTTTTCTTTTTTTTTCATTTTTGGAGGGGGGGGGATATTGTCTCATTGTTTACCGATTAGAAAATATCATCAACCTAACTTTTTGTTTGTTTGATACTATGTACTATCCACCAGATTGACAGGTACACGAAGTGCAGATACGTACTAAAGACTTGTATCAATGGAAGTGACAATCAAATTATATAGTTTTCATGAAATGTATGTCATTGTGCTAAACAGTTATCCTCAGAACAATTTATACGAGGTCCAAAGATAGACAAGTCAGAACTACTCAGTATGCTGATTATTGTTACTGTACATCAGTCATATTATGGTGGTATTTAGTTTTGACAAGATGGACAGGCAGTTTAGGGTCTCAATGTACAAAATTCAGTGCTATCACAATGGTGCACTCAGGAGCCAATCAGCAACCATTTTACCCTTTATGTACCCAGGCACTAAGCTTTTAATGCCCATCCTTTTGATCAGCTTTCAGTAATCCCTCCAAACCTTAACCCAGTTGTATAGTGAGCAAGCCTACTCAGTAGAATCTACCAGCATGGCCATGGTGACACAATAGGGATTAAGGGGATTAGGTAATCTCTTTTCACTGACATTGACTTTATAGACACCTGGGTGTACTTTTGTAGAAAGTATTAGGCTCTATAGTTTGCACTCTATAATCTCTGTTCATTGACAATTAATTTTCAAACATTAGTGTCTATTGGTGAAGGAAGCATGCACCTCATAGGGGGTTGGGCAATCTCTTTTCATTGACAATTAGTTTTTTATGCACCTGTGTGCAATGTTGAAGAAAGCATGCCATCCAGCATGTTTGCCAAGCAGCAAACAAAACAGATTATTGAGGGTTAAACATGGACAGTTCTTCGCCATCGTAATGTCACTCCACATCTCTTCTGCATCAGATCCTGGCCATGGAGCACCAGCACTGCATCCAAATCTGCCAGTCTCTGCCGCAGCGGGAGTTTGCCATCTCTGGCGCCGTGGCCATGGCAGCTGCCTTCGCCACCTACCTGGGGCCGTACGACCCCAAGTTCCGCCGGTCAGTGCTGACTGTCCACTGGCCACTGTGCCTCCAGGAGAGGGGAGTCCCCCTGGTGATAGACGCCATAGATCCCATGAAAGGTGAGAGTTGAGCCAAGGATAGGTAGCACTCGGCAAGTGGTGTCATGCAGAACAGAGACCTGTGATGTTGGGTTGAAAATCTATTGCCACATTAGTGAAAAGTAGAATTTACCTCTCTTGCTCATTGTAGCAGCAAGCTGATTTTTGGATTTAGATTATCTGCAAAGTAAATCATAGCTTCCAGTTAAAGAACATGTATTGGGAAGGAGATATGATATTGTTAGCATGTAGTTTGTTGATTTTTGATAATGTCCACTGTGCATTTCCTCTCCCAACCCCCTCCAGAACAAAATGTAATAATGCTAAACACAACAAAGAAAATGGCTATATAGCCTTGGAATTTGGTTTATAATTAATGTTTAGCATGAATGAATGTATAATCATGATGCAACATGCCATATGAAGATGTCTGTGACGATGTATAGCACATTTGATTGTAGTTTTGAATAAGGTGCTTAATTTCTATTGCCTGTGTCTTCACATTACGTTTCTTGATATGCGTTAAAGATAATATAAAGTTTTGGTACCTCAAAAGTTGATCCCTGAGTTTCCTTGTCTTAGTTTGTATTTCAGGTTAAAGTACCTTTCATATAACTAACACTGTGAGACTTACTCGCCCCAAAGTGCTCTCATGTCTTAGTAATCATGCAAAAATGGTTTCGTACCAGAGCAGAGCGGGCTCTGAAAAATTCGAACGAGCCGTTAGTTTGACTCGACGCGGTACCGCGATAATCAATGTACACATATTGTACGAAACCATTATTGCATGATTACTAAGACATGAGAGCACTTTGGGGCGAGTAAGTCTCACAGTGTTAGTTATATGAAAGGTACTTTAACCTGAAACACAAACTAAGACAAGGAAACGCAGGGAAACTTTTGAGGTACTAAAACTTTATATTATCTTTAATATTAAGTGGAAAGATTGTGATTTGCATTCTAAATGCTATAAAGTGCATTCATACTGATTGATGCCCCAGTCGTAGTCAAGGTGGTAGACTGACAATAATTACTCTGAGTAAAGCAATCTGCATCATTCTGTTTTGTGCACTGTCCACAGGTTGGATAGTTGAGTGGGCCATACACACCTCACCCAAGACCAGGGCCAACACCGAGATGTTTGAGAGCGCCGTACCACCACTGGACCTCGGCCAAGACGAGGATGAAGAGAACCAGGAAGAGGGGGATGGAGAGAAGGGAGAAATGGAGGAGACGAATAGAGAAGGGAGCGGGATGGAAGGACAGACAGAACGTGAGGATGGCGAGGGAGGGCAGGAGAAGGGAGAGATGGAAGGAGAAGGTGAAGGACAGGAAGAAGGAGAGGAAGGTATGGGATTGACAGAAGAGAAGAGCCAGGAAATGAAGGAGAAGGAAGAGGAGATGGATGCCCTACTTGCCCAAACTCAAGGTTTGTTCATTTCTCTGTCACCTGATTGCATGGTTATTTGGATAGTATTTCTTGTGCTACATTTAACTTCACGCATTAATGCCCTTTTTTGTTCTTGTGTTCCTTTGAACCAATGTGTCGTGAAATTTCAAGAGTAAGTGTTTACAGCCATCCAAGCGTAGTCCCTGGACATGTTTTACCTTGTAAAGGTTGTACCTTTAACCCTAAGATGACTCATTTTAGATAATTCACATCTATTAAGTACAGGTAGGTGTTAAATGCTATCCATCCTATTCAGCATTGTTGCTTTAAGAAAATTGGATTCAAAATCAACTTTCACCCTCTTAGAGTGGGAAGACGATATAAATTACTGTCCTGTCCAAAGTGGCAGTTTTTGATGACCGTATAATAATGTGTGATTGCTGAAAAGAGTAATAGATACACTAAGTAGCCTGTTTGTTTCTTTTTGTTGCATTCATAAGATACTGTTTCAAATTGAGAACAAACAAAAAAATAAAAAATAATTGTTAACAACAAATGATATTTATCCTGAACATGCAAATGCATTATGGCTCCGTGATATTCCAATAATCACTTCTCTGATATTCTTTGTGTGATCTGCAGAAGCCCAGGACCCTCCACAGAATGTCCAAGCAGCGGAGGGGGAGGGTGATGACGTGCCCCAGAGAGGATTCACAGCAATGAGTGGGATCGCTGAGAGTCAACACGCCTACTCCGTGGATGCCTTCCCTCAGATTGGAGCGTCCGAGTATCAGCGCTACGTCCAGTCACTGATCAAGTTACTTGTCGGAGAGGACTGTGTGCATGACTGGTGGATGAAAGGTGAATTTTTGTTCTTACACCTCTGTACAATATACAAATGATGCACAGGTCTGAGTTTGTCAGTATGAATTGTGTGCATGAGGTAGCTATGGAATGCTTGACCCAAGAGACGAAGCCAAGTTGGTTTAGGCTAAATTCCATAGTTACCGTATGCACACTATTCCTTCTGATGCATGACAAGACACATACAATGTACATCATTTGTTTTACAGCATGGTACTGGCAAATTTTGCCCAAGTGACAATTTGCAAGTCTCTCCTTTTGGCTTGCCATAGGTGAAACAAGGCATCAGTAATTATTGCTGCAGTGATTAAGTGTACTGCCAGTAAAAATTGATACGTGGCTTTCAACCAATGAGATTGCAGGATTCTCTCTAGCCATTCTATAATATTCAGTGAAAACTTCATGTCATCTGAGCTTATCAGGAAGAAATCTAGTCACTGATTGCTCTGATGCCAGTCAGGGAATTATACCCAGTTAGAAGATTCTTTCTTATTCATCACTTTTCGTCCTCCTCATTCCCTGCAGGCCTGAGTCTGCGGCAGATGGAGAATCTTGCCATCCAGAAGTCGTCATGGCAACGACCTCCGTACCTGATTGACCCTGACATGGAGGGTGTGCGTTGGCTCAGGAGGATGATCTACCAACACAGACTGGTCAACATTGACATGCACTCCAGGTCAGAAGGATACTAGTCCCTTCTTAGAGCCTTCATTCCCACTGATATGGAGCATAGAATATCCTTAATAAAAGTGTAGTCAAAATGGTAAACCATGGTCAAGATAAGCAGGTGCTGCATCACAATCCGAAACGGTATGTCTTACCTCACTGACACCCATTTAAAGATAAAACATCACATGACCATTGAAGATGTTCCATCTCTAGGACAGTTGACAGTGTACTGTCCAAGTGTTTAGTTGTTGTTTTTTTTTAATTACAGGTCATAATATTTATCAGGAGAAAGCTTGCAACATTGTACAATGTACTTTCATAAAAATACACAATACTGTTGAGCAAAGAGAAGAAATTATATACCTGTACCCTTACCTGAAAGTATGGTCCCATTGATATACACAAACACATGTGTATTGAGTGCCTGAATGTCATTCCTATTATCAGATGTATATATATTTTTTTTTCAATACATGCATACCAAGTCATTTTGGTGTATGGGCATTGCCTTAATCATGTGATGTTTCTTTTTTTCTCATTCTCCATCTTATCTGGTTCAACCACCATATCAACTACCCTCTCATCGTTTTCACCTCATATGGATTAATTCATACTGCAGATGGTAAGTAAAGACTGCATTCCTTTAACTCTGAAAGTGTTTGTTGATATGCTAAAGAGGTTTTTGTACCTGCATACTAGACTTTTTAATATTGTGCCTTCATTGTAAAAATATATATTTTTTTTTATTTGTTTTTTTTTTTTTTTATGTACATTTTCATATTTTGATGCTGGATGTACTTTAATGAAACTTAACACTATGATTTAACGCTAAGACTTAAACAGAGTTTTTAGTATACATAATACATGAAAATGAAATATTGAAACTTTTGTGCTATTAAACTCAGATTGAACTTTATATTTTCAATTTATCAATTTTTGTGTTAAGGTCTAACAGATGTTGTCATTTCTTTTGTTTTGACTGTCTTGGGGAAACTAAAATGTCTGTTTGTGTTTTAATGTTGACTTGTGATTGTAATTCATACGTTTGTTTATCTATTTTTGTTTTCTATTTTTGTCAGTTAATTTGAATGTTAAACTGTATGTTGTGGGCTGTGTTGGAGAATTTGATATGTTGGAGATGTGGTATTTTGACTGGCCATTATTTTGTCCTGATTTCTGTTATGCATGCATTAATTTGGAAATTGTTTTAGCTGTTATGTGTTAACTCTCTGATATTATCCCCACATTCACATGTGATTATGTCATCTTTCCCCTTATTTTGTTTTGTAGGCGTCACCAGCAAATTCATGTCTATTCAAAAGACACGTTTGAATTGTAAGATTCTTCCCTGCATGGACTTGCATGCTCTCTTTGAAGCACATATAGACACCCCATTACAAAAGACTGCAGTTACACTTTCCCCTAGCTTTGCACTCACCTAGTCACGCTGCATGGCATGTTACAAGATATTTAGAGCTCTGCATTGCATGACAGCCTCCACGCAGTATTTTTCTCCCTCAGACTGTTGCACTGTTACTGAAGAATTCTTGCAGATAATAAATTGAATATGTAGTTAGAAGATTTACAAACAGATAATGATGGTAAAACATACATTTCATATTGCCATATTCAAGTCAGTAATTACTAACTACACCTCCGTTGTATATCACTCATGTGTCTTGAAGACTCAGTTTAATGACACCTTCATTTTAAATGCATACTGCTTGAACCACATAAATTTGTGTCCACGTAAAAGTATGGTAAGCTCCAGATTAAATATACACACTACAACACCTATAAGCCCTGAATTGTAAAAAATAAGAGAGAATTAATATATTATTTTTTTTGCAAATCGTCCCTAGTGGGAAATTTCTTTACATGATTCATACCACTTACAGTTTGTTAAAAATTACATGGAAAGCCATCCAAAACCACCTTCACAGAAACTCTCATAAAACCATCCATCAAGAAACAAAGTGATGTGGGCATTCATTACTGTCAAATCATAACATATCTGTTGCTCTCTGCTTTGAAAATGAAATGAAAGCTGGCATATTATGGCTATTGATAGTGATTCCATGGATACTGTATTTAACAACTTGCATGCAAATTGTGCACTGAGGTACATGTATTAGTGATAGTTTGATATCTTGGGCCTTTTATGAGCAGCTGTTAGGTTAATCCACAGAGTAGCAGCACAATAACATGGCATGAACTGTAGTAATTTATGTAAGCACAAATGTCTCTCTGTTGCTTTGATACTTGGGGATTTCATTAGCAAGCATGCATGTTGAATAGGATAACTGCATTCACATTGTAAAGTGCGCAACACAGTATGCATGCACTGTATCAAGCATATCTCTGCTAATTTCAGACACTTTTGCAAGGCTAGTCCATAATACATGTTCTGACAGACTCAAGTACATGTAGCAATTTTCATCATCATTATTATTACTCAGGTTACATAAATGCAAAATGAACAAATCAAAGTTTACACGTATCTTTGAGCAAATGTAATACACCAAAATGTATTACCAAACAGTCACCATCAGTTTATGACTCTATCATGATTTTAGGCTGGTCTGTAAACCAGCCCTTCCTAATTCCTTGCCATATATTATGTCACTGCTATATTGTGGAGCACACCTGCATTAGCTGCTGTGGAAACTTAAGTGTAGACAGGATTTCTGCACCCACATTCACTGTGAACTGCTCTCGCAGTTCTGTTTCACGCATCATTCTATGATTACCACACTATATAAAATGTAGGCAGACATGCACAGTACACAGCTGCACTGAACACCTTTCAAAAACACTACTTCACTTTCGCTTTCTGTTAGCAGTTTGAAAGTTTGATACTGTCAGACTCAATAAAAAAGAAATAAGCACTGCATGATGATTTAATTGTTTGCTACATGATATTGATTGCTTGGTTGATGTCATGGTTGAACTCTGTGCAGAAAATGTAGGCAGCATCATTGTGACATGGTGTCAAGCATATCAGTTTGTAATGAATACAGTGTACACTTTATAACAATGCATACAAACGTTAGGCATACTTGTACTTTTTCTTTACCGCTCCAAAATAAACATCTCTTCACTAGTATGTTTTTTTTTTTTTCTTCATTTATTCTTTGCATGTACCCTTACACTGCCAGTACGTATGTTGAATATCTGTATTTTCTAGTAATGCATCAATTACTTCTAGATAAGATATATTGTAAGAACAAAAGGGGCGATGAGGAAAAAATAGAAAGAACTTGAATTGGTAGAATGGATTGCGTTATTAAGTTCAACTTACTCTCCACCTAAACAGACATATGCACTTTCATATGTTTTCTAACTTTTACATGTAGCTTCTGCACTTCATGATTAACTTAATCCATTCACTATACTTGGCGTTGTAGTTGTATGCATACACATTATGTTGATGTATATTAGGCTAGATATTAGGCACTTTGCACAGCTTAAATTTCTATTCTTTTTTTCCCCCATCACCATTGACAATTGATTATTTTGACTGCTTTGTACTGCAGCACACACACTTTCAATAGCTATCACCGTTAGCTATGAGCACACAAGGTGCTGTTGTATGATCACCACTGTGCATTATGTATTTGAAATGCTGTGTCTAGTCCCAGGTTTGTATCTGTTTTACAAGTTCAATTTTCTTGTCTTGTGTTTTCATAGACATGTTGGCTATTTCTTTGTAATGGATCAATCCCCTTCCTACTGTATCTTAGTTTTGAAATGTAACTTCATATCAATTTAGTATTGGTATGATTTTGAAGGGAAGTCTCCCTTTTATACTGGTTTATACAATGTAAAAGACTTAAGTTATAGATATCTTAAATGGCGGTTATGGGAGAAGAAACTTGTAGTAGTACATGAACACCCTATTGACATTCTGAAAGTTATTTTGTGAATGAAAGTTTTGTACTACAAAGTTAATGACCTTGGAAAGACAGGAGGATGAATATGATTTTAAAGAACAAATGAGAAGAATAGTAATTGACTTTCATAGTAATGTTGACATCCATTTTGCAATAAGTAGGCCTGTGTACCAGTGATTGCCTTTGTTTCTGTCTAAACTGATATTATTGATAGCTGCTATGACACCTTATCTAATTCAGTATTACATTATGCATTGTTCATCATTTAACATTATGAAATGTTATACAAAATGCATGCATTTTTTTTTTTGCTCATACAGTTCAAAGCATTTATGAAATGTCACTCTGTTGTGTACTTAATGAAACTTCATTACAGCTTGTATATCATTTTCTTGTTTCTGCTAACCTGACATTTTATCTTATTGTTATTTAAATGACCATTCTCCCTTATCCCCATTGTTTTTATTACTATCCATGCAAACATAGTCATGTGGAAAATAAACTTGGGTAGGTCTTTACATGTTTGCAGTAAAAGTCTTGTGTGGTTTGTACTGTTCTTTATATCGTACCTGAAATTCAGTTTGACCCAGATCTTCAGAAAATCTCTTTTTTTTTTTCTTCTTTTTTCCATTCCTTTACCTTTTCTTTTAGGGTATATTTATGCATAATATATCATTAAGAAAAGTAAATTACATTTGTGATATGAAAATGTTTTTTTTTTCTTTTGAAAGGGGATGGGTGGGGATTTGATTGCATTCATTATTGCTGTGACTGTTGTATTTCATGTTAGTGTTATTCACTTCAGCATTGTGCGATGCATGTTTTATGATACAGTTTGCTGTTCACCAGTTCAGACTTTTCTTGTGTGTTTCTTTCACCTGTATTTGCATGTCTCTTTCCAGTGTACTCTGTATTCAAAGGGAATACATGTTGTATGCTTGTGTATTTAGTGTCAGGTTGACAGAGGATCATCATTGATGGCTTTATAATACTGTCAGTAGTCAGTGTGTGACCAGTCAGAATCATTGTTCAATACCTCAAAGTGTATGATCAGCACAAGAAACTACATTGTATTGCATAGAGGAGTTTCTGCCGAAAGATTAGGCCCATTGATGAAATATTGGTGTTTAACCGTTGAGGACGGACTGATTTTGCCACAACACACATTTACCATAGACCCCTGCCTGAGTATACTCGGGACTCGCCCTCAATAGGTTAAAGAATAATTTGTTCAAGAAATCAATCTCCTGACATGGTATTCAAAAAAGGGGGGAAAATACTTCAAGTGTTTTGGAAGTTTTTTGTGTGATTAACATGACATTTCATAGTCATTTCATGTTGTTATCCATTCATCTCCCTTTGCATACATCCTTGTTTGTTTGTTGTTGTTTTTTTTTTCATTACTTAAAAAGAAAAAAAATAGGATGAGCAAATAAAAAAAGTAACAGAGACTAAAATGTTATTTCTTGAATATTCCACTGTCTATAGACTCTTCAATATGTCTTGGGGCATAGCAGACTTAGTAAAATTATTTTTCCACCATACTAAAACAATGTATCCTTATGATTTATGTTTTAAGGTTTGACCCTTCCATTGTGGTGCGCATTGAGAAGGCCATTCTGGGAGGACGCCCTCTGTTGATGATGAACAGTGAGGAATGTGTGGACTCAATGTCTGCACCACTCATTCACCATGCTAACCATGGAACAGAGGAAGGTGGCAGTGGAGGTAAGTCAACAATCTTTTCTTAACTTAATGTGTTATGATTTGACAAAAGAATGTAAACATAGCTATTAAAGTTCCCCCTTCTCCCTCCCATCCCCCTCTCAAATATCTATAAAGATACCGCTCCATGCTTCATTCCAGAGTACCTTGAAGACTTCTCTCCTCTCACCTTCTTGATGTGCCTTTGGCTCTCTTGATGCACCTGTAGCGATTAGATTTGTTTTGGCTGTGGTAGACAGATAAGAAGCTAAACAGCCCTGTTTGCTTTTACATTTTTGTGCTGCGTTGAATCTCCAATATAGAGTTTATTCTTCTATAAATTGCAAAAGTGGTAAGAAAAAAAAAAACCACACACACAAAACATATACATGAGACAGTACATATGAAAAACGAAAACAAAATAGAAAAGATAAAACAATGTGACTATGACAAGCTTGACTTGTAAATCTCTCATGGAAAACCCTATTTTCAGAGCTGAGCAAGGCATATGTGACCCGCTACAACAAAATGATCCTAAAGTCGGGCGAGGTCGATTATTTGAAAATTGCATGACACAATTCCCCTATCTTTCTGCTTTAAATTGATATATAACACGTCTTATAAAAATAATAGGCTGCGGAGATATCGATGTTTAAAAGAGAGCATGTCAAGACGTCTGGGAAATCACTGTTTCGAGAAAAGCGCCCTAAAAGTTCTCCTTACGACGCAATCACAGTCAAGAGACACGCAAGTCAGTATTCACCTCCGGACAATAGAAATTAAGCCCTAGCAACCCCCGAAATGCTCATTCAAACACAGCGTCGGCGGTCTCCTCACCGACCAATCAGTGACCAGGATGTCAGGAGAAGCGGCTAGGCATAGCGCAACCCGCCCGCACGCACCGGTCGACTGGGCAGTGTGCGAGCTTCACGCTTCGGTTAGCGGCAAGCAGCAAACTGACCAATGAGATCACTCTGGTCGTTGTTAGGGGCGGAGCCTATGTGTGGCGCTCAATCCAAATGTTTGAACCAGTTTCTGCTTCGTTGAAACGCCAAAAAAAAATGTCCCAGAAAAACGCTATTTTTTTGTCTTTCCTTTCATCATTTTGCTTCAAAATTTTGACAGACAATAGAAGACATGTCAGACTAATAATATGTAAAATTCAGAAAATCGTAAGTTTTGACCAATTTTGATGCTCTAACTTCAATCTCGATTTTCACGGCTTCGACCGTGCACGACTTTAGGACCATTTTGTTGTAGCGGGTCACATATGTGTAAACTTGAGAAGACCTGTATGTGTACAAATCTGTCATCTTGGCCATTTTATTTTCAGAAATTTGAATACTTGGAGTAATCGGCAAAGCTTCTCTCCTCCCATTAAACCTAACAGATGCCCGCCTCATCAAGTATTGCGGCCGCCGTCTGCTGGGTCACGAGAACTTCCGGGTGACCCTGGCCACCACCTGCATGTTCCCGGACCTAAGCGCCCGCACCGCCTCAGCCACCACGCTGGTCAACTACAACGCCTCACCCGAGATGCTGAGAGAGGACCTCTTGGACCGCGCCTTTGGGCGTGTCATGCCACACCTCTATCTGGAGAAGAAGCGGGTCCTACGTGCCATCCAGCAACACAAACAGACCCTCAAGGTTGGTGCAGCTTCTATGTCTAATTGCTGGTGTTGTGGGACATCTGGATGGAGTTCATAAGATTGCCAACTTTTCATTTTGATTATTTTACTGTTGCTAAACAGGTATGATGGCAGATCTTTCATTTAGATAAATTAGTTCTCATAATCAGATAGGTTGCTATTACAGGTTATCGTTCATGCCTTTGGCATTTTTCTGTAAATTTCTATAGCATGTTGAATTTGATAAAATGGCTGTCAGATGCATGTTTTTTTTTGTTTTTTTTTCCCCCCTAAGCAACAGTCTATATGTCTTGTGGAAAATTACATTGATTTTTTTTTTTTTTTTGGTGTAAATGCAGTATGTGCACTCTTTGATTATTTCATAAATAGAGTAATAAACAATATGACTACCTTAGAGTCTCCCCCAGATATCACAAAGTATGATATACCTTTCTAAACATGCCTTTGTTGTACAACTTTACAAATGACAGGGTATTCATTGTCAAACATGGCCTTCATGTGTTTTTATGCCTCCGCAACGAAGTGGCCGGAGGCATTATGTTTTCGGGTCGTCCGTCCGTCCGTCCGTCCGTCCGTCCCGTTTTGTTTTTGTCGATATCTCAAGAACCGTGTGGGGGTTTTACATCAAGCTTGGTATGAGGGTATATCCTTGGGGGATAATACTTTGTGTGGATTTTAGGGTCACAGGGTCAAAGGTCAAAGGTCACAGGTTATTTTGTGAAAAAAAAATTGAAATTCCACATATTTCTCCATATCTCGCAGATGGTTCAAGGTATCTTCATAGAACTTAGTATATATGCTTGTACCGATGGGCAGTGATTATCTAGGGAAGTTGGGGGTCATGGGTCAAAGGTCAGGGTGGTCAAAGGTCAAGGTCAACTCCTCAAAATATCACTACTTTCCTTAAAATGCAATATGCCTGAAGGTTTTTTTTTTTTTTTTTTTTAACTGGATGTATGGCATGTATTACCCAATATACATTTTTTGGGAAGTTTCTTGCCAAAAGGTCAAAGGTCAAAGGTCAAGTGAAAGTGCTAAATTGCACTTTTTCCTCCATATCTCGAAAGTAACTCAAGGTATCATCATGAAACTTACATATTTATGCATGTTCTACCTAACAGTGATTCTCTGTGGAACTGTGAGGTCAACGGTCAAAGACCAGGTTTAGATAATGCTATTTTCCCATTTGATACTGAAATTATACTTTTTCTCAATACCTTGAAAATTACTCAAAGCATAAACTTATAAAAGGGTCAAAAGTCAAGTAGAAATCATTAGTTCCCCAAATACCTGCACTCTGACATTTGAATAATTCATCCAATTGAACCTAGTTCTAGGAAAGTGAACATTCAGCACATTTGTGGCAAACCTGTCATTTTAATATTTTGCCAATTGTGTGAAACTGTCATCACACATTGTCAAGACATTGTACTATAGACCTATTAGGAGAACCATGCATGATGGCGGAGGCATATCAGTCGCCGTAGCGATATATCTAGTTGTAACAAAGCATGATTACAGTAAAGTACAGCATTCACAGTTAACGATACAGCTTTAACACAGCACTGGAAGTGAGAAATTGAACTCGAGGAAATGTAACTCTGCATCAACCTTGTTCTAGGCCCTGGAGGACAAGCTCCTGCAGGTGTTGGAGGGGGAAGTGTCCTCCCAAGAGATCACCTCCCACACCGAGTACGTCAACTCCATCGTGGACCACAAGGAGGCCGTCTTTGCCCGGCTCCAGGAGGCCGAGGCGGTCCTGGATCGGCTGGAGCACATCCGGGACCAGCTCCGGCCAGTGTCCAAGCGAGGCGCCATGCTCTACTCCGTGGTGCAGAGCCTGCAAGGGGTGCAGCGGGAGTACCGCCTGGCCCTACCACTCTTCCTCTGGATGTTTGACCAGGCCGTCGGGGAGGACCTCCCCCAGGAAGTGGTACAAGAGGATGGCTGGAATGATGTGAGTTGACATTTCTCTCTCCATCTCTTTTTACACTGTATTTACTGCTTTGATATTCTGTAGTTCTGTTTGAATTGTTCCTATTCCATTTAAATCCTGAGCCACATTTCAGAAAGAGGTTTGCATCCACTCTAAGTTCTAGTTATATGCACTAAGCTAAGGCAGTACCCAGCAAGCAACCAATCAGCCTTGAGCACTTGAGCTAAACTTTTGCAACCAGTGTACCAAAATATCCAAAACTATTTACATGCACGTACAGTACTTGCTGGGCTCTTTGTATGGTTGAATCTGTATCAAAAAAAAAAAAAAATAAAAATGAAAATAAATTAAAAGTAATGATGGTAATAATTAAAAGAAATAAATGGTTGCAAGAAATACTCTTGAGATTCCATTCTCCAAATGGTGTAATAATAGTCTAATGTCTAGTAACCAAACAACACAGAATCTAAGAGTATTAATTTTGTCCTTGCAGGTTTATGAATTTCTATGTACTTGTCTGCATACCATGCTCTCTGTCTAGTTAAAAGCATGGGTCACTGGAAGTTTGAGTAACAGACACTTGCCTGCTGCATTTCAATCTTGAAATCATGGACAAGACTCTGCAATGTGAAGTTCTGTTGGTCATGATTATGATATGGATTTATATTCTCTAAGATAACTAATGAAAATTTTTTCTCTCTACAGACTGGAAATGGAAGTGATGACGAAGACGATCCACACCACGGGAAGGTTGTTCCTCCACCCAGACTGGGGAGTGCCTCAACTCGCATGTCAGAGCGCAAGGTGACCATCACTGAGGAACCTTCCTCAGACCAGCCACAAGAGGGCAGCACAGGAAAAGAAGGTGACTGATGTTTCTTTAGAGTTTGAATGTTAACACTGTGTGATTCTTCTTTTATCAAACAAGCTCATTGATTAAAAAAAGAACATTCTAGGAGGATACAGACAAAGGGATACTTGTGTGACAGAGTAACTTAGTCTGTTCTTATACAAACTATTGGTTCTGTAATGATTTGGGGGTTTACTTTAGGAATTTTAAAGGCATTTTCATTGCATCAGAGTATCTAGCATAGGGCAGTTTCACCATAAGTGTTAGCCTACTGTGTTATTGCTAGCAGCACCAATACCAGATAGCAAATTCAGTTCAGTTTTTACACACAATACCAGTTACTTCAATCTTGTGTGCACACCACTACTTCCTAAATGAGTACTGTATCCGCTGAGAACTGGTGGACATAATACCAGATCTCAAGTTTGTAAGGTCCACCCAGGACAACTAGATTCCTAAAACTGCTTCCAACAAGCTACTGTACTTCATTTGTGTGTGATTAACCCATGTTTTCTTCCTCGAATTGGCTCACATGATGGAGAGCTTTCTTTGCTGATTAGCACAGATGGCTTGAAACTTATTGGCAATGAATAGAGAGTACCTAATCCCCCTAATTCCCGTGTGTGTCACAGTGACCTCCCTGTTTGACTATTCAGGGTACATTGTTACACCTGAGTGGGCTTGCTAACTTCTGTATACAAGTAGGTTAGGTTGGGATGGATTATGCTGAGTGGTGATGAAAAAGCTTGGCAGGTTATCCTATTGAAGACTAATCCCAAGTATACTCAGGCAGGTGTCTATGGGAACTGTGAGTTACAGCAGAATCAGCTTGTCCTCAAAAGGTTAAGTTACTTGTAGGATTAAAGTATGGAGGTACATGATTGCACCATAGTTATATAATATTGGATGGCCTTGAGGTTAATACAAGGAAATATTGGACGAGCTATGCACAAATATTGGACGAGTCGAAGACGAGTCCAATATTTTGCTTAGCGAGTCCAATATTTCCTTGTATTGACCGAAAAGAGGACTCCAATATTATCATTATTATCCTGCAGAGGATTTTAGCAAAGAATATTTTCACTTACCCTTTCTGTCTCTGAGTGCTGTATGGCCTCCTACTGTACTTGATCCTGACATGGAGTATGGCACACTCTTCAGTGCAAGTTAATCCACTTCATTCCCATATGTGATCTATGTATTTTGATGTACATTCCAAAGGAAACTCTGAAGATCAACATCAAATTAACTAATTAATACATGAAATTTGTTTGTATAAACACATAATTTTAGAAAGAAACGATATTTTAGTTAATTCGTGATTGACCAATCGCAGACGTTTTTACTTCATATTTCGGGTCATCTCGTATATCTCAACCAATCACGGTGCAGTTTATAAAAAACTTTGGGGAACCCCCTCTTGCCGTCCAATATTTCAAATATTGGTCGCCTCGGCAAAAAATATTGGTCGAGGTCAACAAACTTTTTTAAGTGGGTCGGAGGTTATGAGGTGCGTATACAAAATAACACTTGTATTTGGGCTCTAAAAATCCTCTGTATGGATAATAATGTACAATATACTGTGTTTATAGTTTCATATTCATCATAACATAAATGCATACCAGATGTCACTGATGTTCATCATTAGTTTGTCTGTATGATGTATGAATTCACTGCAACTGATTAATAACAAATTGGCTAGTATTTTACATCAACATGGTTATCTTCATTGATGTGGGGCACTTTCGCAAGCAGTTGCAATAAAACAGCTTGATGCGAGAATTTTATTAATATGAATTCACTGAGTTATTATTTTCCCTTTTATGATGTATATAATCTCAGATGGTACTGAACAGGAGGAGGAAGAGGAAGAGGGTACACCCCGGACCATAGCACCAGACATTGTTGTACCAGATGTTCCTACCTTCCCCACAAACGGCATGGAGTACAACAACCTGTCTGCTAATCAGGTCAAGCAGCTTGTAGACTGCCTCACACAGACAGTCTTCCAGAATACTAGACAGTGAGTTTCTCTTTGCTTTGTATTGTGTACTGTTTTGTTTGATGTTTTCAGAGACTCCAACCCCAAGCACAGTAATCTGATCTTGAGATTCTCCCCCTAGAGACCCCTAGCAAACGGGAGACTCCAAGTTAAAGTGCACGAACCGCACATCACGAGCGTGAAGCGCAAAGTTCCTTGCGGTCGGGGTCCAGAAGCTCTAGGGTTCAAGATGCTCTCTTGTGCTCTCTAAGGCTTATTTTTCAACATTCGATTGCAATAAGTGAGAAATCTTTTTCAATGCGAGATACAGAGCCAGGGCAGGAGAAATTAAATCTGAAGTGGGAGAACGGGAGATTTTGCAAAAATGGGCTTTCGGTGGGAGATCTCCCATCGAAAGCGGGAGAGTTGGAGTCTCTGTGTTTCTATTTCATACTTTTGTCTTTTTTTTTTTTTTTTTTTTGGGGGGGGGGGAGTTGGTGGTATGTAGGTGGGTAGATGAGAAGGGCAAGAGTTTACTTATTCCATACATTTTTGTTCTTCTATTTCACGTAAGGTGTTTCCTGTGACCTAATTGCTGCTAAATAGTCCCTTTATAGTTCAAAGTTGAGGGTTTCTCACCTTCATCTAAAGCTGACTCGCCTCCATATAATGTATGTGATGTGTATGTTTTTTTTTTTTTTTTTTGGGGGGGGGGTTATACCATATGTGCAGGTGTTATTCATTTGATTTTGATGCTGAATTTTTGTTGATGGATTAAAAATTAATCACTTGTTTCCACTTCTCTCTCTTTGCTCTTTATGTGACTGTGCTTCTCTATCTTTCTCTCTCATCATCCAGGAGCCTGTATGATGAGCACCGTCTCCTCTTCGCCACACTCCTCTGCATCAACATCCAGTATGAGACTACAAACATCTTCTCTGAGGAGGAACTGGCTCTCTTGCTCCAAGGTAAGAAATCTCTTGAGAGACTCGTGAGAACCATTGCACCTTACCTGATGCACCCCTGAGTGCAGTCTGTTCACATGCGTAGAATTATGTGTGAAAGTACACTGCTTGTACAGTGAATTTGTAGTTCTCCTCTAGGAATTGGTAGTACTCCTCTTTGAGTGTGAACATAGCTTTTAGTCTTCTTTATTACTGTTTATTTGCACTTTGTAGTTTGTTTGAATAATGTTTTGAGTGTTTTGCACAAAGTCCCCATGGAGTGTTTTACTTTGTTCTTTTCATCATGGCTGAATGAGATATAAAAATATGAATCAGAAATTATGAGTTTGACTTGTTGACTTGAGTGTTTTTAAACCAGTGTACTGTTTGAAGTGTGCATGTCAGCCTAATTCTCTTTTGACACACTTGTTCACTTTACTTGCCTCACAGTGTCATGATTTTGACAATTGCATGAAATCACTTTTACTTCCTGATTCTTTTTATTATTATTTTCTGACTTGATTCTCACCCTCGAACTTGGAGAGAATTGATATATGATTAGCACCTTTAACAAGACTGTCTTTCTCTAACCTTGTTGGTTATCCGTTTCTTTTCCTGTTTTTGTGTTTGCATTCCCAATTTCCCTGTTTTCTTGCTGTGTTCTTCTACTATGCACTGTGTTCTCAATTCCCAAGGTTCCCTGCCCTATAGTAGGGGCGTAGCGCTACGGTGTCTTATTGGTAGTAGGACTTCTCTACCAATAAACAGAACAGGTGGGACCACAGAACTCGTTTTCAGCCCTATCAATGTTGTCTTGTCATGTGTGTTTTTCATGTACATGTAGTAGGCACATTTGCAAGATGGCACATGAATTCATTTTCTTATATTTTAGCTACAGTAGCATTTCATTACAAAAAACAAAAAACAAAAACAAACATACAAACAAACTCAACACGACCTTTGTTGTATCTTTTCATCGATAAAACCTTCCTGAAAATGTTTAAATCAGTTTTGAATAACAATAGTGCAGCTCCCATTTTGGTCGGGTCCGTGAGGTTCATTGTATTTCCATGTCATAAGAATTTGAAATTATGATTTGTCTTATGGAAGCATTGAATACTTGTGAGTTGCAACCTTAGGACTGATGGCTAAAAGCCCCCTCTATTCCTAGGACTAGGCATTGAGGAAAAGATACCCTGCCCAGAGGGGAACAGTGGTTGCTGTTGGGGATTTGAACTGGGAACCTCATGATTAATTACCACTAGCCTTACCCACTGAGCCACAACCCCTCAAATTGTCACAACACAATCATCTTATAACGTATCATTAGAAAAAGGTATATAATGCATATGTTTCTGTTGCATTTTACCACATACATTAAATTTTGTACTAGCAGGACTTGCTCTGCTTTTGGCAGACCATAACCCTCTGTATGTAGTTAAAGGGGCATAGTCCCGGTACCTAGTGTAGATGGCGCTGTTGATGATACTGCCGATCATCGTTTATACGAAGATTACCGAAGTTGAGCTGTCATCAAGAGTAAAGTGCGTAGGTGTTGCTAAGTAACGTTGCCTTTGTTGTCTTCTTTGCGCATCGCGCAGTCTGTAGTTACAATGCCTGGGTGCATGCATGTGCTTGTTATTGTGACATCACAAAAGAAGTTTGCTAAAGCTGTCATCCCCCTCAGCCGATTCATGAGCCGAACTGTGATGGGACCACTGACTACCCCACTGAATCGGACTTCTTCGGACTCGGGAAAGTGGGCCAAAGCGTAAGCGCCAAAGAGAAGTCGATAGCGTAGGTCTCTATAGGAAACTTGCGCCGTGCGCCCGCGTACACATTTGACTAAAACACCGGGACCATGCACCTTTAATATTTAATGTCTGTCTGTTGTCCCACCTGTCTGTCTGTCTTGTCTGTCTGTCTTTGTTCTTTCTGTTCCACAGTCTGCAGTGTCTGGTTACTAGTACCAGTGTGTTTATTTGTCTAATATATGTCTTCCACGCTGATTGTATGGACTCAACATTTCTTGAGTTAGACTTTATAGGCTATTCACTTTTATTGTCATCTGTAAGTTCACACCTAGCTGTTTCACAGCCACCAACATTTTGAGTTTTTTTCATGGTGTCTTTACTACATTTGTAAGAATACAATGTACACTGTATTAGCCACAAAATCTTTGTTCTCCTTTGTATCATTGGAGGATGCAAAAACCACAAATGAAATTAATTATGCATAATGAATATACAGAAATTCAATTGCATACCATGTGCATGTTTATGTGGGTGTCGATATGCAGATGTTAGAGTGTTTTTGAGTGGCAGGTCAGATTAATTCAATATGACATGTAATATTCATGAATTTTTACTTATTAGTGCACTGTCATTCGGCAGTAGTATTTGCTATAAACAGTACTATATTCTCAATGTGTTGTGTGTTCACTAGACATGTTTATATACACATGAAATGTAATACTATCATTTCAGTAATACCTTGATGCACATGTACAGGCGTATGTCTTTACTTCTCACAGGAGCAGAAGAAAAATTGTGTATCAGTGAAGGTGATGCTTAACCCTGTGCTCTTCATCCTCTCCTCCATTACCTAGGCAACCCGGGGCTGGGCAACATGGAGCTGAGCCTGCTGGACTTTGGCTGTGATGCCCCGCCCCCGCACTTCCTCCCAGCCGACAAGTGGGAGGATGTATTGGCCATCTCTGTCTTGCCGGGGGCCCTGGACTCTCTCTGCGTCCAAGTGGCCGAGATGCCGGAAGAATGGGAGGTGTGGTACAACTCGTCTGAGCCGGAGCGACTCTCTCTGCCCCTCAGACCGGTCACTTCTGCAGGTGAGACAAGATTCAATGCTAGAGGCAAAGATGGCAAGGTGATGTGATGTGAAACACAGAAAATAAACAAGAACAACCCATTACAAAATAACAGTCACACCTGTCTTAGCAACCACCTGTCTGAAGAGGCCACCTGCCATATACAACCAATAAACAATTCCCTTCAAGAGAAAAAGCATGTTATAGAACCCGTCTTCAACGGCCACCTGTCTATAACAGCCACTTTTTCCGTCTCCCTTGAGTGACAGTTATAGACAGGTTTGACTGTATCCTGAGGATGAACATGGGCTCCAGCAAGTGAAAACACAACAGGTGTTCTAATCTTTGTCTTCATCTTCTAGGACAGAATGAAGAGACAATTAAAATTCTTTCATATGAATGTTCCAAGTTGGACTTTGGTGGTTCTATTTCAGGAGAGGATTGCACTAGTTATTTAATCTTGTAGTGACTCTTCAATTTAGGTACTTGTTCAGAACATTTTGTATGAGATGTATGTGAACTGATGTCCTATGTACCTCCTTTCAACGTAGGTGAGGAGCGTCCAGTTGATGAGCGAGGTCAGACGTCGGCCCAGAGCTCCCCAGACCTCGGCGGTCTCAACGAGTTCCACCAGCTGATCCTCCTCCGCCTGCTGCGGCCGGACCGCTTCCCCGCGGCCGCCTCCCGCTACGTCCAGCGACACCTGACCTGCGTCAAGCCCCTCCCCTCGTCTCTAGGCAGCATCATAGGCTCCGCCTCCCGTTGCCTTGGCATCGTGGTCCTCATGCCTCCGTCCCCGGCTGCTGGTAACAAGCGTCTCCCCAGTGAGCTCAAGTCTACTGACCGCCCTGTGGAGATCTTAGAGACATACGCAGGAGTAAGTGTTGATTACAGTTCGAATATCTCATTCAGCATATTAGAAACTAGTTAGAATATACACATATGCAGAAATGTATCACTGCGATTTTTAAGTTGTTGATTTTCTGTTTATGTTAACTTCGTATTCTTTTCACATTCACCGTGCAATAGAAGAAAATGGCATCACTCCAGATTATAATGAAAATTATCGTAATGACAATATCACTTTGATTTACGACTAAATGGGACTATTGCTTGTTATTACAGCAGTAAAAAAAAATATAGATGGGAATAGGTTGATCACAAGTCCCTCATTGCATTACCTTTTCCTGATGTGTATTCATGGTTTTTGTGCAATGCAATCAACATAGTAGTAGTAGTAGTAGTAGTAGTAGTAGTAGTAGTTACTGTAGTAGTAGTACTAGTAGAAGTAGTAGTAGTAGTAGTAGTAGTAGTAGTTACTGTAGTAGTAGTAGTACTTGTAGAAGTAGTAGTAGTAGTAGTAGTAGTAGTAGTAGTAGTAGTACTAGTAGAAGTAGTAGTAGTAATAGCAGAAGATAGTAGTTGAAGTAGGCGTGGTAATAGTAGGTAGTAGTTAGTAGTTATTGTAGTAATCTTAGTATTCATGCTTGATTTATCTCTTTGGTTTTTATTGTAACCCTGTAGAAGAAGAGCATTCCCTTCGAGAGGATAGCCATCAATGAGGGCACTGAGCAGCAGGTGGAGGTAGCCATTGATGGCACCATTGACCGGGACGGCTGGCTGGTCATTGAAGACCTTCATCTGGCCTCCAAACTCTTCCTGGCCAACCTGCGGGGCCAGCTGATACGGGTCGGAAATACTGGAGGTAAGACTCATGAGGATGAGGGACGGACAGAAAGATGGTTCTTTAGCCAGTACTTTAACATCAGTCTGCAACACAAGCTGATTACTCAATACACAAGACTGTAGCATTGCTTTATATCTTTACCGGTGTGGACATAGCTTGATGTGTAGTCACTGTGAAAGACTACTGAGTTGCCATTCCAAATCATGGCTTGTTAATAGCTGTTTAAATCAAATGTACGTCCTCCAATCCTTAAGCAATGGCTGGCTGTGCAAATGAGTAACGTGTTGCTTGTTTGTGGCATTGATGATTACCTTTCTTTGATTTCATTTTGTATCTGTGGTACACTATTTGCCATGAGAACTTGAAGGGTTTAAGACGTGCTACCAAAGACAGTATGATATAGGCTTCACATACTGTTGGCATTATACAAATCAAATTGTCTTTTGTTAATGCTGTGGAGGGTAACCAAGAGGGAAAAAAAAAAAGAGAAGCAAAACAGGAAAAAACAAACCTTTATTCTACACAACAAGCACACAGGGAGATTTACTCTTTCTATTTCGCCTGTGTTATGTCGGGAGTTCGTCGAAATCAGACAAAGGTGTGTAAAGAGAAGAGAAGGGGATTTGGGTTCTAAAACTGCCAATTCCTGAAGTCAAAATAAATCTCATCTACACCTGGTGTCAATACTGCATTTTGTCATGCTATCCAACCCCATCAACATTCCAGGTCCACTCGGCCTCAGTCCGATCTCCAGCGATGGTCAGGCCCGGGCCTGTATCTGGCTGACCACCGAGCCCTCGTCCAATCTCCCCGAGGAGCTCCTCCAGTGTGTTCGCATTATCTCCTGGGACATGGTGGGGTCACATCTCCTGGAGGGAGAGGAGGGCCAGGCAGCTGGCAGCGTCCTCAGCGGGACCAACGGGACTGCAAGCATTCCCGTTGTCACTCAGAGCAAGGATGACATGCTGAAAACAGGTCAGTGATTTAACCCTGAAAGGGTTGGGAGGAATTCCCCCCCCCCCCCACCCTTAATGGTTTTCCATTGCAGTGATCATTTCTGAACCAAAAAGTAAAAAAAAAAAAAGAAAAAAAAAGTGCCTTGGTCTTTCATAATTTTGAGCCCACAGTCTTGTGCATCTATTGATATCAAATAAAAAAAGAAATGGACTCATGGTTATTGCACCAAAGGGCATCTTACAATTGTTTGCATCCAAACAATATCCTGCCATGAATAATTACTAATTCTGAAATCATCTGGCTGTGATATCATTATTGAAATAGCTAAAACACAGCTGGGGTAACAAGTTCTTGATGTTGATTTTATCTCTGAAATTAGGTGTGTAGATCAGGTCCACATTAGGAAACAGAAAGAAAGAAAGACACAGGTCCCATGTCCTCCTATGTGTTCTTCTGTGTTCTGCTTCAATTTCTTTTCTCTATTCTTCCATTTGTAGCCACCATAGCCGCTCTCCAGTCAGTGAACCCAACACACTGGCAGACGGTGTCCGAACAGAGCACCTCAGTGAGAGGCGTGGCCTACGGTGCCTGCGTCGTCCATGCGGTGCTCTTGACCCGGCAGACCTATGGCGCCAGGGGACTCTCCCAGTACCAGGCATTCAGCAGTGTACAGGTCAACCACTCCATGGAGGTCATCCTGGGGTCAAAGTTCATGGAAGCTGGGGGTCAGGCCCCAAGTGGGGCCCTGGAAGAACTTTGTCTTCTCATTACTGAGGTGAGGAAAGAAATCAGTCCAGGGCCAACTATCATGCCAAAGGCTTGCAAGTTTTTAAAATGTTTATGATTTTGTTTTTTCTATTTACTGATGAACTACGCAAACATGTATTAAACACAAATGTTTAAATAGCTTGTTATTTGTAGATCGTCGTAAGCTATTCAGGGTTTGACTGGATTGAATGGGAAGCAGTATCGTCGCTGGTGCGACAAGACCTCATATCTACAAAATGTCAAATGTTCAGGAGAGCCAAAAACATGGCAGTCAAAGCTCTATAGTGAATGGGATAGCCTTTCCTTTGACATGCTGTGGTGGCTTCACTTTTGGTGTAAGACAGTTGGGATTTGGACATGATATCATTTAACCCATTATTTGACCATTAATCAAAGAAAGTAAATTTCACCAAATTGCAGGCACAAGGTCTTGTCACCCCAGTGATGATGTGTACTATGTTTACTCTACATGACTGTAATTAACTGATGATGCATGTCACACTTCTTGTGATTAATTTGAAAATCGAAGAAGCCACAGGACATACTTTGACAGGAGCCATTTTGATACCAGGCTTTGTACTTTGTGCTCTTTGTAGGTCGTGTATGGAAACATGCTGACTGACCACTGGGACCACTACTACCTCTCCACTGTGGTCACCCACATCTTGACCGCCACCAGCCGCAGCGGAGGTCAGCTGGTCCTGGGCTCCGTCACCGTGCCGACCCCTCCGGCCAACGTGGACCCTGCCGACTATGCCACCTGGCTGGGGGAGAAGTGGGGAGATGCAGCAAATACCACTGAGGCCATGGGCATGGATGATGGGGTGAAGAAGCTGGTTAACAAAGCAAGGTGCGTGAGAAAGTTTCGAGGGAATAACGAACTATATTACATATGCCATACGTGTTTGGCGTAAAATATTCTCTAAATTTGGACCTGTAAGACATTTTAGGGAATGGCTGAATTTGTGATCCAATACCACAGTGACACAATGATAGATGAGTGTTATTACTTTTCAGAAAAAAAATGAGGTGACTTTTCCCTTTGAAAATGATATACAGGGCATTTGGTTTATGCTTGGTGATAGTTTTTGCAAGCTGTCATTTTTGCAACTTTCCATTGATTCACAAAATTCATGAGTGACTTGTATTCACACACCAATGATCAGTTGTGTATAGTGGAACTGTTGTTAAAGTTCATGTGATATACGTTTTAACATCTCAGTGGCCATATAGGATTAATCTGTTTGAGGAACGTCTGTAGATGAAACCTATTATCAATTTTTCAAAGGTGAGTGTGTTAGGTACATGGTAGTTCATATTGCTATGTTTTCATATTTCTACCCCATATACGGCATTATGCAGGGAGTCTAATTTTTGTGAATCAGGAATTCACAACAACTTTATGAGTGGTTAAATCATTGATCATGAACTACTGCAGGGCATGGAGAAATATACAAATGTACGTGTCGTGTGCATGTCACATTCATGTCAAAATCAGAGTTGATATTTCAGTGCATTATTAAATTTGCAAAATTGCAAAAATAGATCTCCATGAAATATGTGGTGTGTAAAGTATACCAGGACAACTTGAATGCCATGTTGTGTCTGTTGTGAAATGGTTATCTCATCTTATTGATACATGGTACATCCATTTTCCAACATACATTTATATAATAGGTAGATGCTCTGTGTGGTTTCCTATTTCTGAGCACTTTTTGTCATGCTATTGTACATGTATTGGGACCATGCATGATATCATCTTTACTTCTCTTTTTCCTACAGTGGTCTAGACTTCCTGTCATACTTGGACAACCTGTACGAGCTCCAGCACTCTGGACCTAAGGCTCCCTCTGTGGAGACCCACCCACCGTTTGACTCGACCAAGATCGCCAACGCTGTGGATTCGATCACGGAGAGGCTTCCGTCCATCGTCGACCTCGGCGAGCTCCCCGTCCACATTGTCAACGACGCCCCCAAGTACACCTTCCCCTACCACACACAGTCCCTCATGAGTCTGCTGAGTGCTGCTAGTGTGGAGATGCCACAGAGTATTGGCTTTGTGCTGATGCAGGTATGCAAGACTTTCATGTTATAGCAATTTGTTCCCCTATGTTCCACTTACAAAAAGAATGAACACCTCCCAGCCATTCTGAATGTAGAGGATAAAAGAAAAAATATTTTGACCATTCCAAGCTTTTGTAACAACAAAAGTTTCCTATTTTTTCTTGATAATTTTACTAAACTCTCCTGTGAGAACTGCTTTGACTTTCTTTACTATTCTTGAGCTAAGTCATCACTACTGTAAAAGTGGACATTTTTGCGGTGTTGAAATTTTTGCGCATTTCACGCAACCGAAAACTGGCGTGAAAAAAAAAGCACACAAATATTTTTGCTTGCCATATGTTTCTGTGCATGATGTCTTGATTCCGCGGAATAAAAAACATGAGAAACTCTTCCAACCTGGCCATGCGCAAAAAATTAGTTGCCCGTAAATATCCACTTTTACAGTATTTTTCACTCAGAAATGTTAAGAGATCTGAGAATTTGTGTACGAAACTCATTACTCATATATACATAGTTCAAGAGGGGCATGACAGGTAAAACATTTTGCTTTAACATGTAATCTCTGGGCAGGATTTGTCATCTGACAGATCAGAGCATTATAATGTAGCTACTACACCATGATACTGCTGACCTCTTTACAGTATAAAACAAAGGTGTACTTCAGCTCAGTGTCAAACTCAACTCAAGTGTTTTCCTCAACTCTGTACTGTAGTGTAATCTTTATCACATCCTCCAACTGCATTTTCAAACACCATGCAGTGTCAAAACTCTAGACCCTATGGTGTTTGGTGCCAGATGTTACGAACTTGCCGACATGCAGATTATGAATGACTTGTGTAACAGTGTATTTCGTGGTGTTGTCTGTTCCACAGGAGTGTCACTGGTTTAACTCCCTGCTGTGCCACGTGCGTCAGTCCCTCTATGCCCTAGAGTGCTGCCTGCTTCAGGGCCAGTATGCCATGGAGCCTGCCCTTAGGAGTCTGGCCATGGCTTTACAGCAGGGTATGGTCCCTGCCAGCTGGGTGCATCCAAACAGACAGCCCTGTGGGCACACCATCATCTCATGGGTCACTCGTAAGTTTCTTATTGTTCTTAGCATAGTCGCTATTTCATCCATTGATCCCTTTTCCTTTCTAAGCCTATATGCCAAACTATCATTTCGTCTGGTGAGAATAAGAAGGGCATTCAGTTGCCGCTAAAGCCATCAGTGTTCGATACCATTTAACGTTCTTCTCATTTTCACCGCACGATTTGGTACCCTGTGTAATGCATATACACAGCTGACGTACAGTGGTGTTGTCCTAATGCAGCATCCATGTGTATTTTCATATATCTCCCGTCTCCTCGCTCATTTACACTTATCTAATGCAAACTGAATGTGCATACATTGAAGCTGACATGCATACCTACACACATGAATAGATTTATTTGTTTATTCATTTTTTTAGTTTGTTCGTTTGTTTCAACTCGTAGGATGAGTCATTTCTAGAATGTTCATATTTCCTTAGAAGTGTTCATTACTAGCCTTACTGTGATGGAAATTTTGTTTGACTGTGACTAGATCTGAAGAGACGTCACACGCAGATGCAGAAATGGATCAAAGAGAGGAAAGTGCCCCGCTCTGCCCCCCAACCCAACGACACGCCAATCCCAGACGAGCCCCGGGGCCACCTCATGACAATCTGGATGGGAGGTCTGGTGAACCCTACGGCCATCATCACGTCCCTCCGGCAGGAGAAGGCTGCCCTCGCTGGCTGTCTCCTGACAGACGTAAGTTCCCCCTTTCCGCCAATGCATTAGTACAGCTGAAAACATTGCAGCGATGCATGATACCTGCAGCAGAATGATCATGTTGTTGTCACAGTGTTCACTGTGGCATGTAAAGTAGTTATTCAGTTGTGGGTGTGAAATTTGAATGCAAAATGCCTTTTCAGCTTTTTATATTTCCCTTCCTTCATGAACAGTGGATTATATTGTGCAGATAAAAGTGTTATGGCATAATGAGAATCAAATTTAATGTGGATTGAAGATATTTTGGAATCTCACTTCAGGCCAGAGAGTACCAAGCTGTCATTGATACAAGCACACCTTCAAGTTGATGGTCGAGATGAGAAAGCCAGACTCTAAGATGTCACCACACGTACAGACTCACATGTGATATGTTACATACATACCTGATAAAATTGTCTGTGTAAGAGACAGGTCTGTTACGTTGGTTTCCATCTAATGTAAGTATATATTTTTCTAGTGATCTGTAACATTAACTTCCCTTGAAAGTTCTCTACACTGTATGTACATCGTGGGTCTATTCAAAGATTGAATTGAAGATTGAGACTACAATTAAATCCTGTGATTGCAGGTGGACATCGCCAGCAGTGTGTCCAAGTCAATGGATGAGGATAGCTTTGATATCGTCCATCATGGTGGTATGTACCTCAGAGATGTCTACCTGGATGGAGCCTCTTGGGATGTGGAGAAATGCTGTCTGGCAGAAGCCAAGTACGTTCCCTTCTGATGGAGGAATGTTTATTGTAATTGATCAACAATTGAATTTCATGAATTGTGATAATGAAGTATTATCCCCTGCATGTTATAAGGATTAAAACCAGCACTAGCTGCTGGGCGGAAGCTCAGTGGTCTAGTGGCTAATGCGCCTGTCCGTTGAACAGGAAGTTTTAGGTTCAAACTCTGCCCGAGCACGTACGCCCATGATTTCTATTGCCATGGCTACTACTAAAACACTGATCAATTCAGTGCTTATTTATGGCAATGTAAGACAATTTTCAATCAATTGCAATGAAAACAATTTGGTGAAAGAATTTCAGGAATTTGGAAGAATGTTGTCTTGATGCATGTTGGATCCCACATGTTGAAATGTAGAACAAGTTTAAGAATTAAATGTACCTATGTAAAGTGGAGAATTGTGACATAAGATACCAAAGACAAAAAACCAATGTGCTATGAATTTAGATGTCTGTGCAATAAATTCTTGCTTATAATATGGAGTCTTTGGATTAGTATATTCATACATACATTGTAATGAGAAATTATGAAAATAATACACATTACAACTTTAGATACATTTCTCAGAGAATGTAAGCATTCTAGAATTTAGGGATCCTAACAGTATTTGCATACCCTCAGCTTGTCATCTTGCAGTATGTGTGTTTTCATATTCCTCAAGTCTGAAGTTCACTTTTAAATTGTTATGAAAAGTATTCAACAGTACCGTAGTATGAAGCGTAGTCCTCTTGTCAGACCACACAGTCTGTAACACTACAAATGATAATTACATCTTCTTTTCCTACTCAGGCCAACGCTGTCAGTAATGCCCAGCATCTACATTAGGCCGGTCCTACCCGATGAGGAAGCCATGAAAGATGAGGCAGAAGCAGTCAACGAGAATGACCAGCAAGAACCGCCCGCTGCAGAGCCTGCCAAGGTTGATGGTGAAGACACGGACACCGAACAACCCAAGCTTGGTGTTTACCGATGCCCTGTCTTCCTCAACCAGTCTAGACAGGTGAGAATCGACTTCTTAGTTCTCATCCGTTGTACAGCTGCGGCCTGTATTCTCATCCGGGTGTTGTAACTCTTTATGTGCATTTTCGCACGCCCGACTCGGTGGACGGCGTACCAACTTTGCATATTCTGTTCAAATGCACAAACCCACCCAAATTGATCGATAGATTGCCATATGCTACTGACAGTACAATGAAAACATTTATAGCTCTTTGGTTCCCCGCATGGTTAGCTTGCATTTTATGTGGTGACTGACTAGCAAGTAGTGTTTCCTACTGGATTTGCATGTAAATTCTTAGTTTCTGTAACTGTCAATCATGGCAATCATGCATTTGTTTTCACTCCAGTAGCTGCTAAATACCCAGATGTCGGACCTCGAGAATACATTGTATTTCTCCGATACTGCAGAACATTTATTCTATCTTTTATGTCTTTTCCATTTCCTCAAGTGATGATTTCCTTCTAAAGTGGCCATTTCCTGCCTCCAGGCAGGTCATGCTGCCAAAGAAAATTTACTTCTCAGATGACAAACGGAGCACAGTCTTGAATATTGATTATATGCCGCTTGATCACAATGAAAAGTTCAGAAAACAGAAATGATGTCACAAAGGTTGGAGGTTAGAGGCTTCAGTCCAGACTCCTCTTACCAATACTTGGGATGTGATCCAGTGATGGTTAGGGTTCAAGGGATTTTGTATAATTGTTTTTGAAGAAGCATGCTACCTTTTGATTATAACACTGTTATAAGTGTAATGTTACTGTATGAGTTTTATCATAGAGACCTAGCAGTTAGAAAAAAGAAATACCCCAAAACAGCAACTAAAGCTTGGTTGCTGTTTCATTGTGTAAAGGAAAAAGTTGAGTAACTATTATTGATCATATTTGTGCAGGGATTACACGAGTATACAATGAAGAAAAGAAATGATGAGGCTAGAAGTCATGTAATCTTGCTAGTCCGCATGATCAAGTGCCTCACAGATTTGGCAGGATCAAAACATGGTGAAGAATGTAGCTGCTACCTGAAATAAGATATGTTTATAGCAGCTGACGTTTCTTTACCTGTAAAATTACAATTTACCCTCATGGATGGATTTCTAATAGTAGACTAGGAGTACATGTATGCTGTGAATTGTTGGAGAATGTAACATTTCATGACATATGCCCTCCTCTCTTTCCAAAAACAGGTGTGTGCATTCACCCTGGACCTAGCCTGCCCCCTTCCTGTTGAGCAGTGGACCATGTCTGGAGCTGCCCTCATTCTGGATCCAGGTGAGTTTAAGGCACAGTATGATTGCCCTGTCGCTAACTTTAGAAAAGTAAAATGTCAAGGGATTCTTCTTTTTGTACAGCTCCAATATCAGTGGTGTTCTGGTATGTACATATACTGTAGTTTCAGCCAGGACAAAAGAATCTACCCGTGGTTGATCAGTTGATTTCATTTCAGTGTGTTTTGTTGTTGTTTAGTCATTGGTTTGCTTTTTTTTTTTGCTGTTTTCTCAGGGATGCTGGCTTTTCAGTATTTTGTTTGATTGCTTCTCAACCGACACTTTTTATGCCTCCGCCACGAAGTGGTGCCGGAGGCATTATGTTTTCGGGTTGTCCGTCCGTCCGTCCGTCCTTCCGTCCGTCCGTCCGTCCGTAATGAATTTTGTGGACAAGGTAACTATCAAAAGCTGTTGAGGTATCCTAATGAAACTTGGCATGTATGTGTATTAGGGGGTGAAGTTGTGCCTATCAACTTTTGGGTGCACGTGCTCAAGGTCAAAAGGTCAAGGTCGAATACATAAAATTTCACTATTTCCACCACATCTATGCAATGCCTGAAGATATTTTCTTGAAACTTAGTGCATACATGTATTACCCAATTTAGATTCTCTGGTGAAAGTTTGGATCATGAGGTCAAAGGTCAAAGGTCAAAAGGTCGAGTAAAAGTATTAAAACTTCTTTTTTTTCTCTGTAAATTGGAAAATTGTTCAAGGTATCTTCATGGAACATAGTATATACATGTACTGACTGGCAGTGATTATCTAGAAAATGTAGGGTTCATGGGGTCAAAGGTCAAGTGCAACACTTCAAAATTTTACTATTTCCCTCATGTTCATGCAATGCCAGCAGGATTATTATTATTTTTTTTTTACACTTGGTGTATGCATGTGTAACCTAATAGAAATTCTCTGGAGAGTTTTTTTTTCTTTTCTTTTTTTGCCTCAAAGGTCAAAAGGTCACAGATCAAGTGAAAGTGCTGAACTAACTTTTTCCTCCATATCTCGGAAGTGGCTCAATTTATCGTGAAACTTACTGCATATTTATGCATGTTCTACCTGAAAGTGATTATCTTATGAATTTTAGGGTCAAAGGCCAGATGAACATGATAACAATTTACTATTCATGACAGAAATTGCACTTTTTCTCCATACCAGTACCATGAAAATTACTCAATGCATAAATGTATGAATGGGTCAAAGTCAAGTTAAAGTCCTTAAATCCCCAAATACATGCTCTCCTATTCATCCAATTAAACCAAGGTCAAGGAAGGAGAACATTCAACACATTTGTGACAAACTTGTCATTTCAGTATTTTGCCATTTTTGTGAAAATGTAATCACACATTGTCCACATGTACTATCTAGACCTATTAGGAGAGTCATGCATTATGGCGGAGGCATACCAGTCGCCATAGCGACATTTCTAGTTAGGATATATTTTGTGCCAACGTTGATATGTTCTGCATGCTGTGTCTTAATATAGAATGTGGCATATTTCTATTAATCTTTGGTTGTCTTGGATCTTGCAGAGGCACCAGAGAATGAAACGAGGAAGTGGCCTCAGCCATCAATGCCGCCCTCTACCAGAACACTGGAGGAGACTAAAGCAAGCATCGCCAACGAGGAAGGCGGCAGCGAGAGAGGACCACCCTCCCAGGCATCCAGACGATCCCTTGGTAGCAAACCGGGCAGTGCGACAGGCTTGAGGATAAGCTCGGGATCCCGTCACTCGGCGGTGAGTCGTCCAACCAACAGCAGGCAGTCTGTCCGTTCGGAGAAGAGGGTCACCATCGAGGAAGTGGAAGAGGAGGAGGAGAAACCGAAACAACCTCTGAAGCAGGAGCCGGTTGCTGAGGAGATGGAGGATGGGGCTGGAGGAGACGGAACGGGGAAGATAGATGAGGAGGAGGAGGAAGCGGCTGAGCTGCTCCTGACAGCAAGGTCCATGGAGATCGAGAGGAAACGGCACCTGAAGTCGACTTTCGACTACCGCAACCTGGCTGGTGCTCTCAACGACAATCAGAATGCTCATGCTGACGAGGAGGATGAGGAGGAAGCCGACAATGAAAATGCAAACAATGTTGCAGGGGATGAAGGTGACTATGACGATGGGTTCGAGGCTGCCTCAGAACGTTCTTCCACCAGGAGCTCACACCACTCAGACTCAAGGGCGTCCAGCGCTTCTTTGCAGAATGGGGATGATCGAAAAGATGTGGACGAGGATGAAGATGTCCAGAAGGAGAAAGAGGCGGACGACGAAGGCGATGATGACTATGATAAAGAATCTCGCAAGAGTGCACAGTCAAGGCAGAGTGTCCAGTCTCGCCATAGTGTGAAGTCACATCATAGTGCCGAGTCACATGGCAGTGCTCAATCAAGGCAGAGCCATGTAAATGGCAAGGCCAGCCCTACTGAGTCGGACAGGAACTCTCCATATGCCACTGGGAGTAAAGCCACTGATAATATCAAGGAAGGGAAGAGCCCCATGGGGTCAAGAACAAGTCTTCAGTCTAAGAAATTATCACAAAAGTCGAAGGATGAAGATACTGCATCCAAGAAGAGCTTCAAGGCAGCTGAAGGGATCTATGGATCCGACAAAGGCTCAAAGAGAGGTGGGAGTGGTGCCTCAACAAGATCCCGTACCAAGCCAGACCCAGATAAGGACCGTGCATCCTCTGCAGAATCAAGCAGGTCCAATGGGAAAGCTTCCCCGAGCGGCAAGGAGTCCAAAGACCTTGTGCCAAGGCCGCCCAGTGATGCAGGTTCCAGGAAATCTGGAAGACCCGGCAGCAGTGGCAGCAGAAGGTCTGTCAGGTCCACATCATCCGTCAAATCCAAGAAGGATAGTGGTGATGATAAGGGGAAGGAGAGGACGTCCTCTGATGATTCCGAGCACCGCAGCGGGTCACCAGGCTCCCCCAAGGGGGACAAGAAGGATCACCATGGCTCCAAGGAATCCCTGAACTTCTTTGAGCAGGCCATTGCCACGATCACTGGGCAGGACAGTGACGATGAGAGCAGCAAGAAGCGAGCGGAGGAGGCCAAGTCAGCTGCTAGCCACGGCAGACAGAGCAGCCAGGGACAGGAGAGTGGGCAAGAAAGGGAGAGTCGGCAGGGGAGGAGGAGTGGACAACTGACGATCAGCCAAGCATCTGGAAGCATCTTCAACAAGGACGACCCTGCCTACTAAATGAAATGCATTGACAGAGGTAATTTTTTGTATAACTATGTTAATCCTATTTCTCAATGAATAGTAAATGTATATATTTTCGTCAGATTGTATATGAGAATTTATGCTTTTATTACCATTTCTGAAGTGGACAAGAATCCTGTGCAGTTTCCTAATTAGAAATCCTCAGCGTCTGTAATTATTTTGTTCAATACAAGTTAAACTAATTAAAAATGTTATCATTAAAATGTGTGCCAGCTGTGAGCTTGAGTGAATTTTGATATGCATTGTAGGGTTTGTCATTATTTGCTTGCTTTTTGAAATAGTCTGGAATCTTCCCAACTTTGCATGACTTGATGTGAAGCTCAATATAATGCATTAACATTTTTACCATCCGTTTGAGAAATGTGTGAAGCCAGTGCTTTGAAACGTATGCTTAATAGGTATAATAATTGCAATAAGGATAACAGACTGCAGAGTTTTTCCTCTAGAAAACAGAAAAAGGGTGACAGTGACCTTTCTGTTAATGACTTCCCCCGCTTTTTTTTTTCCTGGTAAAAGCATACAATGTATGTTTTGTCAACTGAATCATAATACAAGCTTGCATCATGTTGGTATTGTTTGGTGTTTCATTGCATTTTACACACCTCTTAGATATAAATAAACCTTTCTTTTATATTCCACTTCAGAGATACACTACATGTATTCACCGTATAGGTGATAAACTGACTATCAAACTTCCAATGTACAGTATACTGTACATGTGTATATTATTCATTGAATTGTATAGTAATCTTGTGTGCATGCATAAAATGGGGAGACATATTGTAAATATGGATCATTATCATCTTTCAATGTAACTTACAAATAGTCAATTTTTGTGTACATACAGCATACAATGTATGTAAATTTGTGTATGAATGTATCTGTGAGAGCATTCCAACTTGAGAAATATGCAATTGTTGAACATAGGACAAGCAAAAACCCAGAGGAAATCAGAATAAATTTGACTTGTGCAGTGTAATATTGAATTCAAATGTGTTATTACTTGGCTGTACATACCTATAAGTTTACTATAAATGTAAAGTACTTGGTTTCCGTCCATAACAGAAGTGTGAACTACCTTACCTTTGAGCACAGTGCTTTTTTTTATAGTGCAGTGGAAGATTGAACAATTTCAACATGCAGGGGAGTGTGTTGATTCATACAATATCTGCCACCATACTTTGGAGTCGTCAGTTTATACACGTTGTACATGTATGAGCCGTCCAGTGTTGATACAAGACACAGCATTTAATTGAAATTTGTTAACCAAATGTGTAGCAAGCTACCTCTTCTGACGATGTTCTTCATTCTGCAAAGTGGCAAATCTTCACAACTATTTAGTATGCTGGAAAAAAATATAGTCTATACAACCAAAAGTGCATGGATCAGTTATCTCCAGTGTAGTAGTGCACCCAATTTCCAACATGTACGCAAAGCTGGATGGATGTTTTGCGTCATCTTGAAAGTGGTGTGTTCCAGTAAGATTAATGCTGTTCCCATGTCATCAGATGACAACATGTTTACTGTCTATGCAATGGCAGCTGCTCAGACTACAAACATGTTTACCCAATAATTGTTGAGGAGTGTGAAACCCAAACTGGAGGTTGGGGGGGGGGGGGGGATTTCCCTTGCATCATCTTTTAGCATGCTTGGAAAACTACAGGGTGTGCAGCAAAAATGTACACGTTGAAATGATTGTTATGAGGAGGATCATTCCTGAGGAAATTCAACTATTCATGTCACCTTTGTATCATTTACTTTGCTGTGAATGAGTTGGAACATGGGCCATGCTTGCAATGCTGAATAAATGTTCACTGGTTTTGTGACAAGAACAAAAAAACGTTTCACGTTGGTTTCATCATGGTTTTGCCATAATGTTTTACGAAATCATTGAATACTGTTTACACCATATATTATATTTAGCGAGTTTATATGAAGAGTTTGTTTGCAAAAACCGATAACTCCATTTTTGAAGATTTTGAAGTACGGTCTCAAAGTACAAAATAATAGGTGCCTACCTTTTTAATGATACATTGGTCACTACATACAAAGGTACATGTTTGAAGTTATGGTCAAAAGAAGCAAAAATTTTCTTATTATTCTCTTTATTTTTCTTGACCTTTAATCACAAATATCTCCATTTGGCAAATATGGACTAATCGGTTTTTGCAAACAGACTCTTCATATTTTTTCTCAAAACAGGACTTTTAGACAAATTAGTGAGTGATTAAATTTGCACTAGTGGAGCACAAGTACTCTACAGAGAAATGTCTGCTGGCATGTCACATTCATGGCGGGATCAGAGTTAACATTTTTCCTCTAGTTAAATCCTCGAATAGCATCCGACTTCTGAAATTTACGAAAATAAAAAACCTCGCAAAATATATGGCATATAAAGTACATGTAGGTCATTCCTTACACCAGTATTTCTGGGTGAAATCAAGGTTTTCGAAAGAAAACCAAAGCTGTAATTGCCAGAGTCCCAATATGGCCTCTTTTAAAATGCATGCATGAGAAGAAGGTAATCATAAAACTTGGTCTCATAATGATTACACCAACACCACTCACACATTATTATTCATGGAAATTTTGGCTGTAAAGACTGAAATGGAAGGTGCCCATAGTATTTGTCTTCTTGACTTTGTTTGGAGGATTAGTTTCTACCAGCATTTAGAGGCAGATGTACAAGTGTATATTAAAATATAAACAATGAATATCTACACTGAGCAGAATCAAGGAAATTTACATTCTTGATAACTTTTTTGATTTGCTTCTGTCATTCAATACTAATCTCTATAGAGGACTCTAATAGATGCTTGTATGTTTGTTTCTTTGTCTATATGTGGAGTTGTAATAACACACCATCAACAGATATACTGATGAATGCAATTGCATATCAAACAGAATTTATTTTGCATGTTTGCATTAGATAGTAGGAATGCAAGGGACCATAATACAACATCTTTCATAGACAATTACTCTGAGTAAAACATTTTACAGATTATAGTTCATAAGTTTCAGGTAGTACTCAAATTCAATACTGTCACACTATAAATACAATCCATATATGTCCTAAACATTTAATATATTGTACATTGTATCCTGGGATATGATATGTCACAAAATATACTTTCAGCAAGACACCTTTTTAGTTATTATTAATTTCAATTTTCTTTGAAACCTACAGATTAAAGAGACAGTCACACACAGATAACAGATGAAGAATCCCTCCACCAGAACACTTGAGTGCCATAAATGAGATACTTTGGCAAGGTGATAAAAGAGTTGCTATACAGAGAATACAGATAATGCAAACACTTCATGTTCATTCATATTGAAATGAGATAACATATCATTGTACACTGTACTTAAATCTACTTTTACTGCAGAAGTGGGAAAAAAAAATGTGCGGTGAAATAGGCCTAGGTGGTGTTTCTTGCCCCATATGAGGTATGTGGTACAGATTATACTTGCTTCAGAAAAACACGAGACAAAAAAATCTGCACCTAAAACATCTCCATTCAAGTTACCATTTCTTTAGAATTACACGCAGCAGTAAGATACAATGTGTTCTCTATGATAATACATTCACATCTATGTAGTGTGATGAAAATGATGGGAAAGAGCAGTGGTGTGTTCTCTTGATGAAAAAGAAAGAAAGTAAGAAAGAATGATATACTGTGAAATTAATGTACAGTTCAGCCAGCGATCACGTTCCCCCTAGATCACGATCACGGGCGATCAGTGATCGCATACGCGATATGTCGCAATCAATTGATTGTATGCCGAATTGCATACAATCAATTGATCGCGTATGCGATCACTGATCGCCCGTGATCGCGATCGAGGGGGAACTTGATCGCTGGCTGAACTGTATGTGTAGAAGATATCCTTAGTCATACAGACGATGGTTACAAGTTAGCTTGAGGCTAAAAAAAAGAAAAGAATGGTGATTGATATAAACTGTCTTAAAGTTTGTAATACAGTTCGACCTTGATTATCCGGCCATGTCGGGGACTGGAGCTCATCCGGAGAAGCGAATTGGCCAGATATGGGAGACACAATGCTAATGTAATTATAGCTGTCGTCCAAGCTGCCGTCCCAGTGCACCGGCAGCTTGACTGCGCCGTGATTTACTGACAAGTTTTCCATCCATGTTCTTATGGTGAATTTATACATGTAGATCATGACTGCTTACTTTTACGATGATAATGTGGTGTGAATTTATGTTAATTCTGTTGGGAATATTGTAGGTAAATCGTGTGAGTTTTGTAGAAATTTTAATTGAGTTTAAAGTCACTGTTTTTTCTCAATTTTTGGATGAAAAAAAAAAAGTCCTTCACTGCGTAAACGCCTGCAGATAATAGAGATTTCCGGATAAAAGGAGGCCGGATAATCAAGGTCGAACTGTACAAGTTTCACTAGGAACGATGTATGTACAAGTAGCTGCAGCTCGGTCGTGATTTGGCAAAAAGGTGTATGTCTGCCGTTTTACAGCGACTACAAAGCCGAGAAAATCGACTTTAAAGTTTTGGCAGTTTCCTTGACCGTAAAAGCCACCTAAACTGTGCAACGCTCAGGGATTCAATTCCATGATTTAGTATACACTTCAAATTTCATTTCCTGATAATTTTCTTGCATCTAACTTTAAAGAATACTTCAGAATTAGCACTTTTAGCATGTTTAGAGACATACACCTTTTTGCCAAATCACGTTTACAGGGACTGCGACCCACGCTATTTTGGCAAAAAGGTGTATCTTCACATACACCGTAAGAAATCATGCATTTAACTTGGCAAAAAGGTGTATGTATAGAGATACACCTTTTTGCCAAATCACGTTTACAGGGACTGCGACCCACGCTATTTTGGCAAAAAGGTGTATCTTCACATACACCGTAAGAAATCATGCATTTAACTTGGCAAAAAGGTGTATGCATAGAGATACACCTTTTTGCCAAATCACGTTTACAGGGACTGCAACCCACGCTATTTTGGCAAAAAGGTGTATCTTCTCATGCACCGTGAGAAATCGTGCATTTAAGTTGGCAAAAAGGTGTATGTATAGAGATACACCTTTTTGCCAAATTAAACGATAACAAAATATACCAGAGATTTTGTAGGGAGAAGGGTGTATGTGAGACCATTTCTAATCAAATGTTAACTCTTGACAATCTTTACTTCATTATTACAAAAAGATTTAAAAAATAACAATAAAGAAAAATATCAGGATGCACAACTTGTTCATCAAACATAGAAAAATGTAAAGATACAGTGTCACCCTTTTGCCTAATCAAAAGCAGGAAAATTGATAAAATAATACAGGGATAGCCCCAAGTATCTCGGAAACAAATGATCGATGACTTACGAAAGTTGGTCACATGAAAATTTCGGCATCGAAAACCCCCCAAATGGTAAAAACCAAAAACATGATATTTTTCAGACATACACCTTTTTGCCAAATCACGACCGAGCTATACAAGTACCACTCTTTGCTCCAGATAATACAACCATTGTACACATACACATACAAAATGATCAATGCATGTGCACAGTACATACAGAGGTACGTATGTATCAACATACATAGTGTATGAATCTGAGTAACTGGAAGCTCTATTCATATTCCAACATTTTGAGTTGAATCATTTGACTGTACAAGCAATACTGATATATAATGAAATAAGCTGATTATGGTATAACTGGTTAGCAATTCACAGATCAGACAGAACACGGGATCGACATGGCAGCATTGCAATGGCATGACAGCTAATCAGGGATGTGAGAGTTTAGAGTCTAGTCTGATTTCAGACTTTTTTACTCTGCCCAGAACCCAATTTTCAGTCTAACACTTATTTTTTTCTTTTGTTAAATTCACAATTCAAATTCATTAACTAGTCCATATTTAAATACATTTCAAACTTATTTTTTTTTCTTTGTTTTTTCTTTAAGTTTCATTTACTCTTTTTTCAGACTTCACTTCTGCAAGTGCTCTCCCACCCCTGGTTAACGATACAAAATTCAGCAGTTGTGTGGTTGGTTAAGCTTACATTTATGCAGACACCAGCTTTATGCAGTAGAGTAAAATGGTTCAATGGACAGCTACACAATCTAGGCAAACAAAGGAGCAAATGGTGTACTAAAATAATCTTGACATATCACATTTCAAAGGAAAAGAATAAAATATCAAAAGCAAAAGACCAAACAATTTCAAACAAGAAAACAACAACTAGAAGATCTACTTTTGTTCAAACAGTATCTGAAAATAGTGTCTTCAGATCCTTACAAGGTTATTTATCAGTTGTTGTGTCAATATGCTTGCAGCTGTTTTGTTTTGTTTTGTTTTTTGTTTGTTTGTTTTTTATTTTATTTTCTTCTCTTTTCTTTTTCATTGCCATTTCATTATGTCCTAGCCTTGCTGGTCCAAAAGAAAGAATCCTGGAAAATGGACAGCATTTACAGTTTTATGAACAACAACCTAGAAAGAAATTTTTTCTTTTTTGATATCAGCAAGCATCAGAAATGGCACATAGAAAGCAAAAACAGCATCATTTCTATAAAATACGATGAAAGTTTGTGTTAAGCAGCAAATTGCAGACAAAAAAAAAAAGGTTAAATAGAAAAAAAAAATCCAAGAAAATGAACATACAAGATTTGCAAGAAACTACCAAGTGCAAAATGTACACAGAAAATCACAGCGTGATTCCTTTATCAAACTATACTCAAAAGCAGTAGGACGGCATAAAAATCATATTCTCAAGGTTTTTGGAGTCAGTTATGAAAATGTTCTCTGTTGTCCAGTAAAAGAGGGCTAATACAAGGGTGCATATAGTGTGAAATGCAATAGTCCATGAAAATGCACACAAAAAATGTCACATTTTCAAGTACACTTCTGGTTGTTTTGGTCTATGCTGTTCGTCTCCTTCCGGAAGTTTTTTCTCGCAATTTTCCTTCCTGTGTATCAAAGTGGCAGGTTTGCTTGTTTTCGTTGGGTTTTGGTCCAACACAACGTATGATAGTGATCAGGTATAATCAGAAGTACCTGTGGGGACCTATACACAGTACAGGGGTAGAAGGGGTTAGTTATAGCCTTGTGGGGTGTATCTTTGCACCCCCCCCCCCCTGAAAGTTTGTTGTACTGTATTGACTATACACCACTTTTCAGACTAGTCTGTACCAGACAGTGACTCTGTGGAAATTCTTACAGCACATATTGTGTCCAGAAGAACTCTTTTCATGGGGCAAATGCAACATAGGAATCGGTTTCCTTGGCTACACAGAGAAAGATTGCTTCTTCTTGTCTTTGGGGAAGGAAATGTTGCAGAGAGTCACTGACAGGCTGTAGCAGCATCGTGTGAATCTCGCATCCGTTTTCTAGCTGTCCTCCTCATCCACCAGGTAGTTTGGCTGGTTGGTGTTGTGGAGGTTGGCCACACTCTCTCTCTTTTCCTCCATGCGAGCCAGTCGCTTCCTCCTGGTGGCCACCCGGTAGGCATTCCACACCCGCAGAGTGCCGTCCCACGAGCCTGAGATGTACTGTGGAGAAAAGTGAACAAATGGAGCAAACATTTAGACTGGTACTTACAAATGTACTTTTTGATTAATGACTCTTATCAAGAACCATCAGAATTACCACACATTCCAGCCACCCCCATCCCCCCGTACACACACACACACATACATACATACATACCTGTATGTTCAGGCATAAGATAGCATTTCAGTAATTAAACAGAACAATTTAATTGAACACAGCTTTTCCTATGTCATACATCTTACCACAAAGATGGTGCAATGTCTCCTTTTCTTTCAACTGGAAAGAAATGTGTTAAAACTGCTCTTCTGTTTTCCTTATCCCCCCCCCCCTTTCATATAAAAATAATCTTTATCAGTGAAAAACAGATATTCGTAAATCTGTGTTATGTTTTACCCATCAATAAGGTCTTGAGGAGTTACCTGTTTGATCACAATTTGTACCAATAAACTACTCCCGGGAATGAGCTAAGTTGTATGGATTATGTAATACATTGCACACACGAATTAAAAAACTTCTCATGAGTCATTCAGACTTCTCATTACCTATTCGACTACAAAATGTGTATGGTACTTCTAGTACTTCTTTCCATGTACACTGTACAAGCAAGCAAGAAGATATCACATATATTTAGTACTCTTTTATCTGACCTACCAATGTACAAGAATATTGTCTGTAATGATACACAAATGACACATTCAAGCTAGAACAATGACAAGAGGTATGTTTCACCTGGTTTCTCTCTGGTACATGTATGATACATCTGATGGAGTCAGTGTGCCCGTAGTTGGTCTGCAACAATTTGTTCTTCTTCGGATTGTACACTCTGTCATTCGTGCATGGATAAATGTGATAAGAGTGATGACATTAAAGCAATTTGGGGGGGGGGGGGATTGGGATTGGTATTTAAGTTGTAGCTCAATTAACACAGTTGTGCCATAATGATAATGGCAGCAATTATGTGGTATTGTATAATTTGTTTTCAACCCATTGAGGACGAGTCCCGAGTATACTCGGGAAGGTGTCTATGGGAAATGCGTGTTATAGCAAAATCAAACCGTTCTCAACGGGTTAAGAGCTGCATGTCATTCTCTCTATGTATGAAAACTACAACTGAACTTAAAATGGTAAAACATGAGATGACGATGACATTCTCAGTTACCAGCAGCAATGAAATTGAGATTTCTTGTAAAGGCTACTGCACACTTTATGACTTTCAGTAGCAAGACTGACTTTGGATCTGAAATAAACAAGTGTGATTATTCTGAGGCTACATGTATTTGAATCTATTTCAGATCCAAAGTTGGTCAATCATGAGACCGAAAGTTGTATAATGTGCGGTGGCCTTTTAATAGTCATTGGTCATAAAAAAGCTCATTGTATCTTCATCACTTAAAGGGACAAGTAAAAGGCTATCCTAAATTAACATCATCATTTTTATTACTCACAAACATATCACTTGTAATCTTTACAAAAATCATTACGCAAAAACTGTGATAACACAAATATCCATTTTCATGCAACTGGACTTTGGCATATCAGACTATTAACTCGCTGAAAACAATTAATGACAATACTCAGGCAGGTGTCTATGGGAAAGGCGTGTTTTATGAAAATCAGCCCGTCCGTAACAGGTTAAAATTGCACTTGATTTCTGTGAAAAGGGGGAACGCACATACACACCAACAAGAGTAATAACAACCAAACAAAGAAAAATCCTTCATAAGAGTTAGAGGGGATGTTTCTGGGTGTTGGTATGGACAAGTTTGATTGCTTAACCCGACGAGGACGAGTCCCGAGTATACTCAGGCAGGTGTCTGTATGGGAAATGCGTGTTGCAGCAAAATCAAACCGTCCTCAACAGGTTAAAGCAGACCTTGAACTACACGTTTGTACATAACATTGAAACAGCAGAAGACAAAGCAGAAGCGGAAACAACATAAGACAAGGTAAAAGAGAAAAAGCTTGCGACTCACTTGATGACGCTGTGGACTCCAGCCACGATGCACTCTGAGACATTGTCCAGACAGATGGCTGACACCGGGCCGTGGGCGTTGATGACCTGTTCACAGGACATCCCATCTCCACTCTGAGGCAAGACAAAGGGGAAAGGAAGCAAGAAATGGAAATGCTATTTGCAAGATCTGTATTTCATAGATTGTGGAATTTTGTTTTTGCAAATTACTGTAAAAGTGGAAATTTTCGTGTGTGTTGATATTTTCCCGCATTTTGCACAACCAGAAACTAGGGCGAAAATTAAAGCATGCAAATATTTTTGCGCGCCATATGTTCCAGTACCTACTGCCCTGATTCCATGGAATTAAAAGCACGCAAAACTTTTCTTACCAGGCTGAGCGCGAAAAATTAGTTGCACAAAATTATCCACTTATACAGTACAGCGTTTTAATTTCATTATCATCATTATTTTTCTTTTTTTTTCGGGGTGGGGGGGGGGTGGGTGGGGTAGGCAATTGCCATGATGATGAATTTGTAATGATATCTTGATTAAAGTCAGTAAAGTCACATGAATTTTTTTCCTGCTCCTCAACATGTGAGGCCACACATGGTTTCTACACCATCTGAGCAGTAAACTGTTTTGCACACTAACTAGTAGAGATGAAGCACATGTGTAAGAAAAGTTTGTCAAAGTTTCCTGAAACTACAAGGGGTCTAGGGCAATTACCCCAGACATCCTAACCCAAACTCTAACCCTAAACCTAACCCTAACCTTAACCAGGGTAGCCGGAGGGAGGGGGGGGGGGGGGGGGGGTAATTGGCCTGATACGCTACAAGGGCATGGGAGACGCAGTGTGACAACCTACCCACAGTCTGATAGTTCCGTCTTCTGACGCCGTGATCCAATTGTCGCCAAAATCGCTCCACTTGACCTGCGTGACCTCGCCCTCGTGACCTTGCAGCGTGTTCCTCAGGGTCATCTCGTGACCTTTCTCGCTGAAGTGACGAATATACGCCATCTTGTCTCCAGAGGCACAGGCAAACTCATTCCTGGGTGTGGGGAGGGAAGTTACGAACATCAAAAAAGGTTGACAGGTGATACAAAGTGCTGGAACCAAATGCAATATATTATTACTATGACCAAATATCCAAAAGAAAAAAACAGGAAACTGCTGAAATTGATAGAAAAATTGCCTTTTTCAGCATGAATACGCATAGATTTTTTAGTGTTTGAGTACCAGCGATGAGAAAAAAAAAAAAAAATAGGGGGCATGTACATTATCCATGTTGGATTCATTATTTCATTGTTTCAAATGTTTCTGATTGTGTCTAATTTTGTCACAAATTCCATACATTTTTAGGAAAGATAGAATATCATCTTTCCTGACTTTGCCCTATAATAAACATTTTGAAAGAAAAAAAAATCCCAACCTTCACAGCATCACAAAATTATGAACAACAAACAACAACAAAACATAAAATATAATCAGCTTACACATGTTAAAGGTATAGCTCTCACATTAAGGATCATTACGTTCCTTACCGTCTGTGGCTATAATCCATGTCAATAATGATCCCATCACACGCCAGCTCCTCAATGTCAAAGCCATCCTCAGACACATTCCTGAAGCGATCCACCAGTCTGCGATGAGAGGGCAAGAGTACAGAAGACGTATGATAAAAAAGTACTGCCAACATTCACACATTAAAAGCAGGGAGATCTAAACAGCAATCAGGGAGATACTAGTGCCATGCATGCATCTCAATGGGCAAAATGATTCCTGAATAAGGGAGATTTCTAAATGAATTTCTCTTATTGAGGCGAGAAGAGATGATGCTGTTTTCAGGAAGCCCTCAAAAAGTCAGGAAGACTTGGCAGCATTGCACCAAATGGATTCCTGTGACTGTTGGAACCGTTGAGCTTTTACTGTGCATACAACATTATCAACTAGAAATGTCGCTTTGGCGACTGGTATGCCTCCGCCATAATGCATGATTTTCCCAATAGGTCTAGATAGTACATGTGGACACTGTGTGATTACATTTTCACAAAATTGGCAAAATATTGGAATGACAAGTTTGTCACAAATGTGTTGAATGTTCACCTTCCTTGACGTAGGTTTAATTGGATGAATAAGAGAGCATGTATCTAGGGATTTAAGGACTTTAACTTGACTTTGACCCATTCATACATTTAGGCATTAAGTAATTTTCAAGGTACAGGTATGGAGAAAAAGTGAAATTTCTGAATTGAATAGTAAATTGTTACCATTTTCATCTGGCCCTTGACCCTAAAATTCATAAGATAATTACTTTCAGGTAGAACATGCATAATATGTACGAAGTTTCAAGGTAACTTGAGCCACTTCCGAGATATGGAGGAAAAAGTTAGTTCAGCACTTTCACTTGATCTTTGACCTTTTGACCTTTGAGGCAAAAAGAGGAAAAAAAAAAAAAACTTTCCAGAGAATTTCTATTAGGTTACACACTCATACACCAAGTGTAAAAAAATAACCCTGCTGGCATTGCATAAATATGAGGGTAATAGTAAAATTTTGAAGTCTTGCACTTGACCTTTGACCCCTGACCTTTGACCCCATGAACCCTACATTCTCTAGATAATCACTTCCAGTCAGTACATGTACATACTATGTTCCATGAAGATACCTTGAACAATTTTCCAAGGTACGGAGAAAAAAAAGAAGTTTTAATATTTGTACTTGACCTTTTGACCTTTGACCTTTGACCTCAAGACCCAAACTTTCACCAGAGAATCTTAATTGGGTAATACATGTATACACTAAGTTTCAAGAAAATATCTTCAGGCATTCAATAGATATGGTGGAAATAGTGAAATTTTATGTATTTGACCCTGACCTTTTGACCTTTGAACATTGACCTCATGACCCAAACTTTCACCAGAGAATCTTACTTGGGTAATACATGTATACACTAAGTTTCAAGAAAATATCTTAAGGCATTCAATAGATATGGTGGAAATAGTGAAATTTTATGTATTTGACCCTGACCTTTTGACCTTTGACCTTTGACCTCATGACCCAAACTTTCACCAGAGAATCTTAATTGGGTAATACATGTATACACTAAGTTTCAAGAAAATATCTTCAGGCATTCAATAGATATGGTGGAAATAGTGAAATTTTATGTATTTGACCCTGACCTTATTGACCTTTGAACATTGACCTCATGACCCAAACTTTCACCAGAGAATCTTACTTGGGTAATACATGTATACACTAAGTTTCAAGAAAATATCTTCAGGCATTCAATAGATATGGTGGAAATAGTGAAATTTTATGTATTTGACCCTGACCTTTTGACCTTTGACCTTTGACCTCATGACCCAAACTTTCACCAGAGAATCTTAATTGGGTAATACATGTATACACTAAGTTTCAAGAAAATATCTTCAGGCATTCAATAGATATGGTGGAAATAGTGAAATTTTATGTATTTGACCTTGACCTTTTGACCTTTGACCTTGAGCATGTGCACCCAAAAGTTGATAGGCACAACTTCATCCCCTAATACACATACATGCCAAGTTTCATTAGGATACCTCAACAGGTTTCGATAGTTACCTTGTCCACAAAATTCATTACGTACGGATGGAAGGACGGACGGACGGACGGACGGACGGACGGACAACCCGAAAACATAATGCTCCGGCACCACTTCGTGGCGGAGGCATAAAAACCATAATAACAGCTTTCATCATCATATTACTATCATATTACTACCATCACCAAATATCGTTACCACTATCTTCTTCATCATCATAATCATATGACTATAGATGATTGTTTTGTGTATCATGACTACATCCCTTATAATTTACCAAAATTACATTCCTCAGGGGGAAAGATATATTACAGAGAAACTTATTATGCGTGTAACACAACAAAAAAAGCAATGTTCAGCTGCAGATCATTATTCATATGAAATATGTTAATTAATTTCATCATTGCTGTTTGTCATGCATTTCTTGAGTAGGACCATCTGCAATAAGGAAATAATGGCAACAAACATCCTTAGAATGAGGCTGCACAATAACCCATTTTTCTACTGGTCAGACCTGTCCGTCGGACCATTTAAGGTGCCCAGTTTTCCCTTTATTAACTGGTCCATTCAAGAAAAAGTTACTGGTTCAGCAATGATTTTTATGGTCAGGGACCGTCGTACCAGCGTTAGTGTGCAGCGTTGCTAGTATCAATGCTTGCGAGACACATTCTTGAAAACTCAATGTAGTTGAAAAATAGTTTGTTTGTTTGTTTGTTTGTTTTCTCTCTCTCTTATCTAACTACAAGTGTACTTCACTTTCTGATATTTTTTCCCCTCCTGGTACTACATAAGTGTTCACTCTCTATTCTTTTTCCTTTTCTTCTTCTCTTCTTCCTCTTCTTCTTTGTCATGTTCTTCTTCTTTGTCATCTTCTTCTTCTGTTTTTCTTTTTTGGCCCATTTTGACTTCTGTTGTCTATTCTGTGGCAAAGTTTGGATGGTAATGATCATTTTGTTCTTTTTCTGTGGCTTTCTTCACACTAGGCAGGTTATTGACAATACTTACTTTCCTGATTCTAAATCCCAGATGCATATTCTTCTGTCCCAGCCTGAGGTTACCTAATACACAGAAAAACACAATAAGAATCAATTTATCAAAAACATTCTATATTTGTCAAGATTTGCATCACACAACACAGACACTTAGCCTGTTTCATATTTCTGGTCTTCTTCTTCTTCTTCTTTATATTGTGCTGAATTCAATCTCACAAATGTGTGAAAAAAAGGTGGATAAAAAGAAACAAACATGCCTCCCGGTTCTAAAGAAACAAATTACGCATTCAAGAGTGCTTGTTTTAGACATTTCCATGGAAGGCAAAAGTGGTTACAAAGACAACCAATGAAATTCAGCAAGTCACATAGGTGAATATTACTTCTGAATCAGCATCATTTGAATTATGCAAATAGCTTTCAATTCATTGTCACTTCACTCTTCACGTGACCTTGTATCACAAAACCAACAGTCGCATGACCTGATTTTGTGAGGGCTAAAAATTTTTTAAAAGTGAGGAAAAAGGGGGGGGGGGGGTTATATTTTCTGAAAGAGCAATTCTCTTTTGATGCATTTCAAAAAATTCAAATCGTAAAACAGAATGTGAAAATCCCTTTAATCGTCTTTTATGCATTTTTTTTTCTAAATAAGTACTGCACTTTCTCATCCCTTCAAAAAAGTTGACATAATACTGCTGGTGTGACAAGATCTTGCAACTTAAATTTGGGTAAAAATCACATTCTTTGCATTGATTGTTAGGAAATCAGTCAAGTGGTGTCCTGTCCAAATCCAAACCGTCTTATCCCCGAAACAAAGCCCCCATGGCACGCCAGAGGAAAGGCTATTCCATTTGTCATGACAATGTGGCTGCCATGTATATTTGCTCTCCCCACATCTGCCATATTCAAAATAATATATTTGGTTGCCCCAAACTGTGATGAGGTCTAGATGACTATCGCCCTCACCAGGAAGGTGGTACGGAATCCGTGCTCCCGTCCGACAAGGAACATACTCGTGACGCAGCTGCTGTGTCCCGAGAGGACATTCTTGCAGATGAAGCCGGCTACCCGGTTGGTCACTGAGTCAGTCTGCTTGGAGAGAGACAAGGAAAAAATGAGCACCTTTTCCTCATCAACTGTCACTGTATGCAATATGCATCATGCACTCTTTAACCCTATTCTAACTGGGGGGGTCAAATTGACCTCCCCCCTTGACTTTTCGCGCCACGATTTCGCAATGCGCAAAGATTTTGCCCTACGGCTTTTTTCATTGAAGTCTCCCGCATATTTTGAGACTAAATTTGCGATGTCCCGTTACACCGTTCTGATGTTACATAATGTTTTGCATATGCATGTCAACCCCAAAACAGCTCAAATTCATGATATCGTGCGCAAATCCAATGCAAATTGTGCTTTTTTGGTTAAATTGATATAAATCTAAGGATTATTTCAACTTTTAACCATTAAAATCAATCAATTCTAGTGTAGATAAGCCTGAAAGTGCCTGCAACAAATTATGGCTAAAAAACAATAGAAAACAAAAAGGTCGAAAAAACAGTAAAATATATAAGAATTTAACAAAACAATAGAAAACAAAAGAAATTGATTTTGATTGTGTTATTTTTTTACACGAAAATTGATTGATGTGCTTTGAGGAATTCTGACACAACAATTTAGCAATCCTCCAGTCTTTTTAATGGAGTTATAGGTGAAAATATGATTTCATGCACAAATTTGCATAATTAATCCATTAAAAATAGAAAGGCAATATTTTTCTATTGTATGACCATGTAATCTTGTAGTTGACATCCAGCTCTATCTTCAGGCAAAATTACGCGGCGATCGCGTGATCAGCGGCCGAGATCTGAAGGGGGGGGGGGGTCAAATTGAACCCCCCCAGTAAAAACTTGGTCTCAAATAGCCCAGTTAGAATAGGGTTAAAGGAAGTTAAAATGAGACCATTTAAAAGCACTTGACTGCTCGTACTATAGTTATCAATTAGCCAGAGAAAAGTGTCCTACTTCACCTAGGCCAAGGACTAAGATAAGACAAACCTACATGAGTTCTAATGAACCCTTTGTCGCGAATAAAAAAAAATAATTATTGTAATTATTATCAATTTACCACTCTGTTTAATGGTACAAACCAAATATAGCATCAAAAACAAAAATTATGCTAGCACTACTGCAGCGTCAACATGTGTGCTTTGCCCTTTAATAGAAAATTCAATATGATGACTAACTTTGATATGAGAGCAATATCTCAAACATTCAATGACAGTTGTAGCTTCAGAAACAAACTAGCAAACAAATAATAGAAAACCTAACACTAACATGTCATCCCTTATCCACCCCCCCCCCCCTCCATGGTTACACTCATTGCTTTGATCCAGCAGTCAGTCACACTATCCAATGTTATGGCTGATTTCAATCCTAATTTAAGAGTTTCAAAACTTCATGAATCAGACCCACAGGTGGTATTCTCTCTTTGAAAAAGAAAATAAAGGAAGAAAAAAAGATGAAAACCAACCAACAAACAAATATGTAATGAATAGGAAATCTCTCCACATTACATACACTGTATGTCATAAATATTCAAGCCAAAAAGAAGCAAAATTCAATACCATCTCTTCTCTTTCATCATCAACAAGGCACGAAAAAAGTTTATTTTGTTACAGCCCAGTGCACATAGGAGGAAGTGCAAGCTAGTACAAAAGCGCAAAACTTGCCTAAGCAGGATGCATCGTGTGGGGATGCTGTTACCTCAAACCAACCCGGCATCTTAACAATTCTTCTGATGGTTTAAGGGGGAATTTAAAATCTTGGCAAAGGACAGGGAATGTACCGAAACTAGCTGTCAAGCTTGAAGGAGGAAGTATGCAGTAAATTGTGGAACAGAGCGGTCTTGTGGTTAACCCTAAAGGGGCCGGGCTTTTTTGGCTATGCTCAGACCGGGGGGGATGGATTCCGCCCCCCCCTGAGATCTCGGCCATCGGAGGTGCGATCGCAATGAAATTTTGCATGCGTGAGACCCGCGTCATAATCTACAAGACTGTGTCATAAGATTTTTTGAAACAATCAATTTCTAATTTTAATTAATTAATTATGCAAATTAAGCTCAAGATGATATTTTAGCCTAATTAAAAGCATTGAGAGTCTAATTTTTGATCTGTAAATCTGTTTTAGCATATTCAACAATTGTACATCACAAAAACTTCCAAAACTCATTTCAATTCTTATGTATTTTATTGTTTTCAGAATTTCTTATGTACTTCCTTGTTTTTCAATTTTTGTTTTTTCTTTGTTTTTTCATTGGAAATTGTCACTGACCACTTTTCTACCATAATTAGCACAAAATTAATCAATGAAAGTGATTAATTGTAAAAATAATCACGTTTTTATGACTTTCATGACAGAGCACTGTTTTCCATAGGAAATGTACACAAAATTGTGCTCGTTTGGGGGCGACATTCCGTTACAAAAATGGGCGTGGCTTTGCAAAAGTATGCGCGGACGTTGCAAATTTGGTCTCAGAAGTTGCGCAAGACTTGAACGAAGAAAGTCAATTTACCTCACAGCTTGACTATTCTGCATATGACACTGACACAATATACATTGCCTGTCACAGAAACCACAACCCTCATAACTCTAATACAATGCTTAATGCACCACAACTGTACTTCTTGGTGATCAAAGTCTTTTTCCTGTGTCAAGGGAAGTGATCTCTAGCTGCTATTCCTATCACACAATGTGGAAAGCATTCACCGATTTATGCATGCAAGACAGGAAAATTTTGGATTCAGAGCACATTGTCTGGTTCCCTTCGTTGGTAAGTCTTACCAAATACTTGTTTTATGTAGCATATCACAATTGTGATGAACATACAAACCAGTATACTACACTGTATGTTAAATGTTGAGTACTGCACAGCACATATTATGCAAAGGCCATGGAACAGCTCATACAGGAAAGAATGCCTGCACAATCTGGAAACACTATTTGACTGACTGAGGAAATTGAATAGAGGTTACATGCATGGATGCCAAGGACATTGTGCAGGCTGTTTGTACACTATGCATAGAAAAATAAATCACTACGAGTCAAGTACCAGTATTAGTACCTTATTATTACCATGCAAGTAATCCTTGGAGTCTTAGATTTGCACAATCATCTCTTATATTGTTGATGCTGTGCCACAAACTCATAATTCTTGGGGTGATCACTCATATCTACATGCTGGTCCATTCCCATGACATAAACTTCCACAATACATGTACCTTCATGAACTGTCCTCTGCTATTCACTTTGATACGATGTCACTCTTACTCTAGTTATTTAGACAAGCATTTTTGTAGATATTTCCTTCTTCCCTTTTCTGATATATCCCTCTACGTATATTCTCGTTCTGGCTTTCTTTGTACCATGCCCATATATTCATGATGAATACCAAAGCATTACAAGTGTTCAAGACATATTATTAATTATTACCAACTATCAAATAGTGGGTAAAAGCTCTATTTCTAATAACAAGTCATGTGCCATGGCTTGCTGACAATGTAATTGTCCTAACCACCACTATGTTTTGCATTAAAGAAAGAAAGATAAGAACTGTTTAAAGGGATGGTACAGTATTGGTGGAGATGAAAATTGGGCTTTAACTTTTTTTTCGAGATACCAAGAAAACACTTATGAAATAGTACAGAGCATACCATTTTAAGAGGAATTCAAAGTTTATTTGATGAAAACCGGGTTTGGAATAGCTGAAACATCCAAAAACAAAGTAAAACAAAATGATCGTAATAAAATGTGAGCCCCACACTTTATTAGGATCACTATGTTTTGGATATCTCAGCCATTTCAAAATCGATTTTCATAAAATAAACATTGAAATCCTCATGGAATTACATGCTCTTTCATATTTCATAAGAGGTTTCTCGCTATCTCACCAAAAAATGGTAAAAACCTGAAGTTAAGTCTCAACCAAAACTATACGATCCCTTTAAATCATATTTTGAAATTGTTCACCTGTTCTCAGTGTAAAGAATGTGTAATTGTGTAACGTGGGATATTAATAACTGACTGATCTGAGAGAACCTCATTATGAGGAACTGAAAGCCTTGGAAGGCAATTAACCTTGCTACAAAAGGTTCCTGTAAATTCACCTTGTCATAAAAATGTTTTGCTCTATCTGACCTCTTCACAACAAGGGTCCACTGTTAAACATTGCAAAGTGCATTCAAATTCAGCGTAGAGTTCAGTGACCCAAAATTCAGTGGATAGTTTAGTGACCTTAAAGTCAGTGGATAGTTCAGTGACCCTTCATACTTGTGCATTTGAGAGTAGGAGAAAAACCTTTTAAATGATAAATCTCTTTGGAACTCACCTCATCATCCAGCAATATCGTCTCCTCAAATTCCGATGAGTTGTCAGAGCTGGACTCTGAGAGGTTATTGAGCAGGATGCGATACTTCTTGAGGAGGTCCACATTGTTGGAGGGTTTCATGTCACGTAGTGCATTCACTGCTGCATCATCGAACCCCCAAATGTCTAAATGGGATGAAATAATTCATATCACACATAGAATACTGTGTACGTACACCATATGTAGTAAACTCTTGAATTTCTAATTTTCATGCATCAATACTTCCAAAGGATTTTGCCAGTGTTTACAAGCAGATTCGCGACCATAGAGTACAGGTCACTAATGAAGGGAGATGTAAGTGTGCACATTACATTCATGTCAAGGTCAGAGCTACATAAGTTTGCATGTTATTAAATTTGTGAATGCCACTCCGACACATTTTCATATGTGACCCGCTACAACAAAATGATCCTGAAGTCGGGCGAGGTCGATTATTTGAAAATTGCATTATATAATCCCCTAATCTTTCTGCTTTAAATTGATATATAACACATTTTATAAAAATAATCGGCTGCGGAGATATCGATGTTTAAAAGAGAGCATGTTGAGACATCTGGAAAATCACTGTTTCAAGAAAAGCGCCCTAAAAGTCTTCCTTTTGATGCAATCGCGATCAAGGGACAAGCAAGTCAGTTTTCACCTCTGGACAACAGAAGGTAAGCCCTAGCAACCCCCGGAGAGTTCATTCAAGCACATCAGCGTCAGCGGTCTCCTCACCAACCAATCAGTGACCAGGATGTGAGAAGCGGCTGAGCGTAGCGCACCCCGCCCGCACGCACCAGTCGACTGGGCAGTGTGCGAGCTTCACGCTTCGGTCAGCAGCAAGCAGCAAACTGACCAATGAGATCACTCTGGTCGTTGTTAGGGGCGGAACCTATCTGCGGCGCTCAATCCAAATTTTCGAACCGGTTTCTGCTTCGTTGAAACGCCAAAAAACATGGCTCAGAAAAACGCTATTTTTTGGTCTTTCCTTTGATCATTTTGCTTCAAAATTTCGACAGATGATAGAAGACATGTTAGACTCCAATAATATATCAAAATCAGAAAATCGTAACTTTTGACCAGTTTTAATGCTCTGACTTCGAACTTGATTTTCACGGCTTCGACCGTGCGCGACTTTAGGACCTTTTTGTTGTAGCGGGTCACATATTACTGTCCTATTTCAACGTGGTATGTACGATGTAATGGCATCTGTGCAGCAAACATTCAGCACACACTTCTGTAGCCATAATCATGCCTTTATTTTTCCACTTACATGTAGATACAATCTACACTGTTTCTTTCCTTTTTTTTTTTGGGGGGGGGGTGGTAAAGTAAAGATGTCTTGCATTTGTTGCGGGGATTTTGTCCCACCAAGCGGTGTTTCCATTTAACTATGACCAAGCCTTACAATATCTGTATTTCTACATATCTGAAAGATATGCAAGGTGCTATTTGCCCTTTCTCATTGGGCCCAGTACTCACATATGTTGCCATCTTCGGCCCCTAGGAGAAGCAGGTCCAGAGACTCGACAAAGAGTGCCTTCAGTAGGGCTGAGTTGTTGTGTTTGTAGGTGCAAGAATTCGCACCGCCGCTGGGCTTGCTGTACGAATAGTGGCTCGGGGTGGGGTTGTGAAGGCTGCGTACAAAGGCGCTCACCTGAGGGCGCCGTTCCTCACGCTTTTCATTCCGCAACTGGGCCAGTTTGGTTTTGGCCTCAGTCAGTAGAAATGTCTCCTGACTGCATGAACAGGAAAAAATACAGAAATCTTGTCAAGTTTACACAACCATTTTCTCCCATTGTACTGTGAAATGAGATATGTTTAATGTTGATCAATTTCATAAATTGACCAAGACAGTTTCAACAATTACTAGGTTTTAAAAGATATTGTCTCCTGTTCAACAGAACTGTCTCCAGGGCGGAAAAGCCCACTGCAATATTTTTGTTCCCCCTCCCATATCACAATAATGACACCTAAGGGGGATAACAAAAGGACCAATAACCCCAAAACAAAGAATCCAGCACCAATTACACCATGTATATCAACTGGCAAGTACACCCACATAGATGAACCTAAAGAATCCCCAAACCAAACACTCACAAAACAAAACAGCAAGCTAGCATACAGACAGCAGTGTCATTTCCATGCAGCTTGAGCTTGGGAATGAAAAAAAAAAAAATGCATACATTTTCAGTCATCATATAGCTGATATACTTTACATCTACAGACATGCAACATATTCAAGGATGATATTGTGTTATGCAAATGATAAATGACTCGATGAATAAATGAATAGTACAGTTACAATTACTGGTAAGTAAACAAAGGACATGTGATTTTACAGATGATGGTCGAAGCCTAGAAACCCGGTAGCGTAGGGATATAAAGGATTGTGAAGGCTGGCCCAGCTCTGACATATTAGAGAATCCAAAAAATTAGATAAGTAATTAACAGCTTCATTACTGTTCTCCATGGAAATACACAAACAGAAAAAAAATATTATAAAAAATCTTGATGGGAGTCAACCATGACAGATCACGGTATGAATGCACGCCTCGATACATGTAGTCACGGGGCAATGGTTTTCAACTGTATCTCAGAAAGCACTGAATGAAGATCAGTTCAATCGGACCAGCTACAAAGGTACGTTTCCCACACTAAAGGGTTATTAAAAGAAAATGAGATAGAGAAAAAGTGAAAACTGTCTAGGATATCTCTCAGCTAGCTCACCTGTACATGAAGTGATTTGTCTGGAGTCTCTCCCAGTTGTGGGCCTGACCGTCGCTGCCTCCGTCAAAGAACAGGATAGGATCTTTCTTGGCTTGGAGTCAAGACAGCACAGAAAAAAGGTAATTTAGTATACCTCACATGGAACAACACTTTTAAACACTAATAATGGGCAACCTACTGTATGTATTTGGAATATATGTGACCTCTATTTGTGTGTGCGTGTCAGTGTGTGTGTGTGTGTGTGTGTGTGTGTGTGTGTGTGTGTGTTCGAAACAATATTAAGTATTTGTATGCCACAACCATTACTGATTTGTTTTCTTGTTTTGTTCTGTTTTTATTTGCTTAGTGTGTTTTCTTTCTTTTTTTTTTAGTACAAGGTAGGATACATTAACAAACCTTGTTTTTGTGTTTTTGTGTTTGTGTGGTTTTCTTAACAAGAGTTTATAAGTCAGTTTTAGCCTATAGCGAGCACCTAGCTCCATACCACACAAAAAAGTAGGTCAAAATGATTTTTTTTTTTTTTTTTTTTTTTGGGGGGGGGGGTTTAATTTTTCAGTGAAGTTTAAAGGAGGAAGTTCTGAGCTTTAAAATGATCACTTGGTAGAATTTGCTCATGCTAACCCATTCAAACAGTGATTGAAATAAGAGGGAGTTAGGAGGTTACGTTTCAACGAAAGCGAAGAAAAGAAGACTAAAGATTATCATGGTCACCTAGTCATGCAGGGCAGAAGAATCAATGAAAAAAAAAATGTGGTCCGAAAAAGCTTGCTAATATCTCAATTCTGGCAAAGTGTTAAGCTGCAAAACTTTGACAGCAGACAGAGAAAATATTACTCTCTCAGTTAAGGCAACCTTTAAATTTGAGATTGAGTTTCCCAAACCAACATGACATATTTAAGCTTGTCCAGTACAGAGAATCTGAATCTGCAATTTTTTTGCGGGTTTTGAGGTGGGCGGTAATATAATGTGTTTGGCTATACAACATACAATATCTATACTCCACTCTTTTCCCCCTTTTTGTATTGACAGCTGGTAAAATAGAATGACCTGGAGAGTAATTGCTGCATCTTCCCCCATGACCTCAACTGTCTGATATAGGATTGAGTGAAAGTGTGCACAGAGATCAGTGGGGAATCCCCCCAAAAATTGTGCTGGTCATTATATAGAGGAAGCAAAGAGGCAATGCTATTAGCTGACTCTGAGGTGATGGCAGACTGTAGCATATTACAACTTTAGCATGACACCACATTGTGTTGGAATCAGTCATGTGTGAAGTATAGTGTGTGGAGATCAATAGGGGCAGGCAGTGACTGGCTTTGGTGAGTATCTGAAAGGTCTACACAGTAATGTAGGCCCTACATGTACTGTACATGTATGAATAACAGGTTTATCCGTGCACAAATCACGTACACCCTCTGCAGGAGTCTGCTGTATTTGTAGTATGCTACATGTACCTATTATATGTTAAAGTTCTTTGTATATATTATGTTTTTGTATTCTGTCACATTTCAACAAGCGCACGGGCTGTTCTTCTGAGTACAAAGTACTACATACTGTGGAAAGATGTTTTGTTCCTGTTGTTGTCAATTTGATTTTCTTGTAAAGATACAGTAAATATTATATGTTGCCTGAAGGTTTAAAGATTTACCAGTAATAGATTCACATCAACAGTCAGCTTCGATATATGACACTGCCTCACAATAGGTCACATCAAAGGTCACAAAAGATCACAGGGGTTGTTTCCCCCAGTGAGCCAGATAATGGTATTGAGAGTCAACTGTCTGTAGTATCTTTGCTTTTGGGTGTTCTCATGCAGAGTTATTGTAGTTGTGCAGTTATTGTTTTTTTTTTTTTTTGCGTCTGATTTCAAAGTTTTGTAGCATAAAATGATTGTGTGAAGCTTTGTGCAAGATTCTGTTAGGGTCTTTAAAACTTTTAACTGTACTTTTTTTTTTTTCAATTTCCACCCACAAGGTAAAAGAGCGCTGCATGAAATACAATGTACCTACAAGAAAAGCTGTAACAGCTAGCAGCCTTTTTAAAGGCCTACTGTAAATGGGTCAAAATAAGCCAGTTCGGGGTTAGCTCATGGGCACATCGGTACAAATGACCTTTCTTCTTTCTCAGTTGATTAGGCACTCCACGAGTTTTCAAGCAAGAGAAGGTATTTCAGCTTACCCGACGTAACAATTTATGGAATTCATCAGTCATGTTCAAACAGAAAATGAACTTGCGTAGACCAGGTGACCAGAATGATCCACAATTAGCACTTTGGAAAGCATCCATTTCATTATTTCGCATTGAATGTATTAACAATCCTTTTCAATTGATATTGTCAAATTCCGCTTTTGCTGTCAGGTGGATGTGCTGGCAAGCACCACTCATAATGATCACTTGAATAATCATTACATCACAGATGCTTATCTCAGTGAATAAAAAACCAACATGCTCTACCGGTACTGATGACCTTTTTCTGCTCATGCTCAAAGTGGAACACCGAACTGGCTTATTGGGCAAATTATTTGATGTACACGGTTGTATAGGGCTCCAATTTTTCTCTCTTTCTCCTCTTGCTTAAAAACAACAACAACAACCTAATGTAGAATGATCACAGAAGATTGCATGTAATAATTGTTTCCCCGTCATGCCCTAGGGTAGTCTTTACTGTCAACAATTCCACACATCACAGTGCTAGAAATGTTTTAGCTAAAGGGGTTTCAAATCAAATGTTTGTTTTAAACACATAACAGGTTGTATTTAACCTGTTAAATGATGTAAACATGAAACCGTGATTTTTCTGCAATGCTTCAAGATTTTGTGCTGTTGTTTCATGACGAGCAACTACACAAGTTTGTATATTTGTATTTTCTGCATGACATGTATGATTGCAGAGTACCTTCACATTTTCATATGGCATTATATTGAGAAAATTCACTATTTTTGATTCATTTGTGTGTAAAGATAATGTGGACTGGCATATATAGATACTGTTTTCACGGTGTTCTGTATTTTCCTCGTGTTCTTTGTAGTTGATATTTTGTAAATTGCATATATACGTCAAATAACTCTCTCAGGCCATGAAATAATAAAATATAATAAGATTTAAAACAAAAAGGTTCATAAAGAAAAATGTTATCAAAAGCAAACTTAATAGAACTGAGAATTAACATCTTCTTACACTTAACTTTGAACAGGGATTTCTAGACAGTACATGTAATGGACATCTAAATCTAAATATGTACTATTAGAAAAAAAAATCTGGGGAAAAAATAGCATATTTGTATAATCAAGAATGCATGTGTAAAAACAAAAGTAAGAGTAACATTTTATCAATGTGACTACACATTCACATGTAAAAAACAAATGAACTAATAGTATGTGTATACCAAATTTGGTTGCAATCGGAAAAAAAAAAATCAACAGAGCTGGGTAATTAGTGGCAGGGGCCCTTTAGCCCCCCCCCCCCCCCTCCAGTTTTTCAAGCCTCCAACATCACCCCTTTCCCCAGTCCTCTTTCCCCCCTCCCTTTTTTTTTTTGTGTGTGTTGTTGCGTTATTATGGACACTTGACATCTAAGCTCGATATCAAATTACATTTTTTTTTTTTTAATCTCATGTGTGCTTGAATGTTCTCTATTGTTGTTTAAATTGCATTTTGTTTTTTTTGTTTTTTTTCCCTTTCTATGTTGGGGAAAGTCTTCTACTTGCTACAACATGTAAGGCTTGTATACCACTCAAAGTGAAAGGTCTAGAAGTGGTCAAATTTCCCCCAAGGCCACTTTATGTGGATTTTGCAATGCAGGGGATCACATGTTTGCAACAAATGAAACTTTGAACATAAGCCAAAATGAATTTCCTGTATGCAGATTCATTGCATGGCAAGGTCACAAGATTGTACTAAAGGCAATTTTGAGCAAGAATACTGGTAGCAATACTGTAACAAAGAAGCAAAATATACAAAACAACAACAACAACAACAACAATAAACAAAGTAAGAAAATCCCAGTGAATAGGTGGTAGGGAGAAACTTACTGTATGTCAGGCATTCAACGGCGTGTTTGCACTTCAGCGTTGTAATGCAGCCCTGGGGGTTGTACTTCCACATCAGTATGTAGCGTCGGCTGCTGCTGGCTGTTAATGGGTATTACGCCAATTGTGGCGAGTCATTTTCATTATCACCATCAACATAATCATCATTATCATCAGATTCATATTACGTATCAAGAGTGGCATCATCATCACTGTTGACTAGGTCACTCAAATCAAAATCATCACCAACATCTAAACATCATCAGTACCATTACCATAAATATTTCTATTTCATAACAATCGTTATCATCATTATCAGCAGCAGCAGCATAATCATCATCATTATCATTGCTATGTCTAATATCATTACCACCTTCATTATCAGCATCATTCAACATCACAATCATGAGCATTTAAAGGCCTCCTCTCCTATTCTAAGGGGGTTGTACAGTATGCAGGGGCGGACCCAGGAATTCCGTAAAGGGGAGGTACCTTTGCAAAATAACCCCCCCCCCATGGTTTCTTTTTGTTTCTCTAGTTTTGACCAAAAATAATGAGGGTGTGTGCACCCGGTGCGCCTCCTCCTCCCCTAGTTTGGTTCACTCTCCACCTAATGATAATGTCTCAAATGCATTTGCCTGTACAAGCATCAGAAGACTGGTGTTAGAGTACTCGCACTCACTAAAAAAAAAAAAAAAAAAAAAAAAATTTTAAAGCATTAACTACAGATTTTTATGCACTTGGGTGATTTTGAAATGAAAAAAAAAAATGTCCATAACGTGGGTTTTGGGTAGAGTAAAACACGTTTGAAATCGAATGAAACTCTGAACCATCATATCCCTCACTGACTTTATATTAGTTCCCCATTTTAAATGATTCACTGGAAGTTAGTTTCAAGGCTCCTGTGATTGCCATTTATGCTGGAAAATGCAGGGAAATAGACACACAAAACAGCATGAGGGATATAACATGGGACTATACAGATGGGCAAATTGCTACAATAGAGTGTTTCGCACTGACCAATGACCTGGTTGAGTTCTGGGATGTACTTCATATGCTGTAGGTGATACTTCTCATTCTCCTCGTCTTGAAATGTGCCAATGAAATCAGACACCTGAAGAGCAATCAATAAGATCACAATCTGACTATTGAAATGTGTCAATATACAGTAATTTGAAAACCAGTGGGAAAATCAATAAGATCAGAGTCAGACTCTAGAAATAAATGCTGTATTTGGATACAATTTGACAATCATCAGGAGATCAATATGTTCACAGCCTGACTTATGAAATGTGGTGATACAATCTACTACCAGTGCAAAAATCAATAACATCACAATCAGACTTGAACCTCAATAAAAGACATTTGGTTTCTTTTAACATGTGCACATCATATTGGTCTGTCCTTGCAACTCATCATTCACACAATTTTCTTCTTCTTCTTCTTCTTCTTCTTCTTCTTAATCTTTTGTCTGCATCTTCGTAAGTGAGATGACTACAGCTGCTATTCACGTACATTTCAAGAAGTAACATGATATCACATTGTTTCACGATATGCAAAATAACACTGTAACCTGTAACTCACTACAGTATCAGGTTCCAGTGTTATTTCGTAGTGATCTCATGGTAACAAGATACAAAATAACAAGCGCTGGAATCTTTTATTAACCCACTACAGACTAGTCAGCTGTGTATGCTCGAGTATACTAGGGAACTTTTCTATGATGGGAAATGAGTTATTATAGCACAAGGCAAGTGCCATAATGTGTCTTGCCCATTCACATACAAGAAATTGTACGCGAATGGGATATAACAGACAAAAAAAGAGATACAACAGATAAAAAGAGATATAAAAGGGTAAAAATTTATGGCAAAAAAGAAATTAATGTGCCATAAAAACTTAACAATGGGCCCTTAAAGTTTGTTGACCCCTGCCTGTGAAATTTGACCTTGTGGTGACCATCCACTACCCAAGGGACATCTACCATCCAAGTTTGGTCAGAAACGGACCTTTGGATCAAAAATGGACCTTTGGATCAAAAGTTATGACCTATAATAGAAACGCGCCATAAAAACTTAACATTGGGCTCTAAAAGTTTGTTGACCCACGCTTGTGACCACTGACCTTGTGGTGACCATCCACTCCCCAAGGGACATCTACCATCCAAGTTTGTCACAAATGGAGTTATGGATCAAAAGTTATGACCCATAATAGAAACGCTCATAGAAAATTAACATTGGGCTCTTAAAGTTCGTTGACCCCTACTTGTGACCTTTGACCTTATGGTGTTCATCCACTCCCCAAGGGACATCTACCATCCAAGTTTAGTCACAAATGGAGTTATGGATGAAAAGTTATGACCCATAATAGAAACGCGCCATAAACACTTAACATTGGGCTCTAAAAGTTCGTTGATCCCTCCTTGTGACCTTTGACCTTGTGGTGATCATCCACTCCCCAAGGGACATCTACCATCCAAGTTCAGTCACAAATGGAGTTATGGATCACAAGTTATGACCCATAATAGAAACGTGCCATAAAAACTTAACATTGGGCTCTAAAAGTTTGTTGACTCCTGCTTGTGACCTTTGACCTTGTGGTGATCATCCACTCCCCAAGGGACATCTACAATCCAAGTTTAGTCACAAATGGTCCAATGGATCACAAGTTATGACCCATAATAGAAACGTGCCATAAAAACTTAACACTGGGCTCTAAAAGTTCGTTGATCCCTCCTTGTGACCTTTGACCTTGTGGTGATCATCCACTCCCCAAGGGACATCTACCATCCAAGTTCAGTCACAAATGGAGTTATGGATCAAAAGTTATGACCCATGATACAAACGCACCATAAAGATTTAACATTGGGCTCTAAAAGTTTGTTGACCCCTGTCTGTGATCTTTGACCTTGAGGTGACCTTTATTTATGGCAAAATGTGAAACTTTGTATGACCCCTCTTCCCTCGAAATTTGATTGCAATTGAAGCCCAGATTAAAGAGTTATTGAAGTTTTTGTAGCGTTACGGACGGACGACGGACGGACGACGGATGGACGGACGGACGGACAACGGACAGACGCCACAGGCGATCCCTTAGTCTCCCCACACCTCTGGTGGGCTCGACAAAAATCAGCTTACTAGTCCAGACATAATAATGGTATATGTTTTTAGGTGGTACATAGTGGCTTACATTTTCCCCAGATTTGGGGTCGTAGAGTGCAGCCACAGGTGAGGTTCCGCAAGACACCCAGAGCGTCTTGTTCTTGGGCACGTAGCAGAGGTCGGTGATGGTGGATAGGAATCCGTCCAGTCGGTGTGTAAGTTTGCCGTCCTGGGACCAGATCTTGACCACTTTGTCAAAGGATCCGGTCACTAGCCTTTTGGGTGTGCGTCACACAGACAATATGTTGGGCAATTATTGGCTTATATATTACGGAAAGCAGTTTGTCAGCTTTGCTGGGGTTCATAAAGGGGGCAACATGTCATGCACTTTTATGGAGGTGGCTGCATTTGTACACTAGATATGTGTACAATGTAATGTACTGTCTACATGTAACACATATTGTCATTTGAATGAGATAAAAAAAAAATGAAAAAAAAAATAGCTGGTCTTCAGTGCTTACTGCCTAAAAATCACATTTTTTTTGATGTCATTCTTTTTTTTTTAGATCAATAGGAGAATTACTACAATCTCTTTTGAAATTATTTCTGATATGAAAAAAAAAGTTTCTTAACCCCTCATCCATCTTCAACGTATACAATGTACGTAATTATGTGAGTGAAAAGGCCTTCTTGCCAGCTCAATACAGTGTACTTTGAATGTGATGATTTGTTCTCATTGAGTTTGAAATGCACAAGTCAGTTTTTTTTTTTTTTCCTACCTTTCTCTTCTGCACAGGTAATGTACTGTGTCTTAGCAGTCAGGTTGAAAATATATGCATTTTAGATTTTGAATGATATCTTAAAAGTTATACTGAATCAATGTATTTCATGAAACAAAACCAATAGGAAAGAACACTTCATGAAGTATTCCCAATGCATGAGATGTGACCACGCAGTCTATATGATTGTTTATCATCAGAGATATGTGATATACCCTTGACTTCAAGAAAGGTTTAAATACACAACAGACATCATATAAAATACTCACCAAGTGTTGTTTTCTGAATCCCTGATGAGGACGAGACATGATATACCAGCATCATGAGCCTTGGGGTTGCTGGGGGATTTTTAGGAGACAAATATGCTTATAAAATTATATTATTCATGCTGGTTTTTCCTTTTAGAAACCAGATTTTTGATGTGTTATCTTACCTTGTTGTGCTTTTACACTGTTAAATATCGTTGCTGGGGAGACAAGACCTTGTATCTACAAAATGTCAAATGTTCAGGAGAGTCAAAAAACATGGTGGCCAAAGCACTTCCATATACCAAATGGAATATCCTTTCCTTTTAAGTGCTGTAATGGCTTCATTTTGGGGTAAGACAGTTAGGATTTGGACAAGACATCACTCGACTGACTACTCTACACGTCAAATATTTAGCAAGGTTTTTTTGCGAATTTTGCGAGGTACATGTAGGTGCCAATCACAAAATTAAAGACACGCTAAAATATTGACTCTGATCCCGATGTAAATGTGACATACGCGTGAACATTTCTCTTTTCAGTTCAGAATTTACCCACTCGCGAAATCGTCGGAAATCCCCAATTTGCAAGAAATTTAGACTCGAAAAATATATGGCGTGTACAGAATCTGACCATTAATTCAAAAACTTTAGTTTCACCAAAATTTGAGAAACAAGGTCTAGTCACCCAAGTGACATTATATTCTTCTGGTGAAGGGGGGGGGGGGGGGGGGTTGGGGGTGCCGGTGGGAGGAGGAAAAAGAGGGGAACCTGTAACATTCAGCTTTTTCGTTGTACATTGAATGTTAGACACAGAGAAGACAATTTCTGTATTAAATGTATTGTCAGAAATCTGGTCGATTCATCAATCAACATAGCCTGCATTTTCTGGGTCTTCCCAATGTTGAAATAGAGGGTCTATAAAAACAGACCTGCCGAAACATAAAACATAAGTGAACACAAGGGCATACAAATAACCCTTTGGACCTATCACTCCATTTTGAAAGCTACAAGTATCTTACACTGTACTTTAGAAGAAATTGTGTTGTTTGACAGAAAATTAAGTAGATTAGAGTACAGCTGGATTTAGGTTGAAGTGTGAAAAATGGAAGCCTAGCTGGAATATAATGCTCCACAGGAATATTAGAGAAAGTGTGTGGCCGTAATTTAGTAACATATTTTTAAATAATTAAATTTAAATCATTTGCAATCACACCATGGTGGAAAATGGCTTTCTGTGGACTTTCAGACAAAGCTACACACTTTGTAGCAATGATTGTACTCATAGTCATATATGTAACTTTCTGACTATTACGAGTTTTATTATTATGAATTGTTATAATCATTATCATGTAAATATCATTAAAATTATCATTATTGTTATCAAGTTATTATCATTACTACTAATATTACTTCTTCTACTACTAGTACTACTACTACTGATTATAGTCATCATTGTAAAATATTACTGATCATTATTATCTTCATCACCGTAATCATAATGACTACCAGTTATATCTAGTATTTCAATCATTTTTTTTTTCATAATCATTCCTATTATTACCATAATCATTAATACTATTCTAGAATAGATTGTTAGTCTCAGTATTAAACTAAAATTTATTTTGAAGTTAAAGTCAAATAATGGCAATGCTAAACTCAGAGCGGTCACTACTGACAAAGCTTCAATAATTCTGATTATTGATAAACTAAGTTTTTTGGCAAAAAAACCTACATGTAAGTTTATCATAATTAACTTTAATGTTATTGCTGAAAAACTCTGTTTATCGGTCAATAAACTATTTTTATCGACTGAAAAAACCTAGTTTATCGCAATAAAATAAGTTTACCCACGAAAAACTGTATGCGCTTGATAAACATAATTTCTCTCTCTCAAAAAAAAATTAGTTTATCGACCGATAAACTGAGTTTTGTGATGATAAACTAGTTTTTTGGAAATAGTGGGCATATGGCGCGCCATACATGGCAACAGCGAAGCTGCACACAGTCAAATGATGGAATTTACAACTTGCTGGAGTACAATGTATTGCAAAGTCTACAGGTGTAAAAAATAAAACAAATATTCTGAAGTCAGCAAGTTAAAAGCTGGATGGAAAGATTTTTGATTCTAATTACAGTTACATGGAATTCCAACAATGTCGGTCGTATGCACACTGCACAAACGGGAATATTTAAATGTACTCCTTGACCCCAGTTTATTTTTACACGCCAATTAAGAATTCCTATCCCAATGTTAGGGTCATATAACAGCAAAGCCCTCTGAAAGAACTGTGTTATATGGTGCAGATTTTACTGTACAGTATGTTACACCGGGTACCGGTAGGTATGACATGCTCATATAACCATAGAGTCCTATATTAACAATGAGTCCTCAAAATGTTTAGTTTCGTTTTTGTTTTTGTTTTTTGTTTTTTTAAGTTTTCTTCTTTAACAATCACAAAACAAAACATACACGATACCGTAGTCCAATGGTTCAAAAGTTGTAAAGGGATTTGCGTGCTCTAAGTTCTTGGAACTAGATCTTAAACAAAACAAAATTATAAAATACCAGAACATCTATGTTTACAAGCAAACAAAGTGGACAACATATTAGCAGGTCTTCATTGACATACATGTATTCCACAAATTATGAAAGGTATACCAAATCCAAATTGATTTTTTACTTTTAAATTAAGTAAAATCTAAACTATTCTAAGATATAATTCTTTTATGGAGTTGTTTTTATTGCAACTGACTGACAAATTGCTCTCCATCAATGCAAATTATGTCGAAGAATGGAAATAAGTCCATCTGCGACAATAAAAATTATTAAACAACTATTTTACTTTTTTATGAAAAACTAGCAGCAAAGAAGGCATGAAGCAGATTGGAGGGGGCGGAGGCAAGAAGGCACTTTAACAGATGAAAAAAAAAGAAAGAAAAAACTCAAACAAACATAGAAAGTTTGCCATGCATATTTACACTGAGTATCAATACAGAGAACATTGATCTACACCACACTAGAAGGCAGTAGCCCTGTGTTTGCGGCCCACATGATATGCAATCTATGCATTCCAGTGCTATGCAGGCAACTGATGTTGTCCATGCAGATGACACTAGTTGGTATTGATACAATAGCATTTTGGTCAACAGAAAATAGCTAGTGACCACACTGTCGCGTGAGAAATTGAAGCAGGTCCTACAATGTAGTACAGCGTACTCCCGTTAAGATCTATAGTATAATGTAACAAAATTCCGGTTGCAACAAAGTAAAATTTCAGGCCACATTATTCGCTCTATGTGTTTGTTATATGGTATATGGTCAGTTTTACGGTAAAGGGTGTAACTTTCAATTTGTAGCCTTTTGGCCCACCCTGAACACATAGATTTACAGATCTCAAAGATTTTTTCCCATGTGAGTCACCTTATGAGTAGCCACCTTGGGTAGCATAATCAGGTCCAGGTATTGATGCGTTTTCTTTTGACAGTCACATATGTACCCTAAAAATGACTATTTTGCTGCATTGAAATTTATATAACATTTTTGAAATGTTAATAATTTTCTACAGCAACTGCAGAGATCTAATTTTTTATGTTAAAAGCATAGTTGTATGGTCAATTGAAATGACCAAATTAGTTTGGTTTGTATCTGGCCCTTTATTTTAGAATACTATGACTTCAAATTTGAGGTTTCGGAGGCTTCATTTTCCGTTAACAATTGTTTACAAACTTTGATGGACAGTAATGATCAGTGGATGTGTTTTGGTTACTTTCTTTTATGCTGAAAATAGTAAGGTACAGCTAAACTTTAGACTTACATCAAAGTTTACTTGATTCTAGGGCTATTTGAAATTTTGTGATAATTTTATTCCATCAAGTGAAATTTCCGTTAGCAGTTTTGAAGCCTCCGAAAGAAAGTGTTTTGTCAAATAATATGAATATAGATAAGAGAAGCGACCTAATCTATATGTCAAAATGTAGGATATGGGGCCCTAACCTAATAGACCAAAAATAGTTAAGATCCGCCAAACTCTCTGAAAATAGGAGACAATACAAATTTTCCGTTAACACATGAAGCCTCCGAGATGCATGAAGCCTCCGAAACAGCAAAAACATCTAATTTGACATTTCTGATAAATTCTTTGAGTGTCTGCCCCAAATTATGCCATGAAATCATCAACAGACATGGACAAACAACAAAAATGATAAAAACATTATGATACTGCAATAATTTTTTGAGCTAATACATTTTATAGAGAAAAAGTGGTTTCGGAGGCTTCAAAAGGATGTTAACACTGCATTTTTGTGATTTTCTCTGGACAAAATCAAATTAGATTTATTGTTCACCCACCCAATGATCGCTTATGACATATATATCTAACGATATTTAATCACATTCAATTTTCTGGCTGCTTTGTTCACTCATCAATATAGATTTACTATACGATTTACCTATTTTTCTTAAACAGTGCAAACGTGTCACACATAACTCACCTTTTCATTCAGCAATAAAATATTAGCAGATGAGGATGTTGCCCCACAAATATGTTTAAACAGTGTATATCAACCAAAAAAGACACAATTCACCCATCACTTTCTACATAACATACATGATTTTCATTAAAAAAAAAAGGCATACCAGATTAACTTTCCAGATGTTTCGGAGGCTTCATTTAATGTTAACAGCATGTAAATGGAATGTTTTGATTACAATTTTGTAATTCTAAGTCTATCAAATAACTGTTTGGACTGAATGAGACTTAATGATTCCTCAAGCAAGGTGTAGATAGTTGTTTAAATGTATGAAAAGCATTTATTTTGTAGGTTTCCTTTTGAAACAATGGAACAGGCTAGATATTGTGAGTAATGAAAGTGACTTCCAGCTTGCGTGCATGCCCACATCATGCAACAGTAGTGCAACAAAGCAAGTAGTTGTGGATACATCAATGTTCTTAAGTTGGATAACTCATTTTTACTCTTGAGAGAAGTTGCAGTGTTGTGACCATATTTGTATCACTCTTTTGACTGGTTAGACTTTGATAATGAAGACCAAACAATTACTTGATTATTTAGTGTTAAATACACTTTTTTTTTTTAAAGAACTGAACACTATTCCTGTCCTGAAGATTCAAGGACTTAAATATATGGTTATTCAAGAGGGAAGCATACACTTAACTAAAACTTTTGAATTTAAGGTTGTATCTTTTATGCATGATCCAGAGCAAATGGTGGAAAATACTTTTTGGATTTTTACACTTTCGACTCACTATCATCTGAGTGTAATAGTTTCGAAACACAATCTTTTACATGTCCATTTATAACCCATACTAAAATCTTTACTTTTTCAGCTTTCCATTTCTTAACAAGTTCTTTGGCTTTCATTTCCAATACTTATTTGGAGGAAAATAATTAATCAATAAATTTGTGATTGGATTTGAAAATAGCTAACATCTTGCAGATTATCATTTCTGTGGTGTGACTTGGATCACAGGGTACTGTTTTGGAATTATGACATTTGATTACTTCATTCAGACAGGTTTTCATATCAATCTGTATGTCAGATCTGAGGCATGCAAGGTGCAACACAATCTTGATATACTATACCCTATTTTCCATACTTTATCATGCTGGCAGTGACCACTTGACTATTTTTGATTAAACAAAATGTAACTTGTGTTATGAAACATCTCTTCGCATACATGTGTGAGACTCTGTGACATGTTTGCGGACGTAGTTCTCAGTGCAGTAAATGGACAGTAATGGTTGCGATAGGATTGTTTATAAATGACATATAGACCTCTACTTATAAATAGCCTGTTGCCATGGAGTACATGTAGTTTCCATGGGTGGGTGACTGGGGAAGTTATGTTCACGAAGAACAATATTGAAATCTTTATAATCTGTTTAGTCCTGGCTTTTCTGGAAAAAGTTACAAGCCCCTAACTATTTAGAAATTCAAAAGGTTAAAACTGTAGTCTGTGGGTTTATATACTATTTAAAACAAACTTGTGGGTTTCTAAAAAACTTAGATATTTAAACACATTTGCTGCTTTTTAATTTTTTGCTAAAAAATTGTCATTTTTAGAAACAGTAAAAGTTCTGTTAGCAATTTCTCAATGTGTACCTTCAAAAACAGGCCTCCTAGCTGTCACAGGAGTCACACAAACTGGAATTTTATAAAATAACTATAAAAAAAAGAAGCCTTTGAAGAATAAAAAAAAAAAGAGAAAATGATATGAAACAGGGGTGACTTGTATACCACCGAAAAAGAAAGTAAAATTCTAACTATCATATATTATACGGAACTATACATTTTGTCAACATTTTTTTTTTAATTCAAATTCGTAAACAGTCATGGGTAGGGTATGTACATTTATCTTTTCAACAGGCGATTCAAAAAGATGACTGGGATCTTGACCATTTCAATTTCTATTGAGCTCCATGATAATATCACCAATATATTGATTATTCCAACTCCATTTTGATGATGGCAGTTTGATGATGACCCTTACATGGAATGGCTGATCGGTGTTTAAGATTGCTGTTCTATGACCATGATCACTGCATTTGATAGCTATAGTAGGGGATATCAGGCATGGTCATATGCAAAAGAATGTTTATAAACATTTTTTCCCCTTTCTATATTTTACAATGCTATGTTGTAACCTAACCGTCATGCCATCACATAGTCTATTTTCTATCCCTTTCTCATCAACAGTTGAAATTGATTTCACATGTATGAAACAATTATGATGGGTGGTTTATGTCAATTGATATACATCGCACAAACTGCACTTATAAAGCAAGCAAACATAATCTTTGCATTAAGTCTATAGCTACAGTTCTAACTCATTGAAAGTAATTCTTACTGCATTATGATGAAAAGTTTGACAAATGCATACAGCTGTACATGTGTGTAGCCTGATCATGTTCTGCATTGCCAAAGTCATGGATATGCAAATACAGTGTATGTATACAACTGAGCATAAAGATTTAAAATATTTTTCTTTGTCTCTTAACATATAGGTTGGAAAGTCTTTTTTCTGCATACAAATAAATACTATTTTACATGTTACAGCATTGTTAGTTATTTGGAAACAATCAACTGCATTAATGTACTTCATATCACCTTAAAATGGACCATTTTTGCATGTTAACAGTCATGATGAAGCCTCCGAAACATGCGTTGCTGCTAACTTTAAGCCGCAAATAAAAAAAAGAAAAAAAAGATGTTCCTAATCAGTGTACTTTTAGTGCTACTGTTGCAGTTTCCTTTAGAATCATATTGCCTCATGTAATGTGATAAATTCGAACTGAGCATTGCTCAAAGTGTACACGGTTTGTTATTCACTTTTGTGGAAGCCAATTTCCTTCTAATAATAAGTACATTTTGTATGAAGGGTAAACATTATGCTCTGCTATAAAATGTACATCTGTATACTGTTATTCACATTTTATTGATGCCTTGTTGTTATTCTAGCATGTAGTGATAGTTGCTTACTGTAGTTTTCTTATTCTAAGTGAATACAGGACTAGAACTTTGTGTTAGCAGTTTTGAAGCCTCCGAAACACACTAGTTTGTTAACTGAAGCCTCCGAAACTCACAAGTCTGAAAATTTCAACTTTGTCAAAAATAATCAAATTTCTTTGGGATTTGGGTTGATAAATGTTTGTTACCAAGAGATAATTTAGGGCTATGTTTAGAGTGGCTCTTGCTTGTAGAACATTCTTTTAACTTAAAGATAATTTGTCAGGTACCATTTTTACCTTGGAATTTGAAGTTCACATCCAAATAATTGCAAGAGCAAATATCTGTTGGGGGAAAAGTGTTTTGATATTTCAAATATATGTTCACAGCAAATGAAAAGTTGTATTACCTCCACCATTTATCTTCATTTGTTGCTGTGGGTGATCAAAACATTCTTGTTGTTTTTACCTAAATTTATCTAAAATTCCATAATAGCCACTTCATTTTTCATATTTAGCCTAAGAATTAAGCTCTGGAATGACAAAATATTGAAAATATAGACATTCCTATATAAAATAAAGGCAAAGATAAAAATGGAAACACAACTTTAATTTTTGACCCTTGCCACATCAAAGTTACACCCTTTACTGTAAAACTGACCATAGAATATTCGTTTGGTTACAACAAAAGATTGCCGTAGTTTTGCTATATAACAAAAAAAAAATGCTGGTCGCGAGCGAGGACTTCCTTTTTATTAACAGGAGTCCACTGTACGAACGTACACTGTAGCTCAAACTGCAGAATAAGTGTTGAGTCAAACTGCTTCTACAGTCAATTCTGAAAACTACAAGCTGTATCATCTGTTGATTCGTTTTGCAATTATAGCACAGTGGTAGCTCATTCATCATTCCCAGAAATGCAAGAATAAAACTGCACTCTTGCCATCTGTTCCTATACACACAAAAAAAAAAAAAAAATAGTGGAGGTTTCTGTTCAAGCTACATTGATTGGTGAAGTTTAATTATAATGCTTGGATTAAAAAAAAAAAAGAGGCAACATACATTGTATTAAAAAGTCACGTATCTAGACAGTTAATTTTTCACAAAAGAAAGATTTTAAATACATGTATACTTTGGAGAATTTTATTGATCTGAAATTTATGCATACATTTTGTCATCAGTACTGATCACAATTAGTAACTAGCAAAGTTTTAAAACTATTTCTACTTCTGAAAATCAGATTTAATTACTTAAAATTCATTGACAGTGTTATTGTCTGAGCTGATTAGAATTTATTGGTTAGCATGTAATTTATTTTCAAATCAATTCAGATTACAGTCACAGTTCACAGTGAGCACACTCTAGCGTAAAAAAAAAAAAGAAAGATCAGCACAAAAAAAGAACGAAATCATCTAGGCTAAAGCTTGAAAATGCAAAGCGGAACATAAACAGGTTTTGTTAATTTAAGAAACAGAAGAGCAGCTACATGTTGTACTCAAATTCTACAAGCTATCTAGCAGTAGTCAAAATCTAACAAAGTACAATATCAAACTAATGTACACTGTAACAAGCAACATGTACATTATATTTTTCAGAGATACAACAGGACATGTCTAGCAAACAATGCAAAATAGTTAGTATTATCTAGAATCTACAACTGTAGCAATTTGCAGAGTTACAAAGGTGCCAAAGTTGATGGCATTTGTTAAATTTGCTGTGTTAGATCTTGGATGCCCAACTAATGGTACAAACTTACGTCATTCTGTTAAGATCCAAGTTTGAAGCATGACAATTTCATCAGTTGGACAAATCAGCAAAATATAAATCTCACACATTTTATGATACGGGGACTACAAATCTAGAATAATTTCCATCAATGACACATTATATGTAAAGGCACATCAATTAAACACTTGAAAGATGCATGAAAAACAAAACAAAAATAACACACAAACAAGAACAGGAAAAGAACCTTAAAGATTTCTGCTACTGTTCAATATCCGACACTATGCAATGTCTTAATGACATTCTGGTCGGGGTAAACAGTATTTAAACTGTGTTAATTACAATGTGACAGTACCTAATATTGTACACCGATCACTTTGTTCTAAAGCACAAGCCCCTTACATTAATCCCCCCCTTTCTTAAAGCATGCCCATTCCAAAATAATTCATACCCAAACATCACTGGTTATTTTGGAAAAAAAAAAGTAATTATAGATACTATAAAATGTAGACACAGTGCATGGTAAAGTGCACTGTCATGTTAAAAGCAATTTGTACTTAAGTTATACTTTTAATGAAAGTATGTAGTACACCATGTACTTACTGTTGTCTAATGTCTTGGGAATTATAACACATATTTTATGTATATAATGTACAAAGTCAACATTTAAAGACAGAAAACAAACAAACACACATACTTTCCTTTCATGTAATTACTATATTGAGAGATGTATCACATGAAAACTGCACAATGTTCACATATTTTTTTAATTATTATTATTTAGCAAAATTCCACAACTGGGCAATTCCGTGAAAAATGTTACCCGAGGGTGGAAAAATGAAAATCAAGAAACAACTTTGTTTTACCCTGGAAAGTATTCAGGAAGGGTCATATCAAACTGATATGATGAAAAAATTTGGTACAATATGGAAAAAATGTAATTTTTTAGGTATTGAAATCGTATGTTTTTTCTAAGACATTGCAGAAAAATTCAGTATAATTTGCATGTAATTCTTCTGAAGTAGAAATTTTCCCTATAAAATGACTTTCAGGCAACCATTTTTATGCTATTAAAGCTAATGACTCATTTTTACATCATCCTCCTTGATATCAAAAGAAAATAATTCTTTCTTAAAAGATGAGCATTTCAATTTTTTGAATTTCTACCTCTTTCAAAGTGTAATGTCCGTAACGTTTTAGATGTAAAAGTTCTTGTAACACACTGTGTTTTGGTCTAATTTTGTTCTAAATTCAAACGCAAAGCTAAAATGTGATATCACACAACATATCCACACAATTTTTCAGGAACCTGCGTAATTCCTTTTAAAAAGCGTTACGGACATTACATAACTAATGCGTTACGGACATTACACATTTGTGGCAAAAGTATTAGCTACATATGATTATTAGGAATAGCTTGGATTCTACCCTACAATATTGATATACTGTCACAATGAATGCCCTAGCCCTTGCATGAAAATTGATTTGGGACTTTACTCAGCAACAAGTGCAGTGTTTCAACAAGGTTTTGACTAATCTTCTGCATTCCTCTACAATCTTATTTCTTGTGTTTACTTATTTCTCCCATGAAATACATGGATACATGAAATACATGGATGCAAGCTATCTTACAGCAACAGCATATCAAGTTGAGTAATTATACTATGATGGCAAGAATGTATGTTAAAACATTGTTAAAGAAGAGAAACAGTCAGAAACATCTCTGGACAAGGCCTTTTACACAATGTATGGTCAGTTGTGGTCTGACTTGTCTGTTAAGGAAATACAGTCCAACCTCAAGTTCTAACCATGTCGTGAACGGTAGCCATCTGGATAAAATGATATTGCTGGATAAGGGAGATATGCTTATGCATGACACTTGTAAGCAAATTGTGTAGGATATTATTAATTGACTATTCAATATTATAGTTTACATGAAAATTTCATGTTTTATTATTCAATAATGTGGAAATTAAATGGAATGTGAATGAAATACACATCCTCATTATTCCTTCTAGCAACAGTATTTTGGTTGTTAGAAATATAATGTTGTACCATAGCGATAAACATTTATGTCCTAAAGCACAATTACCTTGTAAAGATATTTTGCACCGAATTACGCAAAAAAAAAAAAAAATAATAATAATGTGCCAGTCCATATCTGGATAATACAGCAATCCAGAAAAGTGATTGCTGGATAACTGAGGTTGGACTTTATGTAATGAGGATAGTCCATCGATTATGAAATTTCTGAAAAGACAAGGATTCATGAATATTTCTTTGAGTTTAGTGAAGGAGAGCCATTTTTAGAACAGGATGGAATCATTAGTATTAGACCCTCTCCAACAATTGGTCAAGAACACCTTTCTTGCTTCCAAGGTGATTGATTTGGAAGCAGAATAAACAATATACTCCAAAACAGACTTTTCTGACCCTGGAAAAGACTGTTGTACTTCAACAAACTGTTGGGGAAAAAAGAAAGTAAAACTAAACATTCATTGTGTAAAAATACATACTGAGCATTTGTTGAACCATTATTTTATTTGATTTTGATTATGCATTAGTTTTGATTAAAATAAAAGTTGTTTATTCGTGCAGAGTTATGCTCAGTGATGGCTATGTAGATGTGAATAAAAAGTGTAATGTCCGTAACATTTCTTTAAAATTACATTTTGAGTAATTAAAAGTTTGAATATCATAATAGAAAGTCAAAAGGCTGATCTATATGTTATTTATAGATCATAACTTTATTGCAGGCATTAAATAAGTTGATTAAATTCCAATATGATAGAAAAGTCAACAAATTGTTAAAGTAGGGGTCCATACTGACCAAATAGTCCTCGAATTGGCAACTCCTGAAATAAAAGATCTCCTGAAAGGGCTATAGTAGCATTGTCCAATGTGTATTGATTACCATCCAAGTGAAAAGGATAAAAAATATTAATACTTGCATGTGACTCCTGCCACTTAATGAAAGTGGACAAATCTGTAATGTCCGTAACGCTTAGAATGTAATGTCCGTAACACCACAATTATGGCTATAGGAGGTACATGTGCCATCTGTTTCACTAAATTTGATTTTATTTTCTTTAAACATTTCTTTACCTTTCAATTTATTCCTACATTGGTCTAATTATGTGCTTAAACTCACAGACTTTTCAATGGTTGTATAGGCATGCAAAAAGTCATGTCCAAAAAATGTAATGTCCGTAACGGCCAACATTTTATGCAGCAAGTGCCATATGATGTGGTGAAATGGATTGAAATTTTCACTGTTTATGATTTAGCCTCATATGTGAGTGATTCCACTGTATGAGTTCAGAATGAAAATATTTTGTTATCTTAATGACCTTTTAAAGTTGCAAATTTTGTCTGAAATGTAATGTCCGTAACGCTGGAACTGCCCAACTATAAAATTGTCTACAATGTAGTTACCTATACATCAATAACCATCCATTGTGTTCAGGGCTCCTTTTTGAGATTTTTATACTACAACAAAATACTTTGAAGAAGAAACATTTTAGTCATTGCATTCAGTAATTCTAGAATGATTGTTTTATAACTATTCCCTTTCAGGAAATTTTTGGTCAGCATGAAGCTGAAGAATGGTGTCAAATAGTGCTATGTAGACTTTCGATGGCAGCAACAAGAAACTAATTATTGAAATTCAAAAGTATGCATTTTATCAACACTAGGCTTCTAGATGCCCAATGCGATTAATAATCGTTTATTAGTTAAGTACAGTATTCATCGCATAATCGGGCATCTGATAATCGGGAACCTCGCTTAAATGACATACGCTTCCCAGAAACATATTTCCAATGCACGTTATTTTCACTGGATAATCGGGCGGGGACCTCTGATAAACGGGACAATTTTTCTTCAAGCGATCTTTGATTTTGTTGATACATGTGTTTAAAAAACATGCCTCGCTCACAAAACTCAGGCTGTGAACATTGTTTAATCTCAGTCATACACTTTGAGGGCAAAGTCCAAATTCCTCGTCTCTGAGTGTTTCAACTTTCAATACACTGTGATCTGTGCGTACGTCACAATCTTCCTCAGTTGTGAATGAGCTAGAGGGTCGCACCGAGGGGTAGCGTGGTTGTGTACATGCACAGTACGTCAGTATGCATGTGTGTGTGTGTGTGTGTGTGTGCACTACATGTTCATGTCGTATGCTGTTAGTGTATGATGAGTGCTCATCGCGAAATCGGGCACCTCGCTTAAAGGGGCCGTGTTTGCTACTCCCAACTTGTCCCGATTATGCGATGAATACTGTATTACTTTATTAGAAATGAAAATGGGGGATGTGTATGAAGGCAACGATGAAAGCTGCAACAGTGTGCTATGCATACGGCATTACGATCATGTGCTCTGCTACCTGTCAGTACCAGCATTTGTGTGCCTTTGAATTTGTGTGCCGAGTCTCAATGAATAATAAAGGTGTCAAATTACAAGTGTACAATGTACATGATCTTTACATTGGCTTGTAGACTTTTTTTCAAAGTTACAACCAGGGACAATCAGTCGCAAAGCGCTTAAGTTTTATTTTGTGAGTTGTGCATCTGTTCAAGCTTGAAAGAGACTTGCTGTATAAAAGGATTGTGTTGTCTATACAACATCAGGATTTCAGCAAGATGACATGCATATAATTGCCTTCAGCAAGTACTACTGTAATCACTGCATCCCAATTTGGGTTGGTCTCCTTGGACATGTCAGCCACACTTCCGGTCCCTGGGAAATTTGAATTCCTACTTTGTTCATGATCACTGCTGCACCGCATGACAACAAGGGACTCTCTATACAAGTGTATTCTTGTTCTGTGAGTGAAGCTTGAAAATGATTCTTTTTCAGTTCTTCCTAATGATTTACAGGTATCTGAATTGGGTTGGGTGGCTTCAATCCAAGTAAGCTACATTTGATACTGCTTTTGTTGCAAATTGCAAGATATCATTTCTGCTCACATACTGAATGCTCAAATATGTACAATTTTGTGAAACAAATTTGTGAATAATTTTAACTAAATGGCCTATTATTTAGAAAAGATAACTGCTCTAAAATTTTATTGAACACTGTGTTTTATTCCATTTACGTATTTCTAGACTTAATGTACGTGTAATGTACACAACATAGACAGACAAAATTGTTTCATAAAGGAATGAAACAGTTCACTTTAGTGTATTGCTGCATGTGGCTGATCAGATACCATTCACTTGTGAGGATTCAAAAAGGTCCACAGACTTTGCGAAATGAACTTTGTAAACCTTGCTTTCAACATTTAAGCTGTGTACTTGATGAATGTAATGTCTGTTTAGCACATATTTGAATGGTCTTATTTGCTATTAAAGCAATGTTAGTTTCTGTGGTGTACAGGAGATAAAAAGTCAAACACTCAGTAAATGTCTTAAAGCTGTACCAGGCTATTTTTTTTTTCTTCTTCTTCTTCTTTTGTGCCATCTATTGATTCGGCGATGCAACTCAGACATGATGTTGCTTCTGTTTCTTTGTTTTTTTATCCTTCCAAGAGATATACATAGATCTTCTCTATCCTAATGCTATATTCAGTAAATTGCAAAACAATAGTCAGAAAACTGTGAAAGCAAACACAGATGATTTTATACATATTTTTTTAACACTAATGCAAAACTGAAATCCATATGAAAAGCTGTCTCATCATATCAAAGCAACCATCAGCTAGCATCTGAATGATACATAGTGTTCACAGTCTCCTTCTAGAGCTTTATATTCTAGAGCATTCTGCTTTCTCTCATTTGACTTACCAAGAGCAGAGCATTGTCAATATCAAAGGTAAAGCCAATTGTGGATTTATGAAGAGCAAGGGAGCTCACCAAAAGACTGGCGTCAGACCTCTGTTACCAGGATATGAGGAGGAGTCATAAATGATGAGTTTTTGGTCAAACCTGAAAAGAAGAACAAAAGTAAAATTAGACTGACTGATCAAAACACACATTTCTTCGAATGCAATGCAAGGAAGGATACCACAATGGATGCACACTGTTACATGTCTGTATGACACACAATATATAAAATGACAATCATCCAATGATGATGTTTGTTGTGTGAAGTCTCATCTCAACTTGATCATATTGTTTGAGGTTGTCTCCCAATTCATCTTTACCCTTCCCAGGTTGCCCATCAATGATCCAGGGGTCATCTCTGGCCCTACCTCTTCCTTTTGTGTGCTCACCCCTTTGCTTTAATAATCCCTCTTCTCACCTTGTACCAGTTTGGCTATTCCTGCCTTTGACACCTACAAATCTGCCCCTTCTGTTTTCTTTGCTCTGTGTCCCTAGCCCTTCCAGGACAGTGCATGTTATGTGTAGTTCATAATCTGTTTCCCTGTGTACCTGTACATGTATGTTTGTAATTTTGCCTCTAACAAAGATTCTGCTATAGAAATCAAAAGCTCATGTCAATTTTGACTCCATTTTACTCCATGGGCTTGAAACGACATTTGGACAAGCAATTTGCAGCTGCGGCTCTTTTTCTTTTTGTCTTTAGTCTTTAAACTTTTCAGTGGAAAATCCAAGATTCACTCTACAATGTATTTCAATAACGTGACAATGCCAGTCACGCAATATGCGAATTGTTTTGGGACTGTGTTGGTCTAGCTGGTATCACTCACTTTTGATACATGAATCTATTTTTATTTCTCACTATATGATTTCAAGTAAAGCTTTCATTGTTCTGTTCACAAGCCTTGAACATTTCTCTGTAACAGTCTACTTTATTATACAATCCATAAGTCATGTTCTTTGAAGTATTTATAATGTACATGTAAACGGTACATGTATCTTGTAGTTCAGTATACATTCCCACTTTGTAGCATTATGGGGAATTCCAGGCAAGCAGACAAAGCCAAAAAACAGATAAGCGGAAGACAACATGATATCACATGCTACACTCACAGGCCCACAGATTGTAATGACATCACGAGTTTGCGTCTGCTTCAGATATGGTTACCATTTGCAGCAATCTTCTGGTTGAGTTTCATTCATTTTCTCTTGCACTGCTTTTGGGTGGGGCTTGTCACGCACTCTGATTGAGTCAAAGACACAATTTGATTTCACTAGTCTACAAAGCTCCCCGAACCCCACCCCCCCCCCAAAAAAAAAAAAATAACAACAACAACAACCAAAAAAACAATAGCTGCAGTGTGCAATAAAGGAAACCAAAACCGAAATTTATTTGTGAATTGAATGAATGCAACAAAATTAGTTTGAAGAAAACTGGACAATTAATTCAAAAGTTATGTATCTTAACAGTTTTGGTGCTGTCGTCATTGCCAGGTCGATGGTATGTGTACTTTTCATGAAAAATTATGGAAATTCTGTGGAATTCTCCTTTAATATATTTTCTCAATATAGTTGTCTGTATATGATGCCATAAACTGTACTCTTCTTATCAAATGATGGCAGCATTGAAACTATGAGGAGTCAATTCGCCTTTGCATGGATTGCTCAATTTTCCTCAAACTTTCACTATTTATTCTACTAAATATTGCTGCTTTCACTAAATCCACACTTATTTATGGGTTTGGATTCAAGTGTATCACATGACATGGGATATCAGAAACTGCTTGGCACACATTGGTTTTGGATATTTTGAATAGGGATGAATGTAAAATTTGTTCTTTAGATTTATTACCATTTTCACTATATATTATCATCATTATTATTCTAACAGTGAAGCAGTATAAAAAGAAGCAGGAGTAGCTTTTGTGGTTAATAGTAGTTGCAGTAACAGTAGTTTTATCAGTTGTGGCAGTATTATAATGACATGTAAAATTGTAGCTGCACATCTATTTCTAGTTCTATGACCAAGTGTTTAATTTGTAAAATTCTGTATCCTAGTTGATATCTCTGCGCTGTACAAAAGCTCTTTCACAAACACAAGCATCATATCAATGTTCCATATTGTCATTATCAATGTCACTTTAAATAGTGCTGGTACAATCAGTAAGTCCTACTAGGAATGACACAGTTGGCTGTTTCACATTAAAAAAAAGTCTCTTCATATTCAAGCTGACCTTGCCAGTTAGAGTAAAGTTAGATCAACAGAATAGAGAAAGGTTAAACAAAATCAGACAAACAATAAAGAAAGTCACACATTCTTTGAAGTTATTATTCCAAGATTATAATGACAGAAAAATGACAGAAAATCTAGATGGAGGCTATGGGCAATAGTTTGATATGCCTTGTGAGGGAAGCAATAGTTTGATATGCCTTGTGAGGGAGGCAATAGTTTGATATGCCTTATGAGGGAGGCAATGGTTTGATATGCCTTGTGAGGGAGGCAATAGTTTGATATGCCTTATGAGGGAGGCAATGGTTTGATATGCCTTGCGAGGGAAGCAATAGTTTGATATGCCTTGTGAGGGAGGCAATAGTTTGATATGCCTTGTGAGGGAGGCAATGGTTTGATATGCTTTGTGAGGGAGGCAATAGTTTGATATGCCTTGTAAGGGAGGCAATAGTTTGATATGCCTTATGAGGGAGGCAATATTACACCACTCACCCCGCAGAGTATACCCTGGATTCCAGACACACTATACACTTGATGATGTCGGAGTGCTCTCGTGAGTTGTAGGAATATTTCAGGTTGATCAGGTGACCACTTTCACGATCTGGCGAAAAGAAAAAAGATATTCTGTTATCTCCCCACCAACACAGGACTAATTTTCAAGCAGTGTGCTACCTCCCATCTGTGCATAACTACAATAAAACAAAATACAATAGAAAAGCCCAGGGAACAAACAGGTTTTCAAACAATGATGATATTTAAAAAAAAATGCAAAAATAAATATATAGAGTATTTTAGAGTTGCTTTGCCCCTAGAGTTAGATCCTAGTGTTAATGGAGTAATGACAGAAAGAAAATCAGAGAAGATGTGGATAGAATTGCAACGAATTGCATTTACTGTATCTTTTATTTATTTATTTTAATATTCATCTATCTATTTATGTTTATATATTTATTCATTTTTTATCTATTTATATATCTATTTATTTTTTTCCATTTTTTATACAAAAGGAAACCAAAAAAAAAAAAAAAAAAAACCCCACATATATATTTAATTGCAGCAGAAAGTGGAGGAAGGTTTTGAGTACTGGTAATATTCCAAGTACCATTGTCTCTTTGTGCAGTCACTGTTGCTGTAGATTGAAGCCAAACAGTGCTACAATTGTATATCCTTCAAGCACTCTGTCCTGTCTGTGTAGGGTAGTAACAACCATGAAGAGATCCTTTCTACAATGTATACCGCTATGATACTATGGACATATCTTATAAATGCATTTTACTGGTGAAGATTATTTAGCATCAAAGCACTACTAGTGACAGCAAATTCTTCATGTTTTACCTGATGCCTTCGACCAGAATCAATCACTACTCAGGCTGCTACTAGTATTCCTGATTCTTTCACTATATATTTCAGTGTACACTTGACTGCACATCTTCCCTGTCTAGCCACAGATAGTCACTGTAACACCTTAAGATATATCTACAGCGCCAATGCTGATGTTATTATCAACAATTATCATCACTTTCATTACTTCTACAACTATCATTTTTTTCTTCTTCTCATCAGTTTCATCCTTATATCACAGAAACCTTCAGGGAACAGCATCATTGAACTCACTCTCATCTAGGCTGAAGACCCGGATGCAGGCATTGAAACCACAGACCAGCTGGTGCCGACGGAGGTTCAGGGCCATAGAGTAGACAGGAGAACCAAACTACACAAACAAGGTATCATGAAAAACAAAAAAACATCAACAACAAACAGTTAACCCTCATTGTGCATGGTTGGTTCATCAATGAGCACAGAGGTATGCAAACTCACTGCCGATGAAAAAAAGAATCAGGTTATCTAACCCTCCTAAATCCCTATGGTGTCATCACAGCCTTACAGTTAGACCGAGCCATACTGTTTATGAATACACAAATTAAAGTTGGTTGCTATGATGATATTTCCAAGCATGCATGTCACTTGAGTTACTTGAGAGTAATGAATTACCAAAAAAAAGAAAAAAAAAAATGTCAAGTTTGGTTGGACTTCTAAAAATGTTGATGAAAATTTCATGTCTGGTCTCAAATTGTCCTGAACAGACATCATATCTTGATCCCCAAATCTAAAGCTGCCTGTCATTGAGAAAAGGATGAACAACTGAGTGGACAGAAATCTAGCACCTTTTGACAGTAATTATTGCTAGGCATTCATTCACTGTCAGCTTCCCTCAGATGCAACTGGAAGGCTGTTTTACAATCTAACTATTTCAAATTTTGATGATAATGACCATGGCAGCCACAGTATTCACTAAGAGATCGGTCAGAAATCACTGAAGACTTCGTTTGGGAAATCATTAAGTGCTTTTTGAAAGACCATATAAAAATCTTTTTTTTTTTTCTCAAGTTTTTTCTTACTCGTTGGTCTCAGAAAACAAACTCATCCCTGTGCCACATGTGGTTTTACTTCCTTGTACTGCTATCTTCGAGTAAAAAAGGTATAATAATTACTATCCATGACAATGCCATGCATTTTTAAATAGATTCAAAATCATTCTAGTTTTTAATGGGTTGACAGCAGAAAAGCTTTATCCCGTAGGGACTTACCGAGATGCGATCATGCACTGCTGCCGCTGTAGACCATGCTATGATAGTCCCATCGTTCGATGAGGAAAACATCACCTTTGCTTCATGCCTGGATGTTGATACAGTAATGGAGCAGTGACTCAGTATTTGAACTAGCTTATATTTCTTTACTTTTTACTCCCATTTCATAGGATATGAGATTTTGATCTTTCCATTAGACTCAGTGTATCTAATGTACAGTTGTACCATAATATTTTCACAAGCCTTATTAAATAAGGGCCTTCAGCAAAAGACAATGCAAGTAGATAGACCCTACTGTACACCAAAGGGGATACCAGTCCTGCTCTAGCCTTGACAAAATTGAGCATTGATTACAGCTCTATTGATTGCAATTGCTGGCACCTACACTGTAACTACATGTAGCAGGGTAACAAGAGGTAAAGTGTATTCAGCACTACACCCTACAGCCAAAATTCTCCAAGATGGTTTTAAACCATATAGCCATGATTTAAATTCAGTCCATACACTAAAAATCAATGCAAAGTTGGCACACCTTTCTGAACACACATGTTCATTATCAAATTAACTGGGATGTCTGCTGTTGTACAGGACATGCCACACAAATATATCACGCAAAATATGGGCAATCCATGAACTTGTTTCAGAATAACTAATTAACTACTAGTGTACTATTCTTAGTGCAAAAGGTACAAGATGATAACCCTCCAGATAAATTAAATTACTGCTGTTGTAACTATAACATTAGATCTCTTCATTCATAGATCTATCCTTTATTAAATTTTCTTAACTTTTAATTTTGTAAACCTGTTGTTGAGAAATCAGCTTACCAGTAAAGAAAGGCTGTCACCCATCCCTGGTGTTCATGGTTAGACACAGACAGCTTGTAACCTTCCACCTCCCACATCTTGATGAAGCCATCTGGATTGGATAGAAGAAACAATGAAAGATGTTCTTGAACTATCAAAGCACAAATTGAAGCACATTTCTTTCTAGGTGTCTGAATCTGCACTCAAATGTCACAATATGGGTTGGATCTGATGCAGATAACATTCGCTCTAGTACGCATTCTGGCAAGACTTCCCTTAGCTCCCCTCACCTACAGTGTACACATTCATAGAGTCATATTTCCCCCATCAGTTGCAAATGTGAGTCGGTTAAATTATTAGGGATGTACCTTCAGTCATTTACTATGATTATGAGTATTAGGGTGGTTTTTTATTATTATAGAGTTTAAGGTTGGGTTAGGGTTATAGAATTACTAGGTAACGTTGAATCTGTTGATATCCATCTCCATGTACCAGAACAAGACACACACTTAGGAACGTAAGGTAAACATCCTTTTGTTTCGATCAGGACATATACAATTATACCTGATCAGACCAAGGCTGTAGATTCTACCTACCTTGTCTTTTATGTATCGAGTCTGCACAACGCGCGCATGTTTATTAGTACAGTGTACAGTACGTATAGCAGTTGAGCGCGCAATTGTTTCATGACAATACGCGTTTACGCGCTGCCTTGCCAAACTAGTGTACTAAAGTAATGTGATTGTATCTTGATGAATGATTTGTGTCAAAAAAAGATGAAGGAAGAAGGGCTGCCAGCTGTGATGACGTCATATGGAGTCAGTCTGGACAGGTCATCTTGTAATCTGATATGTGGTCGTGTTGAGATCTGATTGGCCTGTACAGGACACTGTAATCGGCGAACATACGGACCTGGGATTTGACCACATCAGGTAGGTCATTTATGTGGCATAGGAAGAGTAGAGGGCCCAGTACCGTTCCCTGTGGTACCCCAGAGGAGACTGCTGCTGAGCTGGAGAGTTCCCCCTCTACTACTACCTTCATCTGTCTTTTGGTGAAAATTATGAGAGCCATTGATGGATAGGGCCTTCTATACAATAAAGGCGAAGTTTGTGAAGGAGGAGGGAATGGGGCACGGTGTCAGAGGCCTTCTCAAAATCCAGTATGTTGACGTCCATCTGAGTCTTTTTATTGTGGGTCAGCAAGAGATCATGCGCCACAGTGAGGAGTTGAGTTTCAGTGGTGTGACCAGATCTGAAGCCATGATTTGATGAGGATAGAATGTTGTTATCTTCAAGGTGCTTACAAATATGGCAGCATATAATGTGCTCCAGTTGCTTATAACTGACGTAAGGGAGACTGGGCTGTAGTTACCGGGTTGATGAATGTCATCTTTTTTGAAGACTGGTGAAATACAGTGTAAGTGCATCTCTCCAGTCAGATGGTAGTGACCCGGTGCTTTTAAATGATGACCTGTAGATTGCAGTGAGGCCAGGAGCAAGTTCAGCTGCACACTCCTTCAATATGGTGTTGGGTATCAGATCAGGACTGGCTGCTTTATTGATATTCTAGGCTTGTTAAGATTGTTAAGCAGCTTTTCCACACCTGCAACCGTGACGTGTAGGTCTTAGATTGTTTGGGGCCTAGACAATTGGCATTTCAGGAGGGGTGAATGTCTGGCGACTGAAAACTGACTTAAACAGATGGAGGAAGAGTTGAGCCTTAAGTATGCTATCGTGTACAAGGTTTCCTGCTTTTTTCAATGCAGGTATTCCAGTGCGATCTTGCCTTTTAGATGACACATCTCCAAAATGGCTTTGGGTTGTTTTCTTCCAGCCCCTGGAGTACTGAGGAAAGGATGAAGTTCTCTTCTGCCTCCTTGAATGATTTCTTACACTTCCTCTGGAACTCTGTGTACTTTTTCCAAGCACTCTTCTTGCCTTCAGGGCTTTGTGTTATCTTTGTCCTTCTGTAGAGTCTCTTCTTCCTCCTGACCATGCGTTTCAAACTATGGGAAAACCATAGCCTGACCAGACCGCTGTGCTTCGCACAGGAGTCTGACATATACTAGTGTTTAAGCGTTGTAAAAGATCAATGCTTTTGACAGCAAAATCACATAAAATGTCTTGTATTTTGTTTGATTTTAACAGTAAGATGATTTTTACCACTCACCTACATCGTATTTTGCTGATGGTTGTGTTGAATTTGGTGTTTTTTTTGGTATTCAAACCTTATTGTTGAATTTTTCGGAGTGGATTGTGCGATGATTCACAAAATCAACAAACTACCACGAATACTCAACCGGAAGCACCGTGGTAACATTTTATGTACGCCCGTGCGTTTTGTTTGTTACGTAAAGCTTGTCGTCTGCTACGTACACAAGTTGTACATGTATTTCCGCGCGTGCTGCTATCATGATCTGACCTTTGCTGCGTCACTTCGCTCCAACAAGGTCATGACCTAGTCGGGGCGACTAGGTCATAGAGGGTCTATGAACTTTTCTGACTCGCTACATTGTAGTATACGAGAGTGATTGCCATTCAAATAACACGCAGAAGATGAGGAGTGCAGCCATACGGACGCTGACAGACCTGATTTTAATCACGGATTTTGGTGGGTTTTTGACGTAGTTTTATTTTTTTTTTTAATTACATACCGACTATTGAATGAATATCATACTGTACACTATGGGGATTCCTTATATTTCAATCTATTACAACAAATTTAGATATTCATGAACTTGAAGGAAATGTACACCCACCGCTGAAAATGACGTCTACAGAGCTACCAAGTCTCACGCATTCTGCGTGAGACTCAAGCATTTAGGGGCCGTCTCACGATCTTACGCATGACACCCATTTTTCTCACGCATCAGGCGAAGTCTGCAACTTGGGCCTATAATAATGAGCATAGCTCAAAAGATTTATACAGTGATAGTAGCAGTCGAAGGTATATTTCCCTTTTGTCTTTCAAAATAAGTAAAAGATAGTCACTTAAGTATGCACCTGATCGCACCATTAAGAGCTAAAAATTGAAAAAGCTCCTGTCCGTGACATGTTTTCTCCGACTTCGCTGTTTCATTTTCCACGCTTCCTCACTTCACGATTAGCTTTCATCCTGAGAGCACGTTCTAATCGTTGGAGTCACTCACGTCCGCATATCACCTTTACTTACGGATTATTCTCAATTCGGAATATCACACTTTCCCGGATTTTATACTTCGCGATTTTCACTACATTTTATACCGCGATTCGCCCTTTCTTCATACTCTACACTCCAACCTGGGGATTTTTACATCGCTTTGACATTCAACGCGATCAGCGCTTCGTTACATCGCTTCATTCAACGCGATCTACCTGCGCTCTACATTGCACTGCATCGGTCCTGCTAGCGTACTGTTCGTGGTGTGCAGGCTCTACCAGGGACCTCGCAGTTTCATCTATCCAGCCCCCCAGCGGTGGACTCTACCCTCGCTTGTGCTAGCCGCGGCACCCGGAGGATATTCCACGCTGCTGCTGGATATTTTGTACATAATACTTCTATGGGACACTGTCGTCTTCGGACACCCTAAGTGCATTCGGAGTTAGTCCATATTCGTTCTTATCATTTCGGGAAGTGCAATACATCCTACAAGGACACTGTTCACGTCTACTGGTGCCCTGGTGCTTTCTACACTACTCTAAGTGTCATACGGTCGTCTACCCTTCCTGTTGGTGGTACCCCCAGTCCTGTCGTCCTGTTCGCCATTCGGTGAGTTGTTAGGTATTACATCATCATAGGCCCGTACAATAATACCTACATTGGTGACCCCGACGTGATTCGAACACGCAACCTGTTCGCCATTCGGTGAGTTGTTAGGTATTACATCATCATAGGCCCGTACAATAATACCTACATTGGTGACCCCGACGTGATAGTTTAGGGCCAACTTCACGTTTCTCATCCTCCTTCCTTCACTCCTACAATGGCCGACGCCGACGAGGGTAACGCCACCCCGGCTGCCACAACTCCCATGCCAGCGGTCACGGCGGTTAGCCTCAAGCTCCCCCCTTCTGGCCCAACGACCCCGCCCTCTGGTTTGCGCAGGTAGAGGCGCAGTTTACTACCAGGAGCATTACTACTCAGCAGACGCGCTTCGCTTATGTAATTTCCTCCCTGCAACCGGAGATTGCGCAGGAAGTGAGGGAATTTATCATCTCCCCTCCCACCACCGACGCATATGACAAGGTGAAGGCCGAGCTCATAAGGAGGACCACCGTTTCGGAGCAGCGGCGGCTCCATCAGCTGCTCACGGCAGAGGAGTTGGGCGACCGCAAACCTTCGCAACTCCTACGCCGCATGAAACAGCTGCTCGGCGACGCGACCTTAGAAGATAGCATCCTTAAGCAGCTGTTCCTACAACGCCTGCCACGCAACGTCCAGCAGATTTTGGCCTCCACGTCCACGGAAGTCACTATCGAGCAGGTTGCTGAACTAGCGGACAAGATCATCGAGGTCGCCACGCCACTATCGGTCGCCACAGTGGCAGCGCCGCCGTCCATCCCCCAGTCTCTCCCCATCCCGTCGGCTACTCTCCCATCGACGTCTCCCAGTCCTCCGGCGGCAGATCCCGTAGCGCACCTCACAGCACAGGTCGCCATGCTGACGACGCAGGTGTACGCGATAGCCTCTCGTCTCGACGAGCGTGGGCGCCAGCGGTCCCCAGGCGGCAACCGCGGCCGTGGAAGCGGGTCGCGTGGTTCTTCACGGAAGCGAGCTGACTCCAAACAGCGCCACGCCGGTAGTGAGTGTTACTACCACTGGAAGTTCGGCGATGACGCCCAGCAGTGCCGTTCACCCTGTTCACGGCGAAAACAAAAATCGCATCCACCACAACAGCAGGGAAACAGCTCAGCCAGAGATTAGCGGCGACGAGTCCCTCTGGCAGTGATACCACAAGTCGCCTATTTTACATCACAGACAGCCAGCAAGGCACACGTTTTTTAGTCGACACTGGAGCCGAAGTCAGCGTCCTTCCTCCTTCAGTAGCTGATAAGATGAATTCTTCGTCTACATTCCACCTACAGGCGGTGAACAAGTCTTCTATCACCACTTATGGAGAGCGCTCGCTCACGCTCGATTTTGGTCTCCGTCGCACCTTTCGGTGGATTTTCATCATAGCTGATGTGCCTACACCCATCATCGGGGCAGATTTCTTGCGACATTTTGGTTTGTTAGTGGATGTCAAACACCACAAGCTCATTGACTCCACTACACACCTTTTTGTCAACGGTGTCTGCGCCCACTACTCTCCCTCCATCGTGAGTCCGATGTTCTCTCGGCCGGACGATCATAGGTACGATACTATCGTCCAACAGTATCCTATCACTCGCCCTACCTATGATCAGAAGGCCGTGAAACATTCGGTAACTCATCACATAGTTACCCGTGGACCACCCGTGGCAGCCCGACCACGTCGCTTGGCAGCAGACCGCCTCACCATCGCCAAGGCAGAGTTTGAACACATGTTAGAGCTGGGTATCATCCGTCCCTCCAGTAGTAACTGGTCATCTCCACTACACATGGTGCCCAAGAAGACCCCGGGAGACTGGCGGCCGTGTGGGGATTATCGCGCCCTCAACGCTAGGACGATACCCGACCAGTACCCAATTCCTCATCTGCACGACTTTACTGCCCAACTCCAAGGCAAGTCCATCTTCACTAAGATAGACTTGGTTCGTGCATACCACCAAATCCCAGTTCACCCAGACGACGTCCCAAAGACTGCCATCACCACACCATTTGGGATGTTTGAGTTCACTCGTATGCCGTTCGGTCTTCGGAATGCGGCCCAGTCCTTCCAACGTTTCATCGATGAGGTTACCCGAGGCCTGCCTTTCGTCTTTGCCTACATCGACGACCTCCTCATCGCCAGTGAGTCCCCTGAGGAACACGAGCGTCACCTCCATGCTCTGTTCGCACGGCTAACCGACTACGGCGTGGTCATCAACCCAGCCAAGTGCGTATTCGGTGCGAACGAGCTGGATTTCCTCGGTCACCACGTCGACCAGCACGGCATCAGTCCACTACCCGAGAAGGTGAAAGTCATCCACGATTTTCCTCGTCCTTCGTCCATCAAGCAGCTTCGACGCTTCCTTGGGCTCGTCAATTTTTATCGACGATTCATTCCCAGTGCTGCCGCAATGCTCACACCCCTCACGAATGCATTGCGTGATCACCCCAAACGCAGCAGCAAGCCCATCCCATGGACACCGGAGTGTGAGACTTCATTCACTCGTGTGAAAGCAGCTCTTGCCAACGCTACCATGTTAACACATCCTTCATCTGGTCTACCTACCAGTCTTATGGTAGACGCTTCAGACACGGCTGTAGGTGGCGTTTTGCAGCAGTTTTCTCACGGTGAGTGGTACCCCATCGCCTTCTTTTCTCAGAAACTCAAGCCAGCTGAGACACGTTACAGCGCTTTTGGTCGTGAGCTACTAGCAGCCTACTTAGCGGTGCGGCATTTCCGTTATCTGCTAGAAGGACGTCCTTTCATCCTTTTCACAGACCACAAGCCTCTTACCTACGCTTTCCAGGCCAAGCCAGATCGTCATTCCCCTCGTGAAGTACGTCACTTGGACTACATCTCACAGTTCACTACTGACATACGCCATGTTAGTGGTCACAGCAACACTGTAGCCGACGCACTTTCACGAATACACGTCGATGCACTCCATACATCCTCCGTCGTCAATCTACGGCAGCTCGCCGACGATCAGGAAGACGACGACGGGTGGACGACAACTCAGCAGTTACCATCCCTTTCATTCAGGCATCTCCCCCTGCCTGATGGTGCTGGTGAGATTTGGTGCGACGTTTCTACTGGAGTTCAACGTCCTTATGTTCCCATGTCACACAGAAGGACAGTTTTTCATACACTGCACGACATCTCTCACCCTGGAATCCGTGCTACTCAGAAGCTCGTTTCATCACGCTTCGTATGGCCTAACATGCATCGAGATGTACGCCAGTGGGCCAGGTCATGTGTGGCTTGTCAGAAAGCCAAAGTACATCGCCACGTCAAGGCTCCACTGGGCACTTACACCACCCCAGATGCTCGATTTCAACATGTCCACATCGACATCGTCGGACCCCTCCCTCCATCGAGTGGATATCAATACCTCCTGACATGTGTAGACCTGTACAGTAGATGGGCTGATGCTATACCAATACGTGACATCACAGCAGAGACCGTCGCCAAAGCCTTCATACACCACTGGATAGCCAGGCACGGTGTTCCATCTACTGTAACCACAGACCGAGGTCGCCAGTTTGAGTCATCACTTTTCAACGAGCTCACTAACACACTGGGCACGACTCACATTCACACCACCGCATACCACCCAGCTGCTAACGGCCTTGTCGAGCGTTTTCATCGACAGCTCAAATCATCGCTGAAAGCCCACGACCTCAGCGACAAGTGGTATGAACTTCTCCCCATCGTTCTGCTTGGTATTCGGTCTACCATTAAGGAGGATATTGGATGTACACCAGCTGAGATGTTATACGGCACGACTCTAGTCCTACCTGGTCAGATGGTCACCCCAGCCACCACTACCACCCTAGTTGATCCTGCCAACTATGTACATCGTTTACGTGAGTACATGTCTACTTTACATCCAGCCCACTCACGCAAACAGAACACCACATCTCACATCCCTACACATCTCCACAACTCCACGCATGTTTTTGTCAGACGGGACGGTGTACATCGACCTCTACAGACACCATACACTGGCCCATACAAAGTGCTGCGTCGATCTCCCAAGCACTTCACACTGGAGGTCAACGGAAAGAGGGAGACTGTCACAATCGACCGCCTAAAGGCCGCCTTCTTAGAAACCGCACCGGTCCAGCAGCCTACACCTGTCCCCGCCAGAACTCCGGCGACCACACCGAGCGCCCCGCTCACTACACCACGGCAGCAGCAGCAGCGGCAGCAGCAGCCTACGCCAACACAGCCGCAGCAGCCGACACGGACGACCCGCACCGGTAGGCAAGTACGCTGGCCAGCACGTTACGTTCAATACATGTATTTTGATACCTGAAATTTTCAACCTCTACTTTGTTTACCTTTCATTCATATCGATCGCTTGTTTTTAGTCTTCACTTCATTGACTTTTCTACTAGCGATCTGGAAGGGGGCTAAATGTAGCGGTTTTCTATATCTATGTATTGATTGTCTGGCACTCTGGCTGTTGTAAATTACGCTGTCTGGCGGCCACAGTATTTTGTCAACATCCACGCGAGCTTTCTTTGTGCGCCGACACATGACAGGTGCGCACTACATTCTTCGCTTTTGTCATCGTGCCGAGGTACGCGTATTTCACATTCCAACAGTAGTCGGATTTTCATAAACACACCTCTTGTTTTGCTGTCACGGAAACAAGCTACCAATTAGTGACGAGCTGCACATCTTCATCAGCCAATTACCACTCTCAAAGCTCCTGTCCGTGACATGTTTTCTCCGACTTCGCTGTTTCATTTTCCACGCTTCCTCACTTCACGATTAGCTTTCATCCTGAGAGCACGTTCTAATCGTTGGAGTCACTCACGTCCGCATATCACCTTTACTTACGGATTATTCTCAATTCGGAATATCACACTTTCCCGGATTTTATACTTCGCGATTTTCGCTACATTTTATACCGCGATTCGCCCTTTCTTCATACTCTACACTCCAACCTGGGGATTTTTACATCGCTTTGACATTCAACGCGATCAGCGCTTCGTTACATCGCTTCATTCAACGCGATCTACCTGCGCTCTACATTGCACTGCATCGGTCCTGCTAGCGTACTGTTCGTGGTGTGCAGGCTCTACCAGGGACCTCGCAGTTTCATCTATCCAGCCCCCCAGCGGTGGACTCTACCCTCGCTTGTGCTAGCCGCGGCACCCGGAGGATATTCCACGCTGCTGCTGGATATTTTGTACATAATACTTCTATGGGACACTGTCGTCTTCGGACACCCTAAGTGCATTCGGAGTTAGTCCATATTCGTTCTTATCATTTCGGGAAGTGCAATACATCCTACAAGGACACTGTTCACCTCTACTGGTGCCCTGGTGCTTTCTACACTACTCTAAGTGTCATACGGTCGTCTACCCTTCCTGTTGGTGGTACCCCCAGTCCTGTCGTCCTGTTCGCCATTCGGTGAGTTGTTAGGTATTACATCATCATAGGCCCGTACAATAATACCTACACTCCCTACCGTGGGAGGCCATAGGGGGAAAAACCACTCCCACACCCTCGCTCATGTGCACATTCGCATGCCGAGATGCCGAGTCATGAAAATCTCACTCATAAAATTTGTTTGAACTTGGCATCCCTGCGTCTACAAGTAGGGTGTCTGGAGCATTTTTGTAACTTTTGAAATTCTGTGAGAAACGAATTGTGAATTATTTCATATGAAAGAGAATTACATCATTAAGACATATTTCAAATTTCATGGCGAAATGATGTTTCTATCTTGAGAAATGTAACTTTGAAATCACTGCAATATCACCCCCTTTTTTTACGAGCACGCATGAAAATGTGACCCAAATCATGTTTGCAAACAACGCCGAAAAGCTGCATTCGCGTGTGGATCTCCACCGATCAGATAATGAGCGTACAGCGGTTGGAAAATACGCGCAACAAGCGCAGAAGCCACTCCCCCTATGTGTTGTCATACCCTGTGTGCGCTGCGTGCGTACGTACGTGCTCGGTATTCAGTTTACATTCGATTAACATGTACCGTATTGAGCGCCCTACAACACGTACGAACCCCGCGTATGTATGCAGGCGCAGCTAGCTAGCAGCAGCTAGGCCGCCCCGCCGGTAAAATTCGGGGAGCCGAGCGGAGAGCATCGCGATTGTAAGCCAGGGCAGCCGGCATGGCGAGCATGGTTCGAAGAAATATGCAGTCAATTGTCGAGAGCAGGTGCACGCAGCTCGCGTGAAATGTACAAGCTACAACCTCTACAGCCACAGACTTGGAATTGATGCCACATTACCACTATTCGTACATGCAAAAATGGCCAAATAAGAGTCTTCCGAAATCTTTTGCACGCCCTTTTTGTCGATCGGGTGTTCGTATTAATACACCGCTGCCGCTACACCACAGTAACGTTAGTTTAGGCCTACTTCGTTCGCACTTTGGCTAAGCGGACATGCTTGTATTCACAACCGACTTCTCGGCTTAATGCCAGTGACTCGAGCATCGCGAGTGCACTTTCGAAATATAAATGAACAACGATAAGATCATAACCAATCCACAAGTAAACTCATAATAGTAGACAGAAATTTAGTAGAGTCTGGTTGTTTTGCAAGACGAACGTGACTTGTGAGCGTGACTGTATCCGATATGGCCATTTTCAAACAAAAGTGGACATGAGGGTGAAAATTAAAACTTAACAGAAATCGGTAGGTTTTAATATTTTTTGAAACTAGATATCTTGGACTACATTTCTCCATTTGAATTATGTAAAATAGTGCTTTACATCTCAAAATACAGTGAATTTAGTAAGAGAGTAATTTAATGCGACAAAATGTTGATTTTTACATTAAAATTAACATATTGCTAATTATAATAAAACATTTGTGTTTGAAGAGTATTTGTTGGCAGGGTACAACCTTAGTATTTTATCTTAATTGTGAAAAGCATTACATATTCTCAGAAGTCATTTTCGGAATAAATGAGGACTTTAAAGATTTCAAAAATGGTTGTCGTGTCACTCACGTTTTAAACACAAAAAGTTTTTTAGGGCTGTGTATTTCAAAAATCAAATTGTCCCAGTACAGGTGCAAATACAGTTTGTATATACCTAATTTGATAGATAGAAACTTTGTTCAATTTGTAATAGGTAAAGCCAGAATCAACAGTTAAAGTTCCGTCGTGTCACTCACAATGTCGTGTCACTCACGATATTTCGTGTCACTCACAATATCATATTGTACAAAAATCAGGACATAGACAAGCACTGAAACATTATACTATGAATATAGGCAAATGTCATTCCTGGCAACAAGTAGGCCTACTTTAGTCTCCCTTTTTATTTTCCAACTTAGCCATTTGCCATTGCTTATTGAATTACTGATAAACATGAGTTCATTGGGACATTAAGACATGTTTGTGTATGCAATTCACACATTTACACAAGTCTGAACTGTTTATTTTAGTTTTTCAACTGCATAATTGCGCTTATAATATTAGTGAAGTTCTGTGAGAATGAAATTTAGGAACATATTAACATCATGTAACATAATTGTCAATTCCATAATTAGTTTTGACATAAAATAGGCAATTTCAAGCTTAATTTTAATACCCATAACGATTGATATAAGGAAAATCCTAATGGCATGGGAGTACTGTTGTACACTGTAAGGGATAATTTGCTTGCATATGATGCTTGCGACAATTCCTTGAGTGTATTCGTGGCCAGTTTAGGGTCATGTGGCCTACACTAAGTAAAGTAGTGAATGTGGGAATACTAATAGTTAAGTTGAAGTTAGCCATCTAAAATACATTTGGCAATACATGTACTTCTGTTCCCCTAAACTGTACCTGGGATAGATGGCCCTTGTATTTTATTTGTTTGGTGTGAATATTTATGCAGGCTTGGGCAAGGTCCAATTTTTTGCAAATATCACTTTGATATCACCATCAACTTGACATGATTTATCATTATTAACATGATTAGATCATTTTAGAGATATGTGTAGGTCAAGTAATTTTTTGAGTGGGTCTGAATGAAAAAAAAAAGCTGTATGTATACAGACAAAAAGAGTGGTCAAATTATTTATGACAAACAGCATGTTGGACTTGGCATCAATGTCAGTACTATCGTACTTAGTACACCTAGCACACCTCGTCTGCAGGGGTGTGTGAGGGTTGGGGGATGGGGCAGGTAATGGGCAGAAATCCAAACATAGACATGAGGGGTACACACAACAATAATTTTTTTGGTTAGTCCTCTGCCAGCCTCCAGGTTGCACAAAAGGTTGGGGGCCGGGGGAAGGGTAAAATTTTGTGGGTCACACATATTTTTGACCAGGTACAGGTGGATAGCTTTGGTAATGGCACACTTTCCCCATCCCAGATCAGATGAGATGCAAATAAAAAAAAAAATAATAATAATAAATGCATGATAATATAATAATAAATAATTTTTTTAAAATCCCCTCAATTTTGGGCCAACATTGCAGATTGATCTTATTTTCTATATTCCTTTCCTGTTGCACTCTATGCCCTCTTCCCCGTCCCCCCCCCCAAAAAAAAAAAAAAAACTAAACATGCTGGTGAACCTGTTTCAAGTAAAGTGCTCCATCCCAACAGATAGAAGGAGACTGGTGTGATAATGATGTATTGTGGTATAGGGAATGTTAGGTGGTGGGCAAATGTGATGTCCAGTACCCCAAGAATGAACCGTAGGGTGAAGCTACTGCACATATCAGCTTTGAAGAGGGCAATTGTTTTACGGTGTATTTGTTTGGTTATTTCGAGTTATTTCACTCTTGTACATAATGCCTAAATACTTGGATTGTTGAGATAAATGTTGTATTTTTGCACTTGTCGTGTCACTCACGTTTTTGATGTCGTGTCACTCACGGCACATAGAGGGGAACCATTTGCCACAGAGAGGGAGTGATTGGTTGCAACTACAATAGTAGATAGATACACTATTTATGTACATGTACCAGTAGTCATGGCACTCTCGGATAAGTACTTGGGCACGAATCCAGCCATAAGCGCTAATGGTCAGAAACCCATGTCCAAAATTTGTCGTGTCACTCACGCACCGTTTTTCAGTCATAATTTCCTTGATAATTGTAGAATTCGAATCCAACTGGTAGTGGCATATGCCAGTCCTACATTATACCAAATATGATAGTTAAGATCCATTCATCATCTCCAAGTGGGAAGATATGTGCCCTTTTACCTCTCAAATTGTCGTGTCACTCACGTTTGAAAATGACCATATGTACAGTACAGTGCATGCTATGTGTGATGCGTGTTGTAGGAGCTATCGCAAGCGACAGCCCAGTTTCCTGCCTCGTGATATGCACATCATACACAACACATACACACACACTCGTAGTGACACACACACACAGAGGTAGCTCTTTGCTGGCAGCATCGGGCGTGCGCCGCATGCACACGCAGATGAGGCCTAGAGGCCATGTGGCCGGTGGTAGACGGCGCGCGATGCGTAATCAAATTTACATATGCATTAGCCCCTTCGCGCTAAGTTACTATGGATTCTTGCATACGAAGCCCCGCCTAAAACGTTCGCTGTGACCAAAAAATTATTGCAAGGGGTATCTTCAAGGCGATATCCCCACACCTAGGCGTGGAGCTAGCGAAAAACTAGCCACACCATCGGATTCAGCATGTCCTCAACTACTAGCATGTCTTGGGGCGATACAAATACCGAAGCAGACGCTGAGATATGGGGATAGATGTGCTTCTATCGATGTTTACATTAATTTATCGTCGGATTCATGAACCGCCCCTCTAATAGAATATGGAGCAAAACTTCCTCTTTCATATGATACCAAATTTGTCAGGATTCCTTAATGGCATGGTCTGGGGATTTGGCAATAAAGGCGAAATTTGGCACAAAAATGCTTGGTCAAAACAGCGTAGGCGCGCGGCTCCATTGCGTTCTATGGGACTTGCGTGTTATTAGATAGGGGCGCGTTTTGGTCGAGGGTTAGCAGTGCGCGATCAGACACCCTACTACAAGAGGGTAGACGTGCAGCAGCTGCACGCTGCGTGTAGTTAGGAAAACCAAGGTAGAAATTTCCTTCCTTTCATAATCCTTGAAGGTACAATGTCAATATCATCCAGAATCTTGCACAGTGATGATCTGAAGAAAGACCATACATGTTCAATGTCCTCCTTGTTTTGGGTTTTAACTTTTAGTTTGTATCATTGAACTAGCTCTGTAATACTAACGTTAATAATATTAGTAATAAATAGCTTGTAACGTTACCTTTGTTTGATTTTAGACCATTGATATGCCATTATAATATAGGGCCTATTAGGCACCCTAAATGGCTTAAAAAAAACAAACTAACATCCTAGCTAGTAATAAAAGAAGTAGAAAATACAGTTTATAGATCCCGGCAAAATCTAAAAGTTAGGTGTTATAGAACTAACCATGGTTAGAGACGTAGCCGACTAAGTAAGAGTGCCAGTTAGAGAATAGTCAATGACAACAGAGTTGCTAAAATTTCTAAGCTAACGTCAAAACGAACGTTTTTTAACGTTTGCAAATCAACTCGTGGGATGTAAAACTGACATCAATATATACACCTGGGACTAAATAAAAACCTCTAGTCTACTCTGTACCTTCGAAACCGGCGATAATTTCACGACGTAAAGGGTGGTATCCCAACGCCGTTACGGATCTGTGGTGGGTTTCCTTCAGGACATTCTGCTTTTCCATCGCCATCGTGAAGGATTTGATGATGTTTCTTTAGCCTTCTACATGTTTACAAAGTGATACCAGTCAGCATAAACTCTCGTGCCTTAGCTCCTTCCTTCGTTTGTAAACACCGCGCGTGTACCCCATTCAAAATCAATGCACACGTACGTACACGTACAGGCACACGATTCATGATTGAGAATACAGTATATAGCAGGCACACACACACACACATAAATTATACTCGTACACAGAATGTACACAATACTAGTACTATACACACTCCAGACGGTCTGTCGGCGTGTCACTTAGCAACGAGCACCTGCACAAAGTTTCGTTGTGTATGGCGCCCCCTTGTGGGAAGGGGAGGCATAATGCTCAATACACAGCAGCATGTTCATTCCGCTTTTGGTTTATCTTCAGCTGACAAAAAATAAATAAATAAATCAATCAATAAATAAATATATTTAAAAATAAATCAATAAATGATTAAATAAATAAATAAAATAAAACCAAAACAAAACAAAATGTTCAAAGGGTACATTCATTTTTTTTTTCTAGTGCCACTTCCGGGGTAAAAGAAGAAGAAGAAGAAGAAGAAAAAGATAGGTTGAGGTGGGGGGGGGGGGGGGGAGGGTGCGGTATGGTATCGAGGAGGCATTGAATCGGGACTAAATTTTCACGTTGTCGGATTATTTTTGAAATCTAAAAAATTGGTTCTTTTACCAAACTTGAACAGTATGTTAATTATCCTATAGGATAATGTATCTCAATTTGTGCAAAGAGGCACAAAGTGAACCTTTTGAGTGTGTAGGAAGGGGAGTTGCAGTGGAGCCCGGAAATCATCAGAAAAGCAGAACAGACGTAAAATCTTATCTAGAATGGGACAGGATAGAGCTTAGATATATATTGTTTTTTCAAGCTTGTTTAAACTTATGTCGGATCCATGGTCAAGTGGCTATTTTCCCCTTCGGAGCAGCTCCCGAGGTCACATCCTGATCCGCCATAAGCAAACCTCAAAAGTCGGCTACTCATTAAGGTACATACTAATTCAGATACTACCAGCACCTATCCAGGTATTCACCTGTCTCTTTTTATAATTTTTAAAGACGTTTCTAAGAATTCTTGAAATTTTGGACTTTTGCCCGCACACTGTGATCTTTGCCCAGATCATCATAAGACCATTATTGGACAAATTGAGATCCTCTTAATAGTAGAGATTATACAGCTGTCACGTTTCTTGGTAAGAAAAAAAAAAGTCTTATAATCACGGGCTTTTTAAGAAAGAAGCTTAAGTGGGAAAATTCACCCCCCCCCCCCCCTCCACGCCGTCCTTAATCCACCAAAAGTAAACTTAGTACAATAATCACTTACTCTGAGCAACGACGTTACTCCTATTCATTTTTTTTTTTTTTTTATTGAATGATGTGGGGGCCTTCAGGTCCTCAGAGACCCTATAGGGTGCGCATTGTGTCAATTTCTATAAAGGTTACTTATAAGATATTTATGATACGCCCTTGTACGGGTTCATCCCACTATAGACAGACACCCATGAATCACACAGCCCACGAGTTCGACAACGATAACAGGGTCCATGAGACATACAGCCCATGAGTGCGATACACTGCAGGTAAAACTAGCCCACGAGTTCGACAGATACAACGCGGGGCTAAGTGTGCCGGTCAAGAGTGGGCCTTGTTTGCTATATAGCGTTGAACTGTTTGGCTGTATGACTCGTGGGCAGTGGCGTATCTAGGGGGGGGGCAAGGGGGGCACGTGCCCCGGGCGCCACTCCTTGGGGGCGCAAAAAACGGGAAAAAAAAACGAAGAAGAAGAAGAAGAAAAAAAAAACGAAGAAGAAGAAGAAAAAAAGAAAAGAAGAAGAAAAAGAAGAAGAAGAAGAAGAAGAAGAAAAAAAAAAAAACTCGCCCGCCAGGGGGAGGGAGAATGGTGGGGGGGGGGGGGGGGCCAGAAAACCAAATCAAACAAGATAAAAACAAAACATGATGATGACGCGGACAAAATGACAATGTTTATTGTGTTCACACAAAAATTCTATGTTCTGTGAGCTGAAATACAAAAATTTTCGGCTCGCTCGCTGCGCTCGCTCGCCAAAATTTGTATAAAAAAGAAGGTAAGAACAAAACGTGATGATGACAAAATGGCAGTGTATATTGTGTTCACACATGTCATTTTATATTTAGCAGGCAAAATGTTTCACGGAGCAGCGGCTGCAATTTCATTCGTTCTGAAGCGATCGCCCATTGGATCAAATGAGGGCGTCAACGGTTTCGAACATACGGGGGGGGGGGCGCAAAAAAAAACCAATAACAAATCAAACAAGATAAGAACAAAACGTAATGATGACGCGGAAATATACAAATTTCGGCTCACTCGCTCGTACTAATTTAGAGAATTTTTTCAAGTCCTCAGTTTGTTGGTATAAATCGTTATCTATAAGGCCGTCACTATATTTTGATTAGAATTGTAAGATTTAATAAGCAAAAAATGACAAGAGTTTCATGATTTGTAAGCTGAAATACAAAAATTTTCGGCTCGCTTGCTGCGCTCGCTCGCCAAAATTTGTATAAAAAAAGAGAAGAAGATAAGAACAAAACGTGACGATGACGCGGACAAAATGATAATGTCTATTGTGTTCACTCGTGTCATTTTATATTTAGCAGGAAAAATATTACACGGAGCAGCGACTGCAATTTCATTCTTTCTGAAGCGATCGCCGATTGGATCAAAAGAGGACGCCAACGGTTTCGAACATACGGGGAAGGGGGGCGCAAGAAAAAAATCAAAAAAGATAAGAAAAAAACGTAATGATGACGCAGAAATATACAAATTTCGGCTCACTCGCTCGTACTAATTTAGAGTATTTTTTTAAGTCCTCAGTTTGTTGGTATAAATCGTTATCTATAAGGTCGTCACTATAATATGTGAGATTTAATAAGCAAAAAATGACAAGAATTCCATGTTTTGTAAGCTGAAATACAAACATTTTCGGCTCGCTCGCTGCGCTCGCTCGCCAAAATTTATATAACAAAATATTAATACGTGATGATGACGAGGACATTTACAAATTTCAGCTCACTCGCGCGCACTAATTTAGAGTATTTTTTTAAGCCCTCAGTTTTTTTTTTTTTTGTATAAATCGATATCTATAAGGCTGTCACTATATCTTGATTAGAATTGTAAGATTTGGTAAGCAAAAAAATGACAAAAATTCCATGTTTTGTAAGCTGAAATACAAAAATTTTCGGCTCACTCGCTGCGCTCGCTCGCCAAAATCTATCAAAATTCATTACATTTAAATCATCCTCAAAAAGATCCCTTTTAAGTGCTTGAAAAAGCATCATGTGGACTTTGTTTAAAGTCCCTACCGGGATGGGGTATGGGTTGAACACTTTTTTCAAAAATTAGGGGCGCAGTTTTCGTGCTTGCCCCGGGCGCCGTTTTCCCTAGATACGCCACTGCTCGTGGGTGTCGGTCTCACGATCGACGTGCACCCATGGATGCTACCTTCCAAGGTTTTTATGGATTTTTATGAATACGATGAAAATGTGAAATTATCCCGGTCTTTCCACCACGGGCCATAAGGAGGACCCGGGTCCGTCACAAACAGTCCTGAAACAGCAGAAGCACTATAGATATGATAATGCGCTGTCACTTCTATTATACTTCTCGGGTTATTTTGTGTAAAAATTCCTAAAGTCTAAAACACCTGACAACTGCACACCTATAGGCACATTCCATTACCCTACCTCTCACGTTTGTAGAAAATCCGTCATAGAGTTTTCAAGAAGGAGAAAGAAAGAAACTTAAAACTACTATCATCACTGTCTTCATAGAACACTAACTTAATAGCTCTACTTTGTTTGATTCTAAAGAAGAAGGTTAAAACTTGGGGAAATTTAGACTCAACGTCCATCCACTTAATTCTTGGGGGTGCTGAATATACAGTATAGTAAAAAAAAAAAAAAAAATCATCAAAAAGGGGTGTGCCCCACCCCCCCCCCCCGAAAAAATGGAAAAGGTAAAGGTTTACGTTTTGTTCTGATACAGAGTTTGTATCTACCATGTACTTTTATTTTTTTTTGGGGGGGGGGTGATGGTGGGATAGAGGCAGATATTTATGCGCATTTGCCGGCTGCGTTTGCACATTTCCTATCCAAATAAAACATTTCCAGGCTCACACAAATCCAGATATCTCTTAATGTTGTCTGGTGAACCCTGTGTAGGCATACATGTTTGAATTGCGTTAAACTTGAATCGATGACAAATTGTGACACATTTTTTTTTTTCTTTTCACAGAGGACAGTACGTTTTGTCAGTGGTAGGCCTACGTTGTTATTGAAAAAAAAATGTATATTCTAGATTTTTTTTTATTTGCATATATTTCTAACTCTCAATTTGGTTTCAGTAAGGAGCACACATCTTGAGCTATTCTCTCCTTTCTTGAAAAAGTCGCCAAAGCCACAAGCCAATATTATCATACAGTGGGAGTTTTCCTGGACTTCTCTAAGGCCTTTGATACCATCGATCATGAAATACCAGTCTTCTTTACAAATTGTGTCAAGATGCGGTATCCGTGGGGAGGCCCTTGGAGTATTACAGGAGCTACCAGACTGATTGCAAACAATAATGTTTCCTTCTCTACTCAAAATTCCATAAAGAAGTCAGTCAGTTGTGGAGTTTCTCAAGGCAGTTTTAATTGGGACATATTTTGTTTAAAAAGTTAAAACGTTAAAATGTTTTTCATGTTCTTTCTTTTTTTGTTGTTTTGCAGATGATTTAAATATATATATATATATATATATATATATATATATATATATATATTACATTCGGATCCCCACATTTTGATGGATACCTTAAATTTAGAATTTCAAATGTTGCTTTATTGGATAAGATAAAGATATTGTCGTTGAATTTTCTCAAAACCAAGTGTATGTTATTTCGTGATTATTTATTGAATATCTTCCTAATGATAAAGTATTACATGATGTTTTTGATAAATGTATTTCATCGACAAAGTTTCTAAGAATGACCATTGATAACAAACTTTTGTGGAAGACAAATATTGATATTTGTCATAAAATGTAACATTGGTCAATGTTGGTGTCATATTGTTCCATTCCCATCCTCCTTGTGTCATATATCACACGTCGATTCTGCTCGTATCTGTCTTTACGGTGTCATAACGTGGGGATCCCTCATTCAATGTATCCTGACAGACTGTTACATCTCAAGAAAAAAAGAAAAGCCCTTCGTAATTTGCAATACATTTTGGAGATCCCATACCATGTGACTTTTTTAAAAATAAGTTTTAAACGTGGGGGAAATCAGGGGCGGATCCACGAATTCCGAAATCCCGTTTACTAAATTAAAGGCATGGCGCACGCATCCCAATTTTCTTTTTATTTATTGTGTTTTCAAAAAGTAAATAAATGAATGAGGGGGGGGGGGGGGGGCTTGTGCCCGGTGCGGTCCTGGATTCGCCACTGGGGAAATGTACCCTCCAAGCAGTGCTTCCTCAGCATTCAGCCCCATTTCCCGCATACTTCAGAAATAATGTCAAAATATTCCTTGTTTTTTTTTTTTTTTTTTTTTTTTTTTTTTTTACCCTATCTTGTATATCCATAATTAATGTCATTCATCGTATTTTGTAAAGTTGACACAATTATGTATGTACTTATATTTTATGCGAAAAAAAAAATGCATTTACAAGTTCTGTTGGAGATGGAAAAAGCGAATTTAATGAATGAACGAATGTCAAAATGTTAGCTAGACCATGACAACGTTTCTTCTTCATTTTCCCCGTTTTTGTTTTTTTTTTTTTCGTTTCGTTTTTATCTCACTTTCTGTGCGTATGCATGATTGTTGCACGACAGAGCCAGCCCTCTTCTATGTCGTCCGACTGAGATCTATAGATATAGGTCTTTTGTCTGTGTGAGTACTGCATAGGACCATACTGTAATACTAGAGGACTTTATTCCAGTTTTGTTTGTCCTGCTTGTGACAACGTTGACGAATCGAGAAATTGATTCATAAGTTTGAGACGGTGGTAGGTAGTATGGAGACAAGTACGGAACGACCAAGTCGTAAACAGTGTCAGCCATAGTGAACGCGGTGACAACATGATCATTCGTGCACGGAATGACTCGGCGTGGTGCGTATGAGGTATACTGGTGTATAATAGCTACATTGTATGTTGACTTTATATATGGCTGTTCACTTTGTAGGTGTGTCTATGTTAATCCGTTTGTTTTGAACGCTGTTTAATGTATGTGGGACCCGGTAGCATGGCGTTTCATGGGTGACCCAAGCCAAATTCGCTGACCACCGGGCATGCCGGGGTGTACTCGAAAACCACGAATTAGCAGCGAATATGCATGCATCGAATACCATACGCCCATCGATAACGTATACTCTTGGAGCTAAATGGCCCAAGTTTAGATTCTTCGGCCGTATGTGTACTTTATACACTGAGATAAAAAAAAAAGCAAAACAAAACACACTTAATTTGTTTGAGAGATTCTAGAATATATTTGTCTGAGTTTTCTAAATCTGTAGTATAGGACCTAGCTAGATAGAGTATAATATTTCTTCCTGTCCACTGGGTTGTATAATCCGGTTGTGTCATAAATGTTTGTAATGTTTATACTAATGTCCAAAAACTAAAGTCGCATTGAGTCTCCCAAACACAAAAGGTAGGTATCTGTCAGTGCATGTTCAGGGGCCTGTTGCATAAAAATTACTATTATGGTAACTTTGCCATCCAATGGTAACTACTATGGCAACAATACTCAACAGCCAATCAAAATCAAGAATTCCATGGAAGTTACCACTGGATGGCAAAGTTACCATAGCGGTAACTTTTATGCAACGGGCCCCAGGTTTTGTACCCTGGCACGCTGTATATAGTGTTGCAGTCTTGGGCCGTTCTACAACCATCATGGACGTACTTTGAACTTGACTGCTGTTAAGCGTGCAAAGTCTGTATCATGTGATCGACAGCACCTGTTTATCGTGAACTGAACATTATGCAAATACTGCATTATGACTACTTTTGTTGACCTTTGCTCAGCGTTGCATGCATGGTGTGCATGTGTGGTATATACAGAACCGGGAGTCATAGAGGGGGCGGGGTCGTGCACCCTGTGGCTCAATTTGCACTGTTTCTCGCCCCACCAACGTATTTATAATGCCCTCTCAGAAAGAGAGGCATGCCCCCCCCCCCACACACACACACAAACACACACAAATACCGCACTATATTATGTACCTTTGTATAATGGTGGTGGTAGCATCGATATCCAGATATCACTGATAGCAGTCAGTGAAACGTAAAATGGTGGAAAATTGGCCTACTTAGATAGGCCTATTACGTCATCTGGATGCAACGCACACACCTATAATTTTATAATTTCTTACATTATTAGGCCTATATACCCCCAGATCCCCATGTCTGGACATCAAACCATCCAAGCTGGCTTGTTCACTGACTCTGTCGCACATACACTGACGACGCGTACAAGATTATGCTTGCGATCCTAAGATCGAAATCTTATGGAGTTTGACAAAATCTAATGAACATAACCAGTCAGAGGGTGGGGACGGCGTGAGGCCATGCAGCAACGATTGACATATTTCGACTGTTTGTAATCACCCTCATATGTAGGACCTACATTTACCTCGACGGTCGCATAAGTAAAGACGGACACACAGAGGCGGACACAGACACCGACATACACACCTAACCTGCGGCATGCTCATCCTACCACGAAAACACAATAATGAAAACGACTTGTGTACACGCCACTTTTCTTGTCATAAATTGAATCTGATCACAATCGGATTGCGCTTCATGCATTTTAGAGCATTTATTATCATACACGTCAATATTACAAGCTAATAGGGCCTACGTGATAAGTATACTCGACTTCACACTCCCCCTTTACACAAATGTTTAATTTTCCTAAAAGTACCTATACTGTATAGGGTCTGTAATGTGCTCTGAGGGTGCGACAAAGAGTGGCACATACTGAAATTATAGGTCTATATCAGGTTTTACATTCGCGTGGTATTGAAGAGCTACGACGCTCATGCATCCATTAAGGAGGGTGAGAGTATTGCTTGGTATTTGTATTTATATGAAAGTTTAGCTAGTGTAATGAAGTAAATTTCGTCTGCACATAATTGCACTTTATGATTTTCATCCTTGCACTCGCTACCTTTCCTCGTCTTTGTTTTTTCCTTCGGATCTTCAATAATAACAGACAACTTAGAACATGCGGATATCAGAGGATAGATTGTCAGCTGGCTATAGGCCTACACTCAGCACATATAGCACTATACAAATGTCAGTAGCAACAGTTGGATTTTGTACTGCTGTCTTTGAATATCCAGAGATCATTATTACATAGTATTATGACTATCAAGCACACCCTTCATGACTGAACACGAAAATATCAATAACCATTTGGCAGGGCGTGATATACAGCGATGATATGAACTGAACAAAGTACACTTACTTATAAACCGATGTACTCCTTACAATTAACGTAACCTGTCACCTCATTTCCATCATCTCCGTCTTTACTATGTGCAGGGATGGACTGAAGAGGAAGAGTTTGCGAGGGGGAATCCCCTCCCCTTTACACGAGGGACATTTTGCAATTATTTAGGTTTAGAATTCAGCGATCTTGATGAACATACTCCTTTTGAGAGAATTTTAAAATACCTTAACATAATATTATTCTCATGATTCCGTCACTATATCATTGATACCATTAAAAAAAAAAAAACAAAACAAACCAAACATCGGCCCGTTAACGATCGCCCGTGAACTGCACGTTACTTGAATATGAGGCCATCCTGAAGCAAATAATTTTCACACAACAATAGATACAATGTACTCATAAATGAATCCCACAAGGATTGGAACAATCATCCCCAAACATCCACACTGATTCCCAGTGATCAGTTACTAGCCATCCCTTTTAAATAATTGAAATCATGCAATTTTTTTCTTCACAAGGGCTAGAATGAGTTTTAACAAGACGCTTGTACGACGATGAGGTTCTGACTGTATTACTAATATCAATTAATACTAGACTTGGAATTTGTCAACACTGACAAATTAGGTGATCCGATCTGTTCGTAAATCAACGATTTGAGTCTCCTGATCCCAATAGGCATGACCATACCGGTTTCATCTGTGTTTAGTGGACATTGGCCGTGTGATGTTTGGATTCTCATTTAGAAAAGGTAGTCAGACCTGACATCTATGGTACACAATTCCGTATACACTAACGAAGATACAGAATGAAGTATATTTGACCTTTGACCCCAATTTGCACAGACAAGATGGCATCTGAGCAAAAAGTGGTTATTTTGTGAAATGATCCTTGTAACATGGTCTTTACGTGTGCAAAATATGGGAAAGATAGGACATGTATTCACCAAGATACAGGATGATACATTTATGACCTTTGACCCTAATTTACATACCCAAGATGACGTCTGATCAAGTAGTTGTTATTTTATGAAATAATGTACGTGACATGAACTAAACATGTGCAAAATATGGGGGTGATAAGGCCTGTTTTTCTTGAGTTATTGTAAAGAAAGTTGCAGAAAGAAAGAAGTATCTCAATACATCGAAGATAAGCTTTAATTTCAACCACATTTTTTGACGTGGTCCCGACATCGTATCAAAAAATGAGGGCACACTTTCGATAGCCCAAAGTCTCAGCTACAACCTATTAAAATCTGGGAGAAATTCACTGAAGCATAAGTGAGCTAGTGCTCGATAAAGACAATCATGTCAATTTTCACATCTACAAAAATTCCCTCCCATAGAGATAACACGTCATAACGAAGATAAAGAAAGAAGTACATATGACCTTTGACCCCACTTTGCACAGCCAAGATGGCATCTGAGCAAAAAGTGGTTATTTTGTGAAATGATCCTTGTAACATGGTCTTTACGTGTGCAAAATATGGAAAAGATAAGACATGTATTCACCAAGATACAAGATGATACATTTATGACCTTTGACCCTAATTTACATACCCAAGATGACGTCTGATCAAGTAGTTGTTATTTTATGAAATATTGTACGTGACATGAACTAAACATGTGCAAAATATGGGGATGATAGGGGGTGTTTTTCTTGAGTTATTGCAGAGAAAGTTGCAGAAAGAAAGAAATATCTCAATACATCGAAGATAAGTTTGATTTCAACCAAGTTTTTTGACGTGATCTCGGCGTCGTATGAAAAAATAGAGAGAACTTTGACGACAGCTCAAAGTCTCAGCTATAACATACTAAAATCTGGGAGAAATTCACCAAAGAGTAAGTGAGCTAGTGCTCGATAAAGACCGTCATGTCAATTTTCATTTCCAGAAAAATTCCCTCCCATAGAGATAACACGTAAACTGGTTAAATTTGACAAGGTTAAATTATATCTATTTTCACGAGGTGAAGACATCATCCGATTAAAACTTTGTTTGAACAAAACTTAAAGAGTATTACATTGGCTACAACATACTAAAATCTGGAAGAAATTCACCGAAGGGTAATTGAGCTAGTCGTCGATAAAGACAATCATGTCAATATTCACATCTAGAAAAATTCCCTCCCATAGAGATAACACGTCATAATGAAGATGAAGAAAGAAGTACATATGACCTTTGACCCTACTTTGCACAGACAAGATGGCGTCTGAGCAAAAAGTGGTTATTTTGTGAAATGATTCTTGTAACATGGTCTTTACGTATGCAAAATATGGGAAAGATAAGACATGTATTCACCAAGATACAGGATGAAACATTTTTGACCTTTGACCCTAATTTACATACCCAAGAAGGTGCCCGATCAAGTAGTTGTTATTTTATGAAATAATGTACGTGACATAAACTAAACATGTGCAAAATATTGGGCTGATAGAGCTTGTTTTTCTTAAGTTATTGCAAAGAAAGTTGCAGAAAGAAAGGAATATGAAAATACATGGAAGATAAGCTTTAATTTCAACCAGGTTTTTGGGCATGATGCCGACTCCGTATGAAAAAACGAAGGGCACACCTACGATAGCCCAAAGTCTCAGCTACAACATACTAAAATATGGGAGAAATTCACCGAAGCATAAGTGAGCTAGTGCTCGATAAAGATAGTCATGTCAGTTTTCATTTCCAGAAAAACTGCACTCCCATAGAGATAACACGTAAACTGGTCAAATTTAACAATGTTACTTTTAATCCCTTTTTACGAGGTGATGCCGTCATCCAATCAAATTGTTGTTATTATATATCTGAAAGACCATTTAATAAGCTACAACATATTGAAATTTGGACGAAAATCAACTAAAGAATAAGTGAGATATGCTTGAATGAACTTGAAATTTGATGACGTCATTTTGAAAATTTACTTTTTTAACTTTATTAAGAAATTTGATATATTTTAATCATTTTTCCAGCATTGCCAACCCATGAAATGACATGTACAACTCATCAGCTTTCAGAATATGTAAAGAAAATGGGGGGTCACCGTCCATCCTGACGAGTAAAATCGGATTTAAAATTGGCAGTTTTTTGGCATTGTTGGACTGTATATCGCCATTGACGCGCGCGCGGAATTTCAACTTTGACGGGTCCGTATGACGTCATTTTGAGTGGGATTGACTTGAAACTTGGTAGAACTATTCCTTGACATTTCAGACATCCGATCAAAGTGAAAAAACGGGAAATTTTCATTGCATATGAGCTGTGCGTGCGTATATGTGCGCGCACGTACGCGTCCGTCCAATTTTTTCAATTTTTCAAAAAATGCTCCAAATGGTCTGAAACGTGTGCAAAAAAATTTTGAGCTCGATTTAAGCATACAAATATTTCAACGCGCGCGTACGCGCACGTTTTAAGAGAAAATATGAATTTTGATTATGTGAGTAGAATGCGCTTGACTTGAACTATATGTGACGTAAATTTCATTGAAAAATTCCATTCCATTAATGAGATATGAATGAGAATGTGTTTTCATATAATGACGTCATAGTGACGTCACGGTCGACTGATCACTACGATTTTACTTGACCCGTCGTCTTTGGGACATGATACACATATGGTATAATTTTGACATTGATAGGAAGAGGACTTTCTGAGCTAATCGATACACAAAATTTGTCCAGAAATAAAGAAAGAAGAAGAAGAAGAAGAACCAACAAAGAATCCGTACAGATACAGAAGGTGATCCGAGAGGATACTCGGATCACCTAAAAATGAAAATTCAGCCCACCTCTTTCTTTCCATAATCCCCCCTTAAGCACGCCACGACGGTATATTATGTAGGTACATCTAATTGTGAAGACGCTACCTCATTATTTACTTCCTTTTTTCTGCCGTCATAGGTCTACCTGAAATAAGCAGTCATGAAGACAACGATGACCAACGGAACGGCTACCCTCATCGCCATTTTCTGCCTCGCGTCAGTCTTTACAATAATTAGTAAGTTGCTAAATTATTTATTTAATATAATCGAGGAAAATTAATAAACAGTAATGGTCAAATTGCTCGGCTTAAAAAGTAACTTAAGAAGGCAGACAGCGGAAGATTGTTTAGGTGTTCTTCTTCCTCTTCTTTGTCTCTCTCTCTCTCTCTCTCTTTGTCCCTGCTTGTATTTACTGTTGAAGGAATGTCGGTAGTTTATAGTAATGCAATTTTTACCCGAAGTTAATTATATAAGTTCATCGCAGCAACTTCAAATTATCATTTCCATCCTTCGTTTCGGGTGAAAGGGAAGGGAACTAATGACTATTCAAGTGGTTAAAAGGGAATGACAGTGAATGAAAAGGTTACACTCCTTAAATTTAATAACGTTAACAAGAAACTTTGTTCGTCCTAATATTACATACATCATTATACATGTATATCATTTTCAACTCAAACAAGCTACTTCTAAAAGATGAATTACTTTGTGAAATCTTATTGCATAAAGTTTGAATTTGTAATTAGACATAGACAGTGGATCTTTGATCAGGGAAGTGGAAGATCTGGTTTGATCTAATCCACAAATAATAGGATTTCAGTGTATAGAACCTCCCTGAAAGAGAAACTGATGCTCGTTAAATCGGCAAAAAGAAGAAAGGTGCGTAAAATAATCTGAGCTTCTGTATACTGGAAGGAACTCAGATGTATAATTGTAAGCGCACTCTTACAAGTAAATATAACACACAGTCAGTGGTCGAGATATTCACAATCAACACCGTGTCCCATTTTAACGTGTTAACTTCGAATATCAGGCTTGGATTCAGGGTTAATTCTCAAATCCCATGACACATTCAGTCGAAGTGTTAACAATAAAACAAAATAATATTATAGTCGCAGTAGTGTGTGTGTGTGTGTTTTTGTGTGTGTATGTGTGTGTGTGTGTGTGTGTGTGTGTGTGTGCAGGGGCGGATCCAGGAATTCCGAAAAGAGGGGGCGCGTTTACAAAATTAAGGGGGGGGGGGGCGCACGCACCCCTCCCCCCATTTTTTCATTTTTATTTCTTTTGTTTCAACAAAAAATAAGGGGGGGGGGGGGCGTGCGCCGGTTGCGGTCCTCCCTGGATCCGCCCCTGGTGTGTGTGTGTGCGTACCTCAAGCGTTGTGATCAGCGAAGTGTGAATTGATGTGTGCACTACACTATGCTATACAGTACTTATATGAAACATATACTACAGTGGAGTGACATTATGACCTTAAATGAAACGAGTGTACAGTATGTCCCCAAAAAAATTACAACGGGGCCCTCCGCAATGATATCTTTAAAAATAGGGAATCAATCTAAATACAAATTCAGGGTATGAAACTATAACTCATTGCCCACATCTTACAAAAAAACCCCACTCGATTTGCTTCATTGGTCAAAGAGAAATACCAAATTTTGTAGAGGATGTCGTGAATCTCTTTTGTCCAAGTTCTGTCTATTATTCACACACAAGATCATCGAAATGCTTAACTCGGAAGAATCCGATTCATGACATGCTTTACAACAATCCACATTTCTCCGTGACCGCTTAACCAAATCGAATGGGAATTTCAGCAAAATAGAGCTAAAATGTGATGTTTTAAGACCCTGAAGTAGCATTAAAAAATGAATCATATTGGGCATTATCAATGCGAAAATTTGATTGTAATTTTTTGGGGGGACATACTGCAGTAAGTCGCCCCAAAAATTACAACCAGATTTTCGAATTGATAACACCTACTATGATCAACTTGTCTAAGTGCCGCCTTCAGGGTCTTAAAATATAACACCTTAGCTCTATTTTGCAGAAAACCCCATTCAATTTGGTTGAGCGGTCACAGAGAAATGTGGATTGTTGTAAAGCATGTCGAGTCTGCTCCTTCCAATTTCAGCAATTCAATGCTCTTGTGTGTGAATAATAGACAGAATTTGGACAGAAGAGATTCCTGACATCCTCTACAAAATTCCATATTTCTCTTTGACCACTGAAGCAAATCGAATGGGATTTTCTGTAAGATGTGGGCAATTGAATTGAATTGAAATGGTGTTTTATTAATCAATATCTTTCGCAGCCCGGAGGCTGAATTACAGACATTGTTAACAATGGCCATGTATACATTAAAAATACTCACAAAATACAATGTAGCGATGAAAAAAAAAATACATTAAAATAACAAAGGGTCAATCTTATTCATCAGAACCATTGCACAATTAGATTAACCTATAATACAAAACAAAATCAGATATTACAGATACAATATATTAATATTCTCAATAATTGTTAAAAAAAAATGAGTTTATATTGATTATATATACCGGTCATTTATACTTATTAATTAATACAGATGTTGTGTTGTCATACAGCTCAAATCAACACATTTTACACAACAAAAATAATCAGTTTATCAAAAATGATCAAAGATAGTCAAATAAACAAAAATAATCAGATAATCATAAGGCTCAAATCAACACATTTTACACAACAAAGATAATCAATTTGATTTAAAAAGAAAACAAAAATCCTCACAATCTTTTCTTCGTAATATACATAAACTCCCATATCAGAATAAAATTTGTACATTCAATCTATACACAGCGCATTACATCAAATCAATCAATCAATGATTCGCATTACATATGTGCATTGTATATACGAAAATAGCATCTGATAATTGCACATCTCTCCCCCTCTTTCTCCCCCCTCTCTCTTTCTCTCTCTTTCTTTCTCTCTCTCTCTCTCTTCTAACTCTCATTCCACTATTACACACACTCTCACGTACAATATGTATATCTCACAAAAAAATATATACTATTGTTTCTATAACCAACACTCTGTGTTATACTATTGCACATTTTACACCAAAATTCAATCTCACAAATAACCAGCACCAAAATGCTAAAACATAACCTTATATAAAAAAAATCCAACCGTTTTTAAGAATAATAATAATATAAAAAGATACAATTATACTTTTTCAACTTGTCATTAAGCCCTTGATCCTGTGATCCACAACCTTTTTTATATCAATAATAAACTCTCTGACAACGCATATCATGCACATCATAGTTAAAACAATATGTATATATACTTTCAAAAATTACATCTTCACATAATGAGGGAAATAGTGAATGCTCTGTGGCATTTTATGAAGGAGACATAAACAAAACAAACAGACAAAGAAAAAACAAAACACTGTACTATTCATTTATATATGTATGAGATAGAGAATGGCACTATTTGAAACCATTTTGTTTGAAACCGTTTTAAGAAAGTCTGATATTTGCACATCTATCACCCTCTCTCTCTCTCCACCTCTCCTCTCTCTCTCTCTCCCTCTCTCTCTCTCTCTCTCTCTTTCCTAACTCTCATTCCACTTATATGCACACTCTCTCGTACAGTTATAGTTTCATACCCTGAATTTGTATTTAAATTGATTCACTATTTTTAAAGATATCATTGCGGAGGGCCCCGTTGTAATTTTTTTGGGACATACTGTATAGTGAGGTGTGGCGCCAACTGGTTTACTGTACACACAGAATTGTCTGCATGATCTTGGCACAAGCGTGTCTGTAGGCCGAACAATCTTGTGTACCCTCACTTAGATTTACACTGGATAAGCTTTGATTAATTCAACCAGCCAGCAAACTGCTGAAGCATAGTGATATTCATTATGTAGGTCCTATCTTATAAAGTCATGATTCTCTGTAAATATTGAATCAAGCCCCATTCTAGCCACGCGAACGTAGAAATGACTCCGTGTAGTTGTATGTGTATGCAATGCAGACCTATACGTGTGCCTGATCCTGAATCCCTACCAGAATCTTTTGGTAATGTTCTCGCACTCAGACAGTGTAAACTTCATGCATCTTTCCCCATGAGATGCAGTCTCTACTACGACGAAATAACACCTCATCCTTTTACCAAAATCGACTGAATTAGCATAAACGTTTATGTGACCTGCGACTAATCAAGCTTCCTTTTGCGTAGGCTACATATCGTATTTCTAGTAGAGCCTACTTTGACATGCTTTGAATATATTGAAACAGACTCTTGTACATAACATACATAAAGGTGAAATTCTATTTAATTTCATTGTGTAATTTGGTAATTATAAAATATTTTTATTTTTTCTGTGTCATTTGCATGAATATTCCAAATTGAAATTATAATTAAACATCCTTAAGGTTGCTGATTTGATTTTATACAACTTAGGCACATTTATGTTTCAGTTATCAGCCAACGGCTTGCCTGACGTATTTACCCACATGTTTCAGAAAAACCATGCCAGACATACTTATCCCACAAGACAAAGAGATTTATTTCACCTTCTACGTACTTCCACACTCCTTACTCCTCGATCAAAAAACAATTCATTTTACCGGATCCAAATTCTGGAATGATCTTCCCGCTGACTTAATCAAATGTTTTTCCACTTCAACAAAAATTAAAATCAATATTACTTAATGAATATAACCTGACTGATTAGAATTCTTTAATATGTTATCCGCAGTATCCTCATTCAATGTATGACGGATCAACCTGCAGTGTATGATCGATTTACCTCTGGCTTATTCTCCCATTATATAATCACTACATCAGTACCTATGTTTACATTTTGAACTCGTTATGAATTTGATTCTAAAAATGTGCTCGTATACTTTTGTATCTATAATATGCTATTTTTTCACTCAGTTCTTATTCTTTTTGGTTCTTGTTTTTCGTTTTTTCTTCTCTTCCCTTTCTTCTTCACTTTGTACCTTGATAGCTTAGCTTTTATATATTTTAGTCATTATTACTTTGTGTCCATTGATTGTGTAACAAATTTACATTGGTATTTTTCCTGGAACCTGCGTTTACAAGCTTTGCTCTTTGCGGTTCCATCATATGTAACAGGTAATACAGAGAACTGTCTTATGTACATTATGTATGCTGACACACTTTCTATTCATGACCACATTTTTATCATATTTTATATCTTGCTTGGTTTGTATTTTTGTTTAATGTATCTCGATATCAGGTGAAATATGAAAATAAACGTGCTGGAACTGTTCACTGTGTCTCGAGTATAAGACCAGTGCAGTTTCACTTTTTCTATTAAATTCAATTCAAAATTGAAATGAGTGAAGTACGTTATACATGAAGTGTACTCCCTTTAACTGTCACTTCCTTATCTTGGCATCTGTTATACAATAAAGAAAGAAAAATCATGATAATGATAATGAAAATCGTAATAGACTATAACGATGATTACAAAACCAACATAAAGTCGTATACTCTGATTTCGTGTGAGGGCTCAAAATAAGCGAATCGGGTCAACATAACCAAAGTTCTCAATGTTTTCTGAAAGAGCAAGCTTTCATCTATTATGCAAGTCTTTAGGATCATAAAACGAACAGAAATTGTCTTGTTTTAGCCGTTTGTCTAGAACACTTTTTTCTTTTTCTTTTTTTTTTTTTAGAAAAGTGCAGAAAAGCCCTTTACACTGTCACCACTTTCAACTCTAACAACTTTTGAAGGATTTAATGCTACTGCTTTGAAAGTTGCTATGAGTCATGGGCGATATGTGCTAATAGAAGATAATTAATTTCAGCTTAATCCAATAATATCTTCATTGCTGTTGCTATGATGTTTTACATTGATCATGTTTTTGTCCCATTCACTGCACAGACACGGATCTATGGTCAGATTAAGCGTTTGAATAGACCCAATACTTTCAGAGCCTCTTTTCTCAGTACACATATTTCCAGAGCGTGTGCATTCTTTTCAATATCTAGAGAGGTTAGGAGAGTCCACTTGATTTGTGTTATGCATCATTGAAGTGCTTACACAGTCCCTTGCTTTAGAATCTGCTCTTAACTGGAAATCCATTCCTAGCATTTTTGAATTTGTGATGCAGAGTCACATATATATATTTTTTTTCCATAACATATCAAACATGGCTCCAAATAACCTTTTTTTTTTCTTTAGTTGCTGAAAAATGAAATCTGGTCTTCTGAAAGATAGAAAAAGTATAAAAAGTTCAAATGACAAAGGAAATCAATGATACAATAAATCATTATGATCAAATGAAAGTTGGCAGGTTTATCTAGAATAGAGGCTTCAAATACCACATTTGTACTGTCACATAAAGTCTTATGAATTGAATATTGAATTGAGTCGAAATCTCGGTTATAGTTTACATATAGGGGTATGCTTCTTCGTTTTCATGGCAAGACAAATTTGAATGGGAGAGAAATAGTTTCTTTCGAGACAATCACCGATCTGTAAACGCTTGATGCGGCAGCCAGTGAAATGCATACATAATCAAGCTTTTAGCCGCAGATATCCTCCTATTTATGACAGAAAAAAAAAACAATTACTTGATTAAACATGATCTTATCACAAGTTCTGATGTCGAGCAGGACACAAGACATGTATTATTCTTTAAACGTGGTGGCCCAACAACTATATTATTATGTTGGAGGCCCCAGGCCACCTCTAAAGTGTATTCAGGCCTGGAATACATCATGACCCGCCTTGATCCATACATTTTATAAATACTCAGAAATGTCAAAGACTTTCCATACAAAAAAACAAAAAAAAACCTTCAATTTTATTTTGTCAATAGGTCGAGATATTTGAAAAATAGCGACGTTTTTATGTTCTGTTAGAAATCAAAAGGGCTGATTTCGAATCTAATACCGCCCGTTCAATTAAGTTTAAGAATGTCTTGAAATTAAAGCATAATTAGCACCACATAAGGTCTTACGTTCGTGTTCACACACACTGCGAGTTCGGACTGCACGTAAGTTCCAAAGCCACTCTTTCAAAGGCACTTCAATTCGTGACCGCATTTCTTACTGCTTCCTTGTTATATCATGTGTGTGGGTTTATGGGTGTGTGGGTGTTTCTCAGACAATTATGACACAAAGTGCATATCATTAAAAAGCACTGCTATATACTATTTTCGTCCGTTTCCACCAGATTGTAGAATTCCAGATGATGTCGTAGTGGTTGATGTCCGTCCGGTTTTGCTGCGTGGTCATCAAGGGAAACTTCGATGTGAATTCTATGGGCCACCATATGCCGTATACTGGCTCAAAGGTAATTGGTGAACATCCAATCATACAGTCAATTGTATTTAATTCTTACGTAACTTGCCTCCCCCCTCTCTCTCTTTCTCTCTCTGTCATCACTACATTATATATAGGTGTGCAGTTACAGCTACATTGCTGTTTTGATATTTCACCCATTGTAATGAGGGGTAATTGCTCGTTTAATATCTTACCCATTATAATGAGTGGTAACTTAAAAAAGGTGATGGGAATCTGCATCTTTTGTGTTGCACAGGTTACATTATAAATCCCGGCAGCCCATAGGGTATTGATTAGGCGAGCGAGGTACCAGTTTATGAGTAGTAGGGTTTACAGAGGGGTCCTACCATGTGTAGATATGCCATGTCGCTTCTGCTGCATGTGGACCCCAGACCACCCTAAAATGGCCCCCAAATAGTCTCAGATTAAACATTCTAGGTACAACATCAAACCAAGTGGAAACTCAAGAGGCATCCCCACTGAGTACCGAATGGCCCCTGTCAGACAAAATATCTATACTTCAAAGGGCCCGCCAGCCGCTACTAAAAGGGCCCTAGTTTGCAGCTGTTGGTCGTAAAGGAGACTGCCCCAAGACTACTGTATGCACCACTTGCGCTGTAGCCTAATATAATGGACCCGGGCCTGTCAGTTGTGCACGTAGTAGTCTTGGTGGAGGCTCCTTTGCGACCGACGATCGATCAAACATACGAGATATACCTCCTGAAGCCGGTGCCAAATTATTAAGTTCACTGTACCGAGTACTGAATGTCCCCTGCCATTAGTTACTCAGTGGGTGGCCTCTTGAGTTTTCACTAGGTGTGATTTGGTAAAGATAAATAATCTATTAAGGCCATTTTGGACCACTTGTAGGGCCCTGGGGCCCACATGCAGCAGAAGCAACATGACAGACCTCCATATCCATGATATCTGAATATGGTAAGTCCCGCTCTGTAAACCCCATTGCTCATCAGATATTGGCACCTCATTTGTCTAATCAAAACCCTCTACACTGCAAAAAGTCCGGTGTTAAATATGAAACACCGAGCTGGGGTTGAATTTTCGGTGCTCATTCATGGTGTTAGATTAACACCTCCGTTTGTCATTTCAAAAAATAAAATTGTTTTTTTTTAACAGTTTCTTAGTTACTGCACTTCTTGTTAATTTTGAACTTCAACAAGACGATAAAGAATTTTCCGATAAAGTACTTGATTTTCGAAAATGTGAAAACACATAACACACCACAGTAATACCAGGTGGTGTGGTCTCCTATTGAAGCTGGACGGGTGCTACACCATTGAAATTAACACCACCAATATCAAATCAACACCGTGCGGTGTCATTATTGAATTAACTCTAGCGCAGTGTCAAAAATATCACCAGCCACAGTTTCAAATTAACACCACGAAGTGCCAGGTGAACAATTTTTAACACCATCACAATACATTTTCTACACCTGTGGGTGTGGTCCTCTATTGAAGTTTGACCGGTGTTAGATTTAACACCCATGGTGTTAAATCTAACACCGATGTTTTTACAGTGTAGGCTAATACCCCAGAAGTATACGCACTGGTGTCATTTGTTTACCATGATTTTTTTTTTTTTTTATGCATAATAAATCATGTTTCTTATAAATGATGTATTATTACGTATACTAAAGGTATGCCCATTTGTGATAATAATGTCAGGACCCTCTAGCAGAACGGCGTAAAAAAAAAAAAAAGAAAAAAAAAACTACCCCGGATAAAGTATACCATAATAATTATTGTTACAAGTGTTGTTATTATCATGATGTTCAATTCAATCAATCTTAGTTTATTTCCACTCAACGAAAATCAAAAACATAGTACAATGTATACATGTCATTAAATGATATTGTTCAAACGCTTGCAAAAGATTCATGTAATATACGAGACAAATTATAGAACAACATATATGTACAATAATAAAGAGGAACACTGTACAAATACTACGTGGGCGAGCGGAAAATAAATTTGATCATGAAAAATAGTGATCCACTAAAAAGCAAAGCTTGTCGGACGTGGATCGCTAGGTAAATAATGAGTGAATGATATACTATTCTATAACAATATACATGTAGTTATTTTGAGATACACAGGTCGGGAAAAAAATATAGAATACCAATGCTATAGTGCCCGAACACTGTTCATTGAACCACGTGTACCGGGAAAATATGACAAGGACAATACATTCGTACACACATTCAATTACCCACACGCATATACACTGTTGGACGCGAGACAGTTGTACCGAGAGGAGAGAAGACGGTAACAATACAAGTCTACGAAGAACAATAGACAGGAAAGGAAAAGGAGAGAAGAAAGAAGAGAGGTCTGCACACAGAACACGCCAAGTGCTGCGACATCAGGATAGGTGAAAGCTCAAGCATAAATTATAGCAATTTAAATTATCTAAGATTATAAGTAGAAAGTAAATGTTTTCTGAATTTATATTTAAATGTGACAAATTTGGGGGAATCTTTTAAACTATTATCTAAATTATTCCAAAGTCTGGGTCCGGTATAAAGAAATGTATTTTGGGCATGTGCGGTTCTCATGTTATCGTTATGAATATCCATGCATCTGTCATAATGAAAACAATGGGCATTGCTTAACCTACCTGCACCTCTTCTGCCTCAATATGTGTTCTAGGAGTCACTTTCACTGATGCAACCACCCAGGTCGACTGGCACCGGAATTTGCTCAGCGGTGATAAATATCACGCTGGGCTCATGACGATGGACGCTAATTATTCACTGATAATCTACACCGTTAGTGACGATGATGCCGGCCGCTATTACTGCAGGGTGTCTGATCACAGAGGCATTATCATTCGGAACTATACGGATGTGTCCGTGAAAGGTTGGTTCCCCGATTTCATTGGTTCCAAGTTAAACCTCGTTTCTACTCTACTCGGGAAGAGGGCTGTCATTTGCAACAGCAATTACTGGGTGATTACGATATTTAGAGATCATGAGAGGCCCTAGGTGATAAGTAAGCGATTGCCTATATATATATGCTATTGTTGTTATCACTCTCATATTTTTCTTCATGCATCATTCGGACATGTACTCTTCACCGTCAAGGTTTCTCCTTTTACAGGATACATTTTGTATGTACCCACATGTCATTTCACCTTTTTGTTTTAATGCCACATTTTTCTATTCAAATTTTAGGGCTTTCCCTTTACCACCCCAGTATCTCATGCTGCATCTTATCTCACCTCATTGCATTTTCCTTTCCTTCACCTTTGTGAATTATTTTGTTTTCTAATTTTGTTTGCTGTTGCCTCCTAAGTCATTTTATCCTCCACATGTTGTCCGCTATGACTCTGGGGATCATCACTGGTCCTATACCTCTCCCTTTTGCTTGCCCACTCTTTTGCTTTGAAATCCTTCCTCCTTTTATGCACGTCATTTGTCATTTAAGTGTGTGCAGTTCTGGTTGAGGTGAGGATTTAGCTTTTAACGTTTTGCGAGATATTCGGAAACCACTGTATAAAAAGTCAAAGAGCCTGCGATTCTAAGGGGTATCAAAAGTGTTTTTGATGGAAATCGGTATTGAAATGGCTGAGATACCCAAAAAACAAGGTGAATCAAAGAGATCCTAATGAAAGGCGTGGCCTGTCGTCTTTTATTATTACCACTTTTTTTGCATATCTCAGCCATTTGGAAACCAGTTTTCATCAAACAAACGTTGAATCCTTCTTAAAATTACATGCTCTTTCATATTTTACAAGAGGTTTCTCATAATCTCACTTAGGAATGTTCAAAATATGAATCACCACCTCAACCAGTACTGTACAGTCCCTTTCACATACTCATTTTGTTTTTCAATTCTTCGTTCCGCTCCTTACAGACATTGTACGTGGTGTGTAGTCCTTAGTGTCTGCCGTGTATGTTTTTCATTTTGCTATTGAAGAAGATTATGCAGGGATCGAAAGCTCAGGCCCCTTTTGACTCCATTTTAACCCACAAGCGATTCTCAGCAGCTTTTTTTTTTCTCTCTCTCTCCCTCCCCCTCCCCCCCCCCCCCCCCCTCTCTCTCTCTCTCTCTCTTTTTACCTTCTTCGAGGAAGGGGAATGTGCATGGCTACTCTTTCTGGATTAGACAAATGTGGTTATGACACTTTTAATGTCTTTTTTGTTTTTAATTCAATGTCTCCATTAATGTGATAATTCATCCTATTTGTATTATCATTTTCTATATTTCTCATCTTCTGCCGTCAAAAAGCTTGCTGTCTCCAATAGTTTGCATTAATAACGCCTTTGGTTTGAGCATTATTACCATGTTGTTTAACTCTTTGTCCATTTATAATTTCTCTCAGAAAGCATGGTAAGTGTATTTACCTGTGGCATGTTTGTTATATATATTTACTTAGTTAAAAGTATTCCACTGATTTCAATTGTATTTTCTTTTGTGTGTTTTTTTTGGGGGGGGGGGAGGGTTGGGCATTTTTGGAAAAATGAAATAAAATTGATTGAATTGAAATCGGAAATGTGCAAAGAGACTAACTTTATTCCTTGCACATTATATCCCTTATATAGTCACTGTGTTAATTGCTCGAGTATGTACATTTATTTTAAATTCATTCATCTATGTTAAATTTACACTTATTATTACTGATCGTCGAGGGTTAGCATGCATTGTGTTCATTCTATATAATTTCTGTACAGCTCCGCCCCCTCCGGATTTCCTCACGGTCACAGGATGTTCGAGTTCGGACTGCTCCTTGAGTTACGACCCAGTTCGTACGGCACTGAAATGTCAGGCAGTTAACGTGGAGCAAGATCTCATCAACATTTACTGGCTTCCCAATGGAGCCAATCAAAAGCAAAATTATGAGACTGTAAGCAACAATGATGGAACAGAGAACATCTATGCGAACATAACTCTCACGGCAGAAATGAGTGGAACATTTGCCTGCGTGGCTGAAATAAAGTCCACCCGCTCCGAAGTGAAGCGGATAACTGTTACCATTCCGACTCCAATCACTACCTCGTCATCAACAACCGTGACGACCACTGCTGCCACAATCGCATCGACGAGATCGCCTGCCAGTCAACCGAAAAGAAACAATATTGGTATTCAATCAATCTTTTGTTATTTGATTAGGCCTTAATCACTATGTCGTTCATGATGTCTTATTGTCCCCGCCGAACGAGTTCGAGCAGGGGACTATGAAACGGGCTCCGTACGTGTGTGTGTCCGTGTGTCCGTCCGTCCGTCCGTCCGTCCGTCCGTCCGTCCGTGTGTCCGTCCGTCCGTGTGTCCGTGTGTGCGTCCGTGTGTGATCAAAATCTTCAATTTGCTACTTCTCAGTCATTTATGAGCCAATTTTGATTCTGTTTGCTTTATATGATAGCACTACATGGGAGCTTTGAAACTTTTACACAGAATTTCAGTCGTGACCTTTGACCTTGACCTTTGACCTATATTGTACATTTTGCTACAAAATGCTACTCCTTCGCCATTTCTAACCCGATTTCGATTCCGTTTGCTTTATGTGATGGCACTAGGTGAGGGCTTCAAAACTTCTACGCAGAATTTTGACCTTTGACTTCTTTGACCTTTGACCTTGATTTTTTGACCTATATTGTACATTTTGCTACAAAATGCTACTCCTTCGCCATTTCTAACCCGATTTCGATTCCGTTTGCTTTATGTGATGGCACTAGGTGAGGGCTTCAAAACTTCTACACAGAATTTTGACCTTTGACTTCTTTGACCTTTGACCTTGATTTTTGACCTATATTGTACATTTTGCTACGAAATGCTACTCCTTCGCCATTTTTAACCCGATTTCAATTCCGTTTGCTTTATATGATGGCACTAGTTGAGGGCTTCAAAACTTCTACACAGAATTTTGACCTTTGACTTCTTTGACCTTTGACCTTGATTTTTGACCTATATTGTGCATTTTGCTACAGAATGCTACTCCTTCGTCATTTCTAACCCGATTTCGATTCCGTTTGCTTTATGTGATAGCACTAGGTGAGGGCTTCAAAACTTCTACACAGAATTTTGACCTTTGTCTTCTTTGACCTTTGACCTTGATTTTTGACCTATATTGTACATTGGCTACAAAATGCTACTCCTTCGCCATTTCTAACCCAATTTCGATTCCATTTGCTTTATGTGATGGCACTAGGTGAGGGCTTCAAAACTTCTACACAGAATTTTGACCTTTGACTTCTTTGACCTTTGACCTTGATTTTTTACCTATATTGCACATTTTGTTACAAAATGCTACTTCCGGCGGGGACATATGTTACGCACCGCGTAATTTGTACTTTTCCTTGTTACACTTTCCAACGAAAATTATTGTCAGGACGTGGGTATAAATGCTTTGATGTACGTTCACAGGTGTATACATATAAAGTTTACATGAAGCAGTTTAAGACAGGTGTGAGTAGTGAACTTTTGGACGTTGTTCATAGACTTGAATATTGACGAAATTTGTCAATTTCCTTAAAACAATGCATTCCTTTGTTTATTCAGATATACGCGTTCTTCTTTTTTCTTATCATTGATTTCTAATTAATTACTCACAATTCGAAGAGGAAATGATCAAGTTCTGTACAAGCCAGTGTCGTGTTTTTCACAATATTATTATACTCTCTGGAGTGCAAAAACAAACAGAAGCACGCGCTCTCCTCAGACAAAAGATTGAGCAATTGATTAACCCTATTAAGCCCAAGCTATTTTGACCCCTCGCAGGCCCAAGGGGGGGGGGGGGGGGGGGTGGCACATTGTGCCCCCCTCCCCCCATATGACTTTTTTTATTATTCGATGTGTCATCGTCATATTTGGCACATGGGTAGAGTAACTTGCACTCCACATGACCGTGCACTTGAAGTTTCTCTTGGTCACCGATGGATGGTGCTATTTACCAAAATATAAAGAAATACATAGGAAATATGTAAAAAACATGATTTTCTGTATAATTTCTTTATCCCCATTATGTATGTCTTATTATAGACCAATCATTTTCATATTTGCCACAAATGATAAGCAAGTGGAGTCTTGTTCTTTGTTGTGGTTGAAATTTCTCAAGGTCACCACATGGGGGCGTTATTCATATCAACATAGTGATACATTATGAGACCTAAGATGAAATGTTTGGGCTGGGTACATGTATAGTTATGACATTTCATCTTTGCATTATAGTGAAATTTTGAGATAGCAAATTAATAATATGATAAAATAATGACATTAGAGGCATAACTTGGGTGAAGGCATCAAAATAACTCAAAATAGAAGGGCAATCTTTAGAAAATATGATTGTTTTCAATTATCTCTATTATATCTATTGTTTTATGCCTTTGTCATATAAAAACAAAGGAAAAATAAGAAAAACTTTCCAGGACCATAATTACTTCAAATTTTCAACAAATTTCAGCCATGAAACACTAATTTCATACACTGTAATGCTGTTAAATGAAATGGGAACAGAAAAAAAGATGCAAAATCTGGCTAACATGGTTGTCAGTTTATGATTGCCATGGCAACCAGCCACATCAAATAAAGCTAAATCATATATCAAAATGGTTGCGATAAGATCTTAGGAAAAGTCACCAAATTTGGTTTAAATCGGATTAAGGGCGAAGGAGTGGCAAATGAAAATCGCGTAGGGGGCACAATGTTCCCCCCTTATTGGGCTTTATAGGGTCTAGTTGTTATCTGCTTCCAATTTGTGTTCACACAAAGCAATGGAACAGACATAAACAATTTCCAACGATTGTTACTATGCCAAAGGTAACCAAAACCATGCAGAAACAATATACGAAAAAGGTCATTAAAAAACAAGCAGGTAATGATATGAAAAAATGGTTAAATAAAAAGGAAGCAACTACAAATAAAGCTGAAAACTCCGCTTATGAAAGAGAGTCTATACAAAGGAGAGTTGTTATGATAGAATACCTGGAAAAATGAAGATGAAACAAATGATCATGAAATGTGGGTCTTGCATTGATTTTTTTTTTTTTACCTATACATCTCTCTTTTAAAGTAAGATGAGCGAGAAAAAAAAAGGACGATATTCATAAACAAGGTGATTTATACATTTTTGGAAAGCTTAAGTCTCTAGGAATATAAATAATCAACTTTCAGAAGGTAAAAACATTTCTAGAACGATGGGGAGATCGTGTTTTGAGACCCTTTTTAGACCACCTGAACCTGATTTGACGGCGAAATTTTGGTGACCCAAATCATGACGTCACGAAATGAAAGAATCAGCCCTGCGCTGATGCGCTGTGCTACGCACGTCATCCACACAGTGGGCTCCGTCTGTGGAGGGCCGTTGCGGACATAATTCGTTTGGGTCATACGTATGAAAACGGGCATACAACTGCCTTTAGCTAACGTTTGCTAATTGACCAATCAGCGTGTGTTGTTTGGCAAACGTTTGCAAGGTGTGATGGCATACGTTTGCATTTTTGTTTTTTTAGCAAACGTATGCCGTTTTTACACGTATGCGCAGAAGGTCAGTAAATTGATTTTCAAGGCAATCAATGAAGTTAGCTGTTAGAAGCAGCTGATCAGCTCAGAGCGGCTCAGTACTGCTCAGATCAGCTCAGTATGGCAATAAAACTCAAGTGGAAAAGAATTGCGGTAAGTGCAAAAGCTTAAAAAAAAAAATCTTCAGCTCATTGAAGAAAGCAGATTTAACCATGTTCCGGCTGAGGAACTATAAGGTCCGGTGTGAGATTTCCACGTAGCTACACATTGTATACGTAAACCAAGGAGGTTTAAAGGGATCATACAGTTTTGGTTGAGACCTAATTTCAGGTTTTTAACATTTTTTGGTGAGATAATTAGAAACCTCTTATGAAAGAGCATGTAATTCTATGAGGAATTCAACGTTTATTTGATGAAAATTGGTTTTGAAATGGCTGAGATATTCAAAAAAGAGCGATTCTAATAAAGTGTGGGACCCACACTTTATTACGATCGCTTTGTTTTACTTTGTTTTTTGATGTTTCAGTCATTCCAAACCGGATTTTCATCAAATAAACTTTTAATTCCTCTTAAACTGGTATGTGCTGTACTATATCATAAGTGTTTTCTTGGTATTTCGCAAAAAGTTAAAAGCCCAATTCTCATCTCCACCAATACTGTACCATCCCTTTAAGAGTTGGAGTTCCAACTGGCTGTAATTATTCAAACAGTTGTCAGATTTCTATTGATGTACAAAAGAATTTCACAGGTGCATTTGTGCCTTCGATGATCGATGTTCGAAGCGCCGTCTTGCTGAGCAATCTGAAGATTCATTTTGAACGTTATCATAACGTTGCCATATTTTGCTTATTTATGTATTAAATGAAATGAAATTTCACTTAATGATAAAGCATGTAAAACAAAAGTCAATCCCGTCAAGAAATTTGTGCAAAAGTGTAAATCAGAGCTGTATCATGTGATAATGTTTAAAACTGTACCATCCCGGAAAGCTGTTTTTATCACTTTTCCGCTTAATTTCCACAAATGAAACTAATATGGAATAATCTTCAAGTATAATTCTTTATTGATAGATAGGCATATCAGATTAGTGCCCGGGTATGTCCAGTGGAGTAATTTTCATCTTTATTTCAGCATTTTTTTTTTTTTTTTGCTCAATTTCTATTCGCGCATCCTCATGTCTGTACCACCTACCTTTTATAAGAAGGGATAGCGAAAAGTAATTACCATCACAAAGACATATCTTCCTTTAAAAGTGGCTTGTGATTATACAATGAGACACGAGTCAAGCAATTTTGTCGTCGTATCTGAGCGGCAGATCCTGTTTGGCACATGCTTCAAATATTTTTGAGCGGCGGCATCGAACATCTAGTAAAGGAAATAATACCCCGTCTTAACAAGCCACAAAAACGCAGGGTAGCCTTGGGGTAGCCTCGGGTGAAGATTCTTCCCCTGGGAAGATAGTCCGGCAGCCAAACCCTGATTTTGGGGTTAAGGTTAAAAAATGCTATTTACTTACTTTTAACCCCCCTAGCACATCCAAAATGGGCATTAAAGGTTTTTAGGGATGGAGAATTCAAATCTGAGGTTAGTTTCAGGATATTACTATGTTTTGATGTCTTAAAATAAAATGGCGTCCATTTTTCAAGATGGCCGCCATCAACATGCTGTATAGACTATGTAGAATCGCGCAAAGACCTGACTTATCATTTAAGTTTTCCCCTTTTTTTTGGACAAGGGAGGTGCATAATGTAAAAAAAAAAAAAAAATATGAAGATTAAGGCCTTGAATGACCGCTTACAATGAAGTACAATGAAATTCGCTTATAACGAAGTATTTTATGTGATCCCACGCATTTCGTTATGACATGATTCGACTGTAGTATTATCAGAAGTATTTCAAAATAGTCATGTTGCTTTTCTGTATACATTGGTATACACATAATTTCAAGGTATCTTTTTGATATGATTTTGTTAAATACTTCTGTTCTGTAACGGCTCATCATTCTTGTGACAATGACCAAACGAGAGAGGCAAGAGATATTACCAGCCATCCAGAAGAAACAGATGAAATAGATGCATAAACAGTATCTTCAGGAAAAAGACCGACATTCAGGAACATGATCCATACATCTGAACCAAATAAAGTAGTAGACAAACTTAAATATTTGGTTCTTGCTAGAACAGAAGATCTGTTTTGTCACGTCTGCCTGTAGCAGTGTAACCAATGGTGACACTACAAGAGAACAAGCACTTCATTCAGGTAGGATTGTTGTTTCACACTACTCTTCAGCAAGGACAGATCCTCCAACAGCAGGGTGAAGTAAAAAAAAAAAAAAAAAAAATCTTCAACCGTCATTAGGGTTCCAGTTTGATCATTATATTGTATCACCCAAAAGAGATCACTTTCGAAACAATCAGGAAGTATTAAAAAGAAATCGTATCAAAAAGATACCTTGAAAATTTTTTTTAGTTTGGGGGGGGGGGGGGGGACAAGATCATGCCGCCCCCACCCCCCCCCCCTTCTTGGGGGGGGGGGGCGGCTGTTACCATGTGAGGGAGCGAAGCGACCGAGCCGACCGAGCCGAGCGAAAAGAGGGGGAGGGTGTGTCCCCCTCCCAGGGTAAGAACTTTTTGCATTTTGATGTTGTAAATGGCGCAATTTGATGCGTGTTTTTGCGCGTCTTATGGACTTGAAACGGCCACACTTGTTTAATTAAGGTAGCAGGATGTTTTGATGTGGATTGTTATTGAACAACTTGCCTATAAAGACATTAGTGGTAGCATATGAATAAACTTCTTGTATTAATTATTACAATGAATTTCATGAACGCTGTCTGTTGTAAAGCAATCAAACAGAAAAGGCATGCACACGTCGAGGGTGTACATAAGGGATATTTCTCCTTCCACACTGAGGTGATTTTACATTTTCAGACCTGAAATTCAGTGATCTGGTGCAAACTTTTGTTGCAATACTTGGAGTTTTTTCTAGCCCCCCCCCCAAAAAAAAAAAAAACACACACACACAAAAACAAAAACAATAATAATGGAAATAATTAGGGCTTTTTTCAGGGAAGTGTTAATAGCAAATCACGGGATTTAGCTATTATTCCGCATGTGCATCACCTGTGTGTATGTACAAAGTCTAATGAGGTAGAGGGGGAGGGTGTGGGAGGGGGGTGCCCCCTCCCACTCGACGGAGCTATTGAGTTTTTAAACTTGAAATAAAGCGATCTGAAGTACACTTTTTGTGGGAAATTCGGAAATTGCCATTCCCCAAAGTGTACTAAGTCTATAGAGGGGACGAATCAACGGGAGGGTGGCAAGATACCTCTCCCATATTCGAGGGAGGTTTTTTTTTTCATTTTTAGAACTGAAATTCAACAATCTGGCGCACACTTCTGTTGGAATATCTGAAAATTTGTCAAATAGAGAAGTTCAAGTCTGTAGAAGGAGACGCAGCAGGATGATGTGGGAGGGGATAAGCCCTATTCTCCCTCCTACATGAGGGAGATTCTGTATTTTCTGATTGCAGTTAAACGTTTTTGCGCACACATTTTGTGGTACACTGTATAATCTGTTTGGAAAACTGGAAGTGTAGCCATACAATCTACTTGTTTGCAGGGGGGGGGGGGGGGGGATGGGGAGAAAGCGTGGGAGAGTGCTATCCTCACCCTCCCCGTACAGGGAGCTTTTGCCTTTTTAAAATTGAAATTGAGATCTACATTTCGTATACGAATATTTGATGGAATATTTGGGAAAGTATTAAAAAAAAAAATGATCGGGGGAACCGACAGAGGAAAGGGTTGATTAAAAGGGGATATTCCCCTTGTACATGACGGAACTTTTGATTTTTTTCGGAATGTAAGTGATAAGTCTTGTGCACTCAGAATTATTCAGAATCTTAAGGGGGGCGACTGCCCCCATCCCCCCCCCCCTGCTTTTGCTATGCTGGTGCTTAGACGGGAACTTTATGTAAGGGCGGAATCTTGGGATATTCATATTCATGGATATTTTGATTTTACCCCGATTTGTTTCATTTTTTTTCTTTTCTTTTTTTTCACGAACCAAAAGTGTGTGTGTGTGTGGGGGGGGGGGGGGGGAGGGCTGCAGCCCCCAGCCCCCCCCCCCCCCCCCCCCCGGTTCCGCGGCCCCTGTAATACTACAGTCGAATCCTGTTACAACAAAATGCTTGGGATCACATAGAATACTTCGTTATAAGCGAATTTCGTTGTATGCGAATCGCTGTGCTATAGGTTTGTAGGTACAGAGAATCGGGACTTCAGCTAGCATTGCTTCGTTGTAAGCGGTCATTCGTTATAAGCGACTTCGTTATAACAGGTAACCTGTATTATTTCTATCAATGAATCTAAGCTTTACAGGCCTTAATCTTCATATTTTTTTTTTTTTTTACTTTATGCACCTCCCTTGCGCGATTCTACATAGTCTACATTACAGTATGTTTATATGGCGGCCATCTTGAAAAATGGCCGCCATTTTATTTTAAGACATCAAAACATAGTAATATCCTGAAACTAACCTCAGATTTGAATTCTCCATCCCTAAAAACATTCAATGCCCATTTTCAAGATGGCCGCCGGCAGCCATCTTGGATTTCCGCGTATATCTCAAATTGCTCAATGTTGACAGAGCTCCAGGATGTGGATTGTTAAAAGAGAAGGTCTTAAAAGTCAATATCACTTAAAAAAAAAAAAAAAAAAAAAAAAAAAACTCTAACATTCCAATGCAACCTTACCCCCCATGGCTGCCGGACTAAGATTGTGCCTGTTTACAAGACGCAACACAGTGGACAGGCTCGGGGTAGCCGCGGGGTAGCCTCTAGTCTAGCAGGCGACGTATTTTTAGCCTGAATCAGTCCTTGAATGGCAGTCAATAGAGGGCGCGACGATGTGGAAGTCAAGTTGACTAAAAATACGTCTAGTAAGAAACCTCCGAATAGAGGCGTGGAACCGGGCGTGGCATGACAGTTGCCAGTCTTTGATATCGAAGTTTCATTGGCTGAGCACTAATGTCAATCAAAACACATTGCAGAACCCAAAGGAATTCTAGTCTACTCTCCTAGGTATAATACATATTGTCTTTCAGTGAAAATAGAATTTCCGTATCTCTTTCACATTATTATAGTATTTTGCCATTCTTTCCCATTCATTTTGAGGTGTATAACATCTTGTCTTACTTCAAATAAGAGAATGATAGCAGTCAGTGCAACGACATGCATTTGAAGATTCATGAGGGTTCTGCACGTGGAAACTACTCCAAAATTTCTGCCGAATGCAAATTTCTCACTGTTGTTGTAAAGTCTTCGAGATATTCACTGTCAATGTTGGTTTTGAAAGTGTGATTTACGAATTTTCCCATTGTTATGTTTTTCACGTTAAAATACTTTATATTTTCATATTAAATCTATTAAGATATTTACTAAACATCAATTAAATCTGCCGTCAAGATAACAATCTCTATTGACAAGCACCATCTACATTAAACAGACATTTTGTGGGTGATCACACTGTCATAGGAAAATCCGTCCGTGGTACATTTCCTGTGAAAGGGAAGAGAAAAGATCTGCGACACAAAAGAATTCCTGCTAAGCCATAGGCCCAGGGGAAATACAGTGCATTCTTTGCAATCACGAAATTACGAGACGCCATTCTTACAGATGGCGGTAGTATAGCGGTACAGGTATACTAGTGAACTTGGGGAAGTCGATGCTGATTGACATTTTTTTTTTTTTTTACACAAATAATTATTGAGATGAGGACATCTCTTTTTGTCCATACGGAATGCATGCTTATTCAGAAAAACGTGAAGCTAAATTGAGTAACACCAACAAGTTTGTGGATGATGCACGCACACACACACACACACACACACACACACACACACACACACAAAACCCCGACATGTTTGGAAAGTGGGGCGCAACACGCAAAATCTATGACTGAGTCCAAAGCACCCGTCAAGATCCGTGTGACTCAACTGAAGCGTTTGGCACCTTTTACACCAGAAATATCTCGTTTAGAGGAAAGCTATTGTTGATTACGTAGAGATACTTAGTTGTTTAGATCTGTCAGAAATAAACTTTTTACCGTCCTTGTCGACATGATTTTATTAATACTGTGTTCTTTCATTTTCTTTGTCGAAGGTATTCGAAGGATCGTTATTCCGAAAACGAAATAATGTTCAAATTCCGAAAAATGAAGTGAACTTGTTTTAGAGACAAAAGACTGTAATATCGTGTTATTGTTACTCCAAGGTTCCACAATTCTATTTTTCTCAATTTACTTTGTTTTGATTTTGCAACCTTATTCTCTGTTACCAAAAAAAAGTGAAATGTTTATGTTCTTTTCGAAAAATGAAATAAATTCTTAATTAATTTGAACATAACAATAGGCATGATAGGCATGTTACGAAATGAAAATTGAACGAGAACACACAGAGAGAGAGAGAGAGGGAAAGAGAGAGAGAGAGAGAGAGAGAGAGAAAGAGAGATGTGGAAAATACACAAACTCCCCGATATACTCACTGGCGAATTGGAATACAATCGTACAATTTACAAATTGCATTTTTCATGGAAACATGAACAATTTCTCCCTCTCCAACGTATGCTCCTATAGTCATCTATGACATTATTATGATGAGCCGAACAACTTCGGAAAGGACATCAAGGAACGTAATTCTTATAGAATTAAAGGCAGACATTGTTTATCTCTGACAGATCAAAACAAATTTGTATATAATACGTAATCAACAATTCGTGGTTTTCCTCTAAACGAGATGCTTCCCGTGAAAATGCTACCAGACACTTCATTTGACCCACATACTCTAGTAGGTCTTCTATGGCGCTTTTCACGTGATTATAAATTTTGTGCGTTGTGCTCTAGTTTCGTAACATGTCATGGTTTTGCTCATTGTGTTTGTGTGTGTGTGTGTGTGTGTGTGTGTGTGTGTGCGCGTGTGCACCATCCACATAGGTTAGCTCGTAAATGTAATTTCTTTTTTTCAGCTTCACATTTTCTACATTGGCATGCATTTTGAATTGCCAGGAGAGATGCATGTCCTTATCTACATTTGAGTTGAAAATGTTAATCAGTACTTATATAACTGAGACTTCTGTGAGACTGGCGTCTTGTAATTTCAAGATTGCAAAGCATGCACCATATTCTCCTGGCACTTTGGCTTTGCAGGAATTCTTTTGTGTCGCAGATTCTCTCTTTCCCCTTTCACAGGAAATCCACGGACGGATTTTCCTATGACAGTGTGATCACCCACGAAATGCCTGTTTAATGTAGATGGTGCTTGGCAATAGTGATTAGTTATCTTGACGGCAGATTTAATTGATGTTTAGCAAAATGTCTAAACAGATTTGATATGAAAATATAAAGTACTTTAAAGTGAAAAAATGCCGATGAGAAAAATTCATAAATCACACTTTCAAAACCGACATTGACAGTGAATATCTCGAAGACTTTACAACAACAGTGAGAGGTTTGCATTCGGCAGTAAGTTTGGAGAATTTTCAAAAGCATGTCGTTGCATTGACTGCTATCATTCTCTTATTTGAAGTAAGACAAGATGTTATACACCTCAAAATGAATGGGAAAGAATGGCAAAATACTATAATAATGTGAAAGAGACAGGGAAATTCTATTTTCACTGAAAGACAATATGTATTATACCTAGGAGAGTAGACTAGAATTTTTGGGTTCTGCAATGTGTTTTGATTGACATTAGCGCTCAGCCAATGAAACTTCGATATTAAAGATTGGCAACTGTCATGCCACGCCCGGTTCCACGCCTCTATTCAGAGGTTTCTTACTAGACGTATTTTTAGTCAACTTGACTTCCACATCGTCGCGCCCTTTATTGACTGCCAATCAAGGACTGATTCAGGCTAAAAATACGTCGCCCGCTAGACTAGGTAGCCTCGGGCGAAGTCTTAAATGCAGGGTAGCCTCGGGGTAGCCTCGGGTGAAGAATCTTCCCCTGTGTCTGTTAAGACGCAACACAGTGGACTACCTCGGGGTAGCCGCGGGGTAGCCTCGGGCGAACCGCCGGAGGCTACCCCGCGATGGTGTCTGTTAAAGGGGCATAGTCCCGGTAGTGTAGATGGCGCTGTTGATGATACTGCCGAAGATTACCGAAGTAGAGCTGTCATCAAGAGTAAAGTGCGTAGGTGTTGCTAAGTAACCTTGCCTTTGTTGTCTTCTCTGCGCATCGCGCAGTCTGTAGTAATGCCAGGGTGCGTGCATATGTGCTTGTTATTATGACATCACAAAAGAAGTTTTCTAAAGCTGTTATCCCCATCAGCCGAATCATGAGCCGAACTGTGATCGGACCACTGACTACAGTGAATCGGACTTCTTCGGACTCGGGAAAGTGGGCCAAAGCGTAAGCGCCAAAAGAAGTCGATAGCGTAGGTCTCTATAGGAAACTTGCGCCGTGCGCCCGCGTACGCATTTGACTAAAACACGGGGACCATGCACCTTTAAGACGCTCGCGGGGTGAATCTTCCCCCGAGGCGTCACGTGACATGTGCTAAGTCAGGTGACCAGCACAGCGCCACACAAATCCACGAACTCTCCCTTGTATTAGCACGACCAGACGGTACGCCGGCGACTTCTGCACAGCGCGTATTGGGCTTGTGTGTACTCACGTACTAGTAATAGGTGTTTAAAAAAATGATGCTTTTGATGTTTAATAGTTCAAAATCTATATATCAGACAGCACTGGCATTGATATGAGCAATAGCTGAAGAGAATAAAATTTTGTTCGAGGTAATATTAAAAAATAAAAACATTCAAGGATTCAAAGTAAAATGCTTTTTTTTTTTTTGTAACAACCATGTAGGCCTATTTTGTATACAGTCGTAACACTCCTCGAGTTATGTGGGTTGAACATCCAGTATAGTAATAGACGTACTCTGATCAAACATGCGGTTGACCTCATGACTTCTACTTTCTTTACTCCTTTTTGAAAGATCCTTATGAAAAGATATAAAAAGAAAGGCGCTTTCGCAGTAAACATATACGGCCCGAATTCACAGAGGTGGTTTCAAATGAAACTTCGGTTTCTAGAAACCATGGTTTTTAGAAACCGTGGTTTCGAGTCTGCGATTCACAACCAGTGGACTAAAAAAAAACACGGTTTCATTTGAGTCCACGGTTTGGAACCATGGTTTCAACAGTGGACTCAAATGAAACCGTGGTTTCAACAGTGGACTTGACCTCAGAAAAGGGATTTCCCCTATTTAATATTACACTGAGCATGCTCAGTACAGTACACACCTAGCATTGTGATGTTGTTGTGTTTTTTTAAACATGAAAAGCATAGCTCCTTCCCCTGTATGCTGTTGCTGAGTCTTATGTATGTTCAATGCAAATACATGTACACACACACACACACTGACAGAGAGAGAGAGAGAGAGAGAGAGAAAGAAAGACACACACACACACACACACACACACACACACACATTGGATGGAAACTACTGACCCTGACCTGGATGACCACACTCACGTTGCAGGAAGGATTCAACGTTCATTTGATGAAAATTGGTTTTCAAATGGCCGAGATATCAAAAAAGCGATGATAATAAAAGGTGATAGACCACGCCTTTTATTAGAATCTCTTTGTTTCACCTTGTTTTTGGATATCTCAATCATTTCAAAACCGATTTTCATCAAATAAACTTTTCATTCCCCTTAGAATTGTATGCTCTTTGACATCTCATAGAGTGGTTTCTGAATATCTTTCAAACATTAAAAGCTAAATCCTCACCTCAACCAGAACTGTACAGTCAGGTTAAAGGACAAGTTCACCATCATAAACATAAGGATTGAGAGAATGTAGCAATATTAGTAGAACACATCATTGAAAGTTTGAGGAAAATCAGACAATCCGTTCAAAAGTTATGGATTTTTGAAGTTTTTGTGCAGTACCCGCTGGATGAGAAGACTACTGCAGTGTATGAGTAACTTAGATGTCACATGCGTACAACAATATAAGGAAAATATAAAGAGAATTTCACAAAATTCCATCTTTTGAAAAAAGTACACATTCCCCTGACTCGTTACCGATAAATGTTATGGGTAATGTTATTCCCCCTGCCTTTAGAAAGAGGCAAGTCAATTGCTCTTTTATTATGCGAAAAAAGTGAAAATATGTTGAATTTTCTTTTATATTTTCTTTATACTGTTGTACGCATAGGACTCACAAGCTGTAGTAGTCTCCTCATCCAGCGGTTCCAACACAAAAAAATTAAAAAGTTCATAACTTTTGCATCGATTGTCCAATTTTCCTCAAACTTTCACTGATGTGTTCTACTAATATTGTTGCATTTTCTCAATCCTTATGTTTATGAAGGTGAACTTGTCCTTTAATATACAAATTATGTAATTACGGTTAAAAATACATCAGACATGGTTCTCACAAAGTTTGCACATAGTATGTACTGTAAAACAGTTCAGTCATAAATGACGATTTTTAATCACCGGCCATCCAATGGCCTGACAATGTACTTTACAAATTTGCAAGTACATGTATGACTCGCGTGACAGTAACAGTGTATACCTTTGTATTCATTCATATCCATTTGCTTAAATAATAGAAACAATGCTACTACAGTGTATTAGGATCATTTCACTGGTACTTATGAACGTACATGAAGTTATCAAATTGCAGAAAATATTGTGCAGCTGATGGATTATGATGACTGTTCCCCAAAAACCCCCTAAGATTTAACAATGTCGACCACATGTAAACTCTGTCGAAAAATAACAAAGTTGTCAAACACAAAAGTACTGCATGTACATGACTTTATTCATCGCTATACATGTGAGATGTTAAGAGAGTAAAGACTCCCCGAGCCTACATGAGATGTTGGATTTGAAGTAACTTGTCTCAGTTCCATCAGGATGGTTTTGTTCAACCTTCCTGTGAACATCATTATCATATTCAGCCAATCCTCCTCTTGGCCCCAAACAATACATAACACAGTATATCAAGTATCCCTGTTTCCCTAACAACATGAGTGGGCCACTAAAATCCTTCAGTTTTGGACACGTGACATTTTGATAGACACCCAGACTGACTACAAGTGCCCAACCACCTGTCTTCGTATACCGGGTAGCCCTGAATAAGGACAACAACAGTTTGTCCAGAGTAGCCACAATTAAGATAGTAAGATTACCACTTATCAAGCCTGGTATAATGTTTCCCTTGTCCAATGGTCAGTCCAGATGAGAAGGTGGTAACTGTGGGAATACAGTTCCTCAGCATTATCAAATGACCACAGCTTGCCTTTTTACAAAACCTCCTGTCAAAAATATTTTCTGCTCACATGTATGTCAGGACATTCTTAATTAATTTACCTTATCTAAAGTCTTGTATATTGTCCAGACCTAAATAATTCTATTGTTCATTCCCAATGTTTAACTGTATGGTTTTTACCTTCTGAGCAGTCACAAGTATATGGTATGATCACATAATTTTTGATTACCGGTAGTGACAAATCCTTAGTACCAACAACATAATAATGTACTTTGTCACAATGGCATTACAATGTACAGTACGTTAGCCATGTTCGGTAGTTTTATCCTCTACTACACTAGTAATGTGTTAAATATTTAGAAATATACTAGAAATGCAAGACAGTGAGATGGACAATACATGAACATGCAAATATAGTATCTGCCAACTTTCCTGAACTACATGTAGTACAGAATAAATCCTGATAAAAAGCATTATTATAAAGAGAGAGATGACTGTCAGTGTCCCCGGATTTAATCAACTGTAGCCATCTGAGACTTTTCTTATGCCTATGAAATGTGGAGCGACTCTGTGGCTTATTCAAGCTTAGGAGACACTTTCTGGGATATTTGGATAGACATTCTAGCATTCTCTATCTGAGGTGGCTTTTGATGAATTGTGTGATTTTAACAATTTCCAAAGTCATAAGCCACTTACACGTATACAGGATTATTGTCACTTTTTGACACGTCTTGGCACCTGGCAAGGATTGTCAATGAGAGTAAACTTCAGTTCGATCTAACCAATCACCTTCAGCCTTTACATGACATTGCAATGTTCATGTCTATTCATAGTTTACTATTTTTGACAATTTCACTAAGAATGTGTTAAATGGATGGTACAGTATTGATGGAGATGAAAATTAGGCTTTAACTTTTTTTTTGCGAGATACCAAGAAAACACTTACGAAATAGTACAGAGCATACCATTTTAAGAGGAATTCAAAGTTTATTTGACAAAAATCGGGTTTGGAATAGCTGAAACATCAAAAAACAAAGTAAAACAAAATGATCATAATAAAATGTAGGTCCCACACTTTATTAGGATCACTCTGTTTTGGATATCTTGGCCATTTCAAAACCAATTTTCATCAAAGAAACATTGAATCCCTCTTGGAATTGCATTCTCTTTCATATTTCATAAGAGGATTAGCACTTAATTACCGAATTGGTATTCTGAGAGCATGATTAAGTAGGGGGTATATTAACTACCATAGCAACAAGCGTTTTGGCGGGAAGGACCTACGCGTTTGCGCGTATCAATGCGCGTGCACCTCTGAGAGGACTTAATCACAGAGTTAATTACGAATCGGTATTCTGAGGGTGTAATTAAGTATGAAAGTTAATGGAAAACTTAATGATACCAAAGATTGTCATTAACTACTCCGATATCACGCATTACATCGCGTTTTCTCGGCCACAACGATGCTTACCGTCTTCGGTAACCGAGGAGCGGTTGAATCTTGTTATCATGGTATCCGCAGAATTCAGAGAAAAAAAGAAATATAGTCGATCTTCGAGGAATTTTGTCATTCTGTGTGAGCAAAGAGGTTGAGATCTTCGCGTGCGTAGGTGAGGGGTTGTAATCAAATACCGGAGTGTGCGCACGAAGCTCTTGGGTTGTAATTACAGGGGGTGTGCAGGAGCGCGCATTGAGGGCATATTTGCGCGTGTAATCATCATTTTGGCTTCTAACAACGCGTCTGATTGGATGGAATAACAATTAGATGGGAGGGACCTAAGATAATTACAGGGGACTTAATCATACCTTAATTACGTCCTCAGAATACCGATTTTGCCCATGATTAAGGGCCTATTAACTTCACGACTTAATCACGAAGTTAATTACAGACTTAATTACGACCTCAGAATACCACCTCTGAAATTTGATTGGCCAAGGAGAGCGTATCCTTCCCGGAGAAGGTTTTCGAGCAATGCTTGTTAAAACGTGGCACTTTGGCGGTTAACCTGTGTTTTGTGGAATCTGTGGAAGGTAATCTTCGCCGGCGAACACCCGGGCGCGCCCGGGGAAGGTCTGTTAAGTCGGGGGTATTGAGAACGTGTATTCCCCGGGGAAGGTTTTCGAGCAATGCCTGTTAAAACGGGGTACTCTGTGTTTCATGGAATCTGTGGAATGTATATTTTCGCCGGGCGCACCTGGGCGCACCCCGGCGCGCCCGGGGAGAAGGTCTGTTAAGACGGCGCTGATGACGGTTGTGACTCCATTCTTTTGAACCTCCTTGCGTAAACTTAGCACCTCCTTGCTCAGATCGGGCGTGAATACCTACCGTGCGCACTATTCGTGTCTAAAAAAAAAAAAAGCGGAACGGTGGATTTTCAGTACCTTGCGTACTAAAAGTTATGTATTTTTGACATCATTAGAAAGAGCATCTTCCGCAGAAGGCAATGATACCAAAATCATTAAATCTGGTTCGGTACTTTTTATTCTACGCCAATTTCTGTAAATGCAGTCATTTTCAATTTTTTGCGACTTATGAGATAATAATTTGGGTGCGACACGCGATCCATTAAATAGTCCAAGGCGGACAAGGAATATAGGATCAATGAGATGACAGGTTCGAGTCCAACTGGTGCCCTTTTTTCCGACATGTTTGTTAATGTACAGATCGGCAGCTGCGATCTTAACAAATTTAATTTGTATAGAGGAAGACAATTGAAGGAACTCACGCCTGAACCTTCACCCCTCTGAATAATATCTTTTTTTCATTTATTCAATATGCCATGTCCGCCTTGGACTACTTAACATAACAATGTCGGAATTTCGGACTTGGGTATTTGTTCCATGTTCATCGTGTCACTGCCGGCAACCAGGGACAGCCTGGTGGTAGTGTCGCTGCTCGGAAAGCAGTAGATGACAGGTTCGAGTCCCACGGGTTCCTTTTTTTTGACATGTTTGTGAATTTACAGATCAGCAGTTGCGATCTCAACAAATTTAATTTGTGGAGGGAGACAAACTGAAGAAACTCACACATGGAGACGTTTGCTGAACAACACTCGCTGATTGGTCAACTAGCAAACGTTTGCTAAAGGCAGTTGCATACGTATGCCAGTTTTCATACGTATGCCCCAAACGAATCATGTCCATGAAGGTCTTCCATATTATTCCGTCGCCTCTCCCTCGCTTCTTCTACCAACCAAACTTTGCCACTGTAACTGATCAGTGTCATTGTGACTGTCACGACTCATTTCATTCTAGATGTCAAACTCTTTCAAAGTTTTTCCGGACAATAGAAGGTAAAAATTTGACATTTTAATGTCTCAGCAAAGAAAGCAGATGCGACTAAAGACAGGCCAGATATTAGATCCGCTCACCAAGAAATACGTGCTTTATGAATGGCGGCCTCGATGTCCCTCTGCACTCGTAAAGGGTTTTGTTCATTTCATGATGTCATATTTTAGGGCTCGAAAAAGACGGCTGTTCCGGAGTGAAAATCGGTGAAGTAAATCAGTCAGTTTTAACTCGCGATTTCTTAGTGGCGCGAATATCTTTTAATAAGTCACATTAAAAATCTGTTTTGAGGAGGCATTTCCCTCTGCTTTGACACCTTCTTCTATAATTATGATTTTCTTGATTTTAATGCCTCCTTCACAATACTTTGAATATGCTGATTCTAATGTAATAGTGCAGCTCGATCTGTGTTTGCCATATGCAAATAAGACATAATTTTCCGATAAATCATAAGTTTGCAGTTTACAATCAACAATAACTTGTGGCAATGATACCGAAAACCTGAACAGCGAGAAAAAGTTCAAAAGTTTGTTGTTTGTTGTTGTTGTTGTTGTTGTTTTTTGGTTTTGTTTCATACAATATGTACATGCAATGGAAAGCTAGTGCGCGTATGGTAGCAATGGAATGTAACCGACAGTGCAAAAGGCTTCTCTGTCTTGTATTACCATACTATCGTATGACCCCCCCCCCCCCCCACAAAAAAGGGGAAAAAAAGAAACAACGGGACCCTCCGCAATTATAACTTTAATATTATCGAATCAATCCACTTACAAGTTTAGGGAATGAAACTATAATCTATGGCCATACCTTACAGGAAACCCCGTATGATTTGCTTCAGTGGTCAAAGAGAAATTGGCTTTTTGTAGAGCATGTCAGGAATCTCTTCCGTCAAAATTTTGTCCATTGTGTTCATACGTTATGCAGGTCCAACAGCATTCAGGCGCTAAACTTAGAAGAATCAGACCCATGACTTACTTTACAACGATTCACATTTCTCTTTGACCACTTATACAAATTAAATGATCTGCGCAGACCTTGAAATAGCATTCAGACGGTTTAAATAGGAAGTTATCAATGCAAAAATCTGATTGTAATTTTTATTTGGACATTCTGTATATCTCGCAGTCCTCCTTTATCACTGATGTCCTTTTTTGTTTTTGTTTTTGTTTTACAGGAGTCGGTGTTGGCGGTTTCTTTGCTATCATTATGATCGTCGTTGTTTTGATTGGCGTTTTCTGCTTGATCCGTAAATGTAAGTGACAACTCTACACCTTACTAACCTTTCTTTAAATTTTTAAATTTTTTTTATGTTAGTCGGTAATGCTTTATGATAGGAAAGACTTTTAGGTGATGACACTATGCGAGATGGAAAATACATTAAACTACAGAGAAAGAGAGAGAGAGAGGGGGGGGGGAGAGAAAGAATCAGATTTAGAGAGATAAAAAAGAGGTTCGTCGAATATGAACTTAAGCATGTACTCTCGCACTTGCATGTTATGCAAAAAAAAAAAAATAAAAAAAAGAAAGAGGCTTGATATATTCACACAATGATTTAATCGCCGACAGTCACATGAATTTGATATGGTATTGTTGAAAACATTTATTTGTATTTCTGTTGCAATTGTAATATACATGATCTCTCCATCCAAGAAAAATCTTAATTATTACAAACGTTAATTTCAAATTCACGTAAACAGCAACACTTTCAAGTGCTATTTTAATAACACTTTCGAGCTTCTGACGGACAAAAGTATTGCTATAGTATATCATATATTAAAGACCCATCCAGATTAGCGTGTGGAGTGAAAGTCGACCCAAATAAATCAATAAACTGCTCACAGAGGTACGTGCGAAAACCACGTCGACTTAAATCAGCGCAAGTTCGTCAGCGAAGCGTACGGTCATGTGTAACGTTCGATTTCAATTATTCCAATTGAGATTCTTTGGCTAAATGTGTGTAGGCCTGCCTACAAGATCAGGCTTTTTAAAGGCATTTTCGAATATACCCGAGCGGAGCCAGCCTTACCTATTCTGTCTATAATGCTTAATATATTCATGTGTACAGATCTATTCTGGAAACAATGTGGTATGCGATTTTACACATTCATGCAGTTTTGTTTCCAGGGAAGCGAAAGCCAAACCAGAAAAGCAGCCTACCAAATTACTCTGGTAAGTGGATATGATGCAATCAATAACACTAATTATTTGTTTACCATGAGAAATGCGTTATTGAATTAGTGTCGCAGTTTCTTTATGTTCTTTGAATTTAATTGTTAATGTGATTTTTTCATAACGATTAACGGATCGTCGTATACTTTTCCTTACTGTCTGATTACACGATCACTATAACCTCTTATAACTGATTGTTTACCTTGTCTCGTGTAAAGTCACAGAGTAAGTGTAGAGATCACGTGTTACTGTTAGTAGTTACAATTTAAAGAGTTTAATCGCAAAACGGGTTTAGAATCACTTAAAAAAAACATTTCAAAGTAAGCACATCATCAGACAGTCCATATTCAGAGATACAACACTGTACCTCACTTGTTTCACAGTAACAATTACTCTTGAAGCTATGATAAAATATATCACGTATGTTCTCATTATTTTTTGTTCAATAGGTTTAATCGCAAATATCTGAACTTGACAAATATGGAGCTAAGTTGTTTTGCGACCAAACTATTCACTTCCTTATAAAATGTGAGATTTTCCTCCCTATGACAATTTTTTTTTCAATACATTTTAGTGTCAACATTATCCGTGAATCCTTCCGGCTTGTATGCATCCCAGACTATTGTACAATCAACAGTAATCTTACGTCCTAGGTGATCTGATCGGCTTGTCTAAATAAATGTGGTATTAAAACAATAACGAAAAGTAAACGATTACCTTCTGTTTGCAATGGATGGTAAATATCATGCAGAATTATTGTTGTTTAACATAACTGATGTGAAAAAGTTATTTATTGTTACTTACTTGACTTCGAAAGTGTCAAACTTTGATATGCACTTCTCGTTCACAGGGCCAATATCCTACATTGAGCTGTGGGAGATGAGTAGCCAAACGAACAATAACAACGGCCTCGCTAAGTTCCTTACACAGTTCCTCATCGACGAGAAGGAACTGGGCGATGACTGTCAGTCGGTGATACCACCTAAAGATAAGAAGGAACTGGGTGATGACTGTCAGTCGGTGATACCACCTAGAGATAAGAAGGAACTGGGTGATGACTGTCAGTCGGTGATACCACCTAAAGATAAGAAGGAACTGGGTGATGACTGTCAGTCGGTGATACCACCTAAAGATAAGAAGGAACTGGGTGATGACTGTCAGTCGGTGATACCACCTAAAGATAAGAAGGAACTGGGTGATGACTGTCAGTTGGTGATACCACCTAAAGATATCTATAACGGTCTGTGTAGATGGAAAGAGAAGACTGAGGAGGGAAGTCAGTGGGAGCAGCTCAGTACATACACATTTAACAATAGTACCTTGCAGAAGCAGATGGAAGGTTGGTTAGATTTATACAATGGTGTGAGTGTGTGTTTGTGAGCTGAGTGTGTCTGTGTCTACATGCGCACGAGCGCATATTATGTGTGTATTATGTTATTACGTATGAGTTCAATCAGGCGTTCTAATTTAGTATCATGTGACCTATAGTAGATCGCACGATAGTGTGAACCTCGCTTTAAGCGGGGTTCCAACTATCGTACAATCTATTACGAACGCCACGATTGGACATTCGCAACTGATCGTGGAAGTTTCGTTGAACTCGTCTGAAATATTACGTTTGGATACGAAGTTATGCGAGTCAATACGTGCTGCTTCGCTTTGATCGATGTGGTCATGATTGGTCTATTTCATGCAATACGATCTGTCACGATCTGGTCTCCAGTTCAAATACGATTCGATAGGATTGTCCCGATTGAGTCCATGATTGGTTCCGATCTGCCACTATCATTACGATCGGGATCCCCGATTTGCTGCGTGCAGCTATGCTCTGATACGTTCCAATACGAATACCGCGAACCAATGCGGGCTGTTGAGATAAGATACGATATCTTTCACGATCGGAACCAAAAGCGACCCCTATTTAAGGTGCGATTGGACCCGAATGGGAATATTACATTCCGGCTGACGATGGATTTCATTGTTTCCTCAACTTCTGCAGAGTGATTAGACCTACTATCCACAACCATTGGTGATGGCAAGGGATGACAGGTTGGGGATGATGAGAACGTGACCTTTGCAGTATTGCGAATGACGATTACGTTATCATCAGATAAAAAGCATCACCTAGGCCAGCCACAGCCTCAGAAAGACCCTCCTCTAAGTTAACCTAAAGAAGATAATAGATCATTGAGTCGTGCTCACCCTTCCGCCCCTCCAAAAAAAAAAAAACAAACAAAAAAAAAACCACCAAAAACAAAAACCGAATACTCAAGATGAGATCATTTCCCCATCTTCTCCGAAAAACAAAAAATCAAGACAAAAGTTTTCACCTTCCTTTGAATTACATGAAGAAATATGATGAAATTGAACTTAAAAAGAGGATTGGATCTTTTTGAATGCTTACACAATAATTATGTGTTATATACGCTCATTGACCGAACTGATAGCATAGCTTGTGTGTTTGATTTCACATTCGCATAGTATGTATCATATGCATTTTAATTCAAAATGTTATCTCATGGGGTATCGAAAGTTTGGTTGGTTTGGCTTGATATTGTTTGACAAAATAATGTCACTTTCTAACGAAAAAAAAAGTCTTAAGCAAAATTATTTCGCAGGGGTATTGCTACACTTATTGACTTAACTTCTATGTGAACAATAATGACAGTGATCTTCATAGTTATGCACGAGTAACCGTACATCTACGACAATGGTCACTTTTCAAAAGTCACAAAAGTTACTTTGTTGGGTGTGTGAAACATTCTGCTTCAGGTGGATGTTTCAGTGGTGTTGTTATTTTGTAATTTCATTGTGCCACCCCTCCCTTATTCAACCTCGTAGAATACAAAATATATACGATTTGCGAGTAAAATAAGGGCAAATATGCAAAATAAGCAGAAGGAAGATGAAAAAGTCGATCCCGATCAACACGATTAAGAAGCACGATTAGATAAGATTTGTTACGATTTGATACGATCCAAGACAATCTGATGCGATGATCCAATCAAAAATTAATCGTGTTAATCGTAGACAATTTTTGAATCGTCCAAAAATTTTCCACGATTACCGTGATTGCCACGATGGACCACAAGATGTGATACAATCTAATATGATCTGATAAGATCACCACGATTGTTTCACGATTAAGACCACAATTTCACTCGTGGCACCAATCGTGATATTGGGAACCCCGCTTAAGCTATAAGCTTCTTGGCAATCCAGTGATGGATAAAAAAAAAAGAAAAAAAAAAGAAGATTTAAAAAAAAAAAATGCCAGGTGATCTCTACCGTGAGAGAATGTCACATTGTTCAGGGAGTTGGGATTCCCACCTCCCTGCTTTGTTCAAGTACTTTGGTAGGCCGACAATGCACTAGGCAGGGGGCACAATCAGTGGGCCTAAAAAACATAGTCTTCTTCTTTAGAGCCGAGCATGATAGCGCTTAGTAAATGCTACAAGAAGGTACATGATTGACTGTATTTTCGCGTTTCCTGTATACGGCAAATCCGGGGTGCCATCTTATGGAGCCCGGGGGAGTGGGGATCAAATTTTGGGCCCAATCATCGCATTTCCATTTCTTCCTGAGAACACATGGTTAAAAATTAAAAAAAAATGACAGTTTTGATCTCTAGGATACGAAGGATAACATTGCGTATAAGTATAAATCGGTAGGGTCTACTATATACCACATTGGGGTTACCTCGATTACCAAAAACTCGCGAAAAAGATAGCTATATAGATAGAGAGATAAAAAGGTAAAGAAAGAGAGAAAGAAAGAAAGTAAAAAAGGCAAGAAATCATCCTTGGTGAAATGCTCTACATAAGTAAGATTAAAGAATATACCTAAAATTTTTGATGTTCAGGGTTTTGTTTGTTTGTTTGTTTTTTTATTGTTTTTTGTTTGTTTTTGTTTTTGTTTTTTCTTTTGTTTTTTTTTTTTTGGGGGGGGGGGGCAGAACGAAGGGTGACCCACTAGGAGCCGAACAAACTTAGGGACCTGAATTCACATTTCGATTTTTATTAAACCATTGTCAAAACATGACCTTTCTTTTTTAATTTGTAGGCTATCTAAAGTCTACAGGTTCGACACGTTTTCTTGCCAGTGTGAAAGAATACACAAAGTAACAGTATACCCCAAGGCCCAAAGCACCACCTCCATGTTTGCTCTGTTCTCTCCGGAAAGTTACGTAGTCTGAAAGATTGATTGGACGACACTGCGATCAAAAAGTCATCTTTTTTGCAAACGTTTAAATTGTGACAAAAAACTTTATTTGTCCTCTTTCTTAGTTTGTTTTTAGATAAACTTCCCCCTACATCTTTCTTTTTCAGACTATCGTCGGATGCACTGTGAGCTTTCTTGTGACGATATCAGTCATGTTTTGTGGTGTGTCGCCGCCAAACAGACCGAACGAGTGAACACGCTGCTCAAACAGCTAGATATCAAACCCCAAGTGGATCCCGAAGCAGGGAATACAAAAGCGTTGGTGGAGAAGTGTTCTATGAAGCTGATCGAGTGGGCAGATGGTTACCAGCAGGGTAGTGTGGGGACGGAGACGACGAATAATGCTCGTGTAGAAGAAGGCATAAAACTACAAAAGATGGCAGCGGAAGGGGGCACACCTGAAAACATCAAGGTGGCTTTTTGCTTGGCTGTAGAAAAAGCTGGTTGTAAGGCAGTTGCCAAGACGTTTTTCCAGAGTAAGTATACAGTTTCCAAAAGTGCAAACCGTGGCACATACCTCTCAACTTGGACCATGTGACATTCAAGAGTGCCATGAATTTGTTCAAAATCACGAGATGTACAAAACAGTTTGAAGGCCTTCTCACAGGAAAACCGATATAGATGATAGTATTTCAGTAACATTAGTTTTGGTTTAATAAGAAAAACGCAGATTAGGAAGAAATTGCACGCACGTTGTACTATGCTTTGAACAGAGTTCAGAATACATGTGTCTTTACCATATACCATGGTATGATTCAATGCTCATTTGAAGGCTATGGGTGATTTTTTTTTTTTTTTTTTGACGTTAGCGATCAATGTCCCCGAGTAATAAATAAGTGAATTAGAAATGATAGGTACAAAAATGAGAGAAATAAATCAGCAAGGCGAACAGTAAAAGAAGATACAGCTGTAGTTTCACTAAAAGCAGCAGGCATCTAGTTTTCTGTTTGTTTGTTTTTCTGGCACAACCTCATAACAATTAAAAGACAGATTTTAGAGGACCATGCTTTATAATATTCAGAGGACCATGCAAATAATGTCGATCAGTTACTCTCGACATTGTGCCACTTTATATACGCATGCCTGGTTCACAGAAGACGCAAACGGACCAAACCTTTCTTGTGTGTATTGTGTGAATAGGGAGACACATGTACACCGTAATTTCTTATAAAGGTTACACTAAGTCCCGAGCTCATTTCAATGGTATTTTCTGATATATGATGATTGTCCACAAGCGAAATAGAAATCTGAATGGACTAAAAACCAACACTCATGGTTACTTCCTGTGGTGAAAGGGATTGAAAGAACATTGGATGTAGTGTCATCCGATGCTTGGTTAGCAATCGAGAGGCGAATAGAGAGAAGATCGGAAAGTTCATGTAATAATAATATTATTTTCTCCTAATTCAGTTTCAGAAAATAACAAAAAGCCGCTGCATGAAAAGGATATTGAGTCAGTAGCCAAGGAAATAACCAGAGGGCACTTCAAGTCGTTAAGTGGAGAAACCCACTTGAAGCCAAAAGACATAGATGCCAGAAATAGGGAGAACTTAGACTTGATGTTTAGAACAGGCGAGCTGCTGGAAGACTGGGTGTCGAGCCAAAAATGCAGCCACTACGAGATTAGATGTCGACTTCGGAAAGCTGCTGAAACATGTGAACGCAAACACGTTGCAGGTATGATGCCATTTTATGCTAAGCACATTGCATATATACAGCAACTGAGTAACAAAGTACAAAGCATTGACTTGAACAGTATTTTATAGTACTGGCCACTTACAAAAGAGATCATGGTCCTACATAATCGAGCAAGATTCGAACCTATGCCCTCCCGACCACCGTACACGCGTCGTATTCACCCCTGTCCAGACCAATAAGCATCTGCAAGACAACTAGTGCTTGTTCTAATTCTGACAGCATGTAGCGGGTAGTGCGTAATACATTATTCAAATTTATGAATTTAATAAAACCAGTGAAAAGTTGTTTAATTGCAAGATATAAACAAATTGTCCTACATCGACATAGATGAGATATTAATTCAGCGGTTATTCACGTCTACGTATGACAATTTTTAATCAGTTTCAATGAAAAGAAGTCTACACAAGAATTTCATCAATTCAAATTTATTATATATATATGTTAATCTTGGAATTTTCCACTTGTTGGACTTCGAATGCTATAATTATAAGAAGAATGAGTCTCAAATATGCCATCTGTATATCCAACAAGAAGGTTTCTATTAAAAAAAAAAAAATGTTTCACCCGCCCCGGGCCTTCGTCAATGTAGTATAATTATACTAGTACAATGATAAGTCTTTGCAAACATAAATCACAACAACATAACATCGTAACAAAGCTCTGCTTGTCATGCGCGTATAGAGCGTTGCCCTGGAGCATTGTCATAGAGAGCGTTGACACGTCTCATATAGCTTAAGCAAAGAGATTTTATCTCTTTGAGCTTAAGCAACACTTGTGGATAGGGGTGGATAGGGGAGGATAGGGGTATAATAGAAAGTGATGTACAATATAATCTCAACAAAAACTCAACTCCACAAAAGTTCCAAGGACATTATAACAAGATACCATATACAAATATATTGTTATACGCCCGTGTAGCATCAAACTTTTTCGACTCCATTTTTTTCATAGAGAAACATCGAAGAACGGTATGTAATGACGCATAACAAGCATTAACTACAAATACTAATTACGCTATGTCTTGATTATCCACAACTTTTGTCCTAGTATTTATCATCATGGTAAGCAGATGCTCTGATAAGTTGTTGTGTCATCAGTGCGTTTCTTGCAATCTCTTCTTTATATATATATATATATATATATATATATATATATATATATATATTTATATATATGTGTGTGTGTGTGTGTGCGTATACAAAGTATAGGCCTACTAACAATTCATTTTTCTCATAATTTGTATAACAATGCAACGAGGATCGAATCGGATGCCTCTTACGAGGCTCTAAAAACCCTGTGGAGCTTTCAAGTCGCATTAATCTCAACCCCATGTCAAACGACCACTATTCTGTGTTTGCTATTGAAAAAGATTATGCAGAAGTTACTAATTTCATTTTTCCATTCTTATTTCGGTTTCTGATAGACATTTGCATCACGAAAGAGCAGTTCGACATTTACTTCGAGAAGGAGCCGTGCGAATCTAGCGACAATGAGCAAGGGAGACCGTCAGGACAGTCAGTAAAAGAAGGTGAGCAATCTACTATTGCACGTGTCCGTCTATTTGGTTTTGTGTTATACTTTGTGGTGAGTTCTCCTAATTAGAAGACTGAAATATCGCGAGCAACTCGCAATTGTATGATGGGTCGTGGTGATTGCTTCAGATGGGACTACAATCTTTAGATTTACAGAAAATATTAAAAAATGACACATCGTGCCCCCCCCCCCCCCCCCCACACACTTACAAACATTCCTCGGCCTCTGTGTCGTTCGGTAGATCAGGTACACGTGAGCAAAAATGGGTGGCTGTGCTAGGTTTGATAGCCATTTCTCCTAGGCTCTGAAGAAAATGCCATTTTGTTTTTATTTCTTTCACGACGTCTTCTACTGGAGGTCTTGAAGGTTATACAAAAGATTCTACAGCTGACGGGAAAAATGTCAAAAATGAACCAGTGGGGAAGACGAAGTCAAAACAGAGTATGATTCGTAGAAGCACGTTAAGATGAAACACGCTGTCATGAGTTAGTTCGTAGATCATCATAAGAGGTTTTCTCTGATGTTAGGAATTTCCGATCTGGTCTTTTATGTTCTGTAGAAGTTGGCCTGTGACAACAGATATTGCAATTGTCATAATGGTGGCAATTAAAGCAGGAAAAACAATGGGGAGATGAGAAAATAATTACAATACCATGATAACATTCATTGTATGATATACGGTTTATCCCCCCCCCCCCCTCTCTCTTTCTCTCTCTTACTGTGTTACTCAGGTAAAGCCAAGGTATTCACCACTGAAAAAGAAGAACATGCTGCAAATAAACCAGAAGAGGATATGACGTCTGAAAATAGTAAGTTTGTTTTGGTATGTAATTAGCATATTAACAGCAGTGCTATAGCGATTATTTAACTTTTAGATTGATATTCGAAGCAGGGAGGTGTTACAGAGATGGAGTGGCAACTCTTCGTAATTCATGCAAACACATGTTTGGGTTTAAGGCGTTACAATGGGATGTCTAGCATTCCATTACGCTTTGAAGTCATGCTCGGCACCGCTCTAGTTGAAAGACGAAGTTATTTCACCGCAAAATTTTATATGAAATACTCGAATTGATTTAGAATAGTTTAGGAAAGAATTCAATATTATTAACATGTATTTTCTAGTTTCTTCGTAATTCGCAAATCGAAAGGAAATGAAAATTAGGCCCTCTTAACCCTAACTAGGCCGGGCTATTTAGGTACTTCATAGAGCCGGGGGGGGGGGGGGGGGGGCTCCTAGGCCCCCCCCCCCCCCCCCCCCCCTCCAGATCTCGGCCGCCGACCGCGCGATCGCGACGAAACTTGGCACACACATTGCCTATGATGTAATCTAAAGTACCACAAAGTTAAATTTTCAAAAGATTATCGTTTATGCTAAATTATGCTATAATTTATACATAATGATGCTTGAAATCAGACAATTTGGTATAAATCACTAATAAAGCTGAAAATGGGCACATTTTTTGTGTAACTATTCTTTTCAGTGTCCTGAGCAAATATAAGACAAAAAAATTTGTGTATTTTATTGTTTTTTGAATTTCTTACGTATTTCTTTGTTTTTTCAACATTATGTTTTTCATTGTTTTTTTGATAAAACTTGTCCGCGACATTGTTGCGAACAAGAAAATATGTTATCAATTGATTTTACTCAATAAAACCCCCAAATAATCATGCTTTTATGAAATTTGCCTGTAAGCACAGTTTGCATTGAAAGTGTACACAAAATCACGTTTTTAAGCAATTTTTGGTCTGACATGCACGTACATATTTATGCGCAACTTCGGAACCGCGCGCCCGGGCATCGCAAATTTGGTGTCAAAAGATGCGGGAGACTCGAAAGAAAAAAGTCATGAAACGTCACGGCGATAGCTTTTCGCGTAGTGATACATCGCGCGGAACGTCGAAGGGGGGGGGGGCCTCGCAGCCCCCCCCCCCCCCCCCCGGCCTAGTTAGGGTTAAAAACCTAATTTCTCCTATAATGCGCACATTTCCGCATGTTAAACTTTCTATCTTTTAATAAGGGATATTTTGATATCAAATAAAGTACTCCTTGAAAGCGAATTCCAGCGTGTTTTTTATACTATTTGTTGTTAAAATTGTGAGTTTTACACTGCATTTTCATTCGCTGCGCCAATTCAAGGTACACAAATTCATTGTTGCCATCACATTGAAAGAGAGAGCGAATTGCAGTAGGAACAAATATTTCTAGATGTGAGAGCGCTAGTCCCGATTATTGATGCTCTCTTTTGTCAAAGCACATGGGTAACACCTGTAGTTGAACGCATAACTTCTCGGCGGTGCCGCGCATGACTTCAAAGGAGAGCTTTAGTTGCTTCTTCTCTAGCACCTCCCTGTTCGAAGTATAGTGTACGAAACTGACAAATGCGTCTTCAGTATCAAACAGGCAAGATGATTATGATAATGAGAAGACATTCCTATTTAAAAAAGTATTATGAATGAGTTTGGTTTTGCATCTATGGTATGTCATACATACATTGTACTCTATCAACATTTTCTCTTTCTACTTTCATCCCTCTCCCTTAAAGCGCATAGAGACACTACGTTAGTGATATGCGCTATGTAAGCACTGAGTTGTCATCATCATTATTATTATTATCATTATTATTATTATTATTATTATTATTATTATTATTATTATTATTATCATTATCATTAATCATAATCGAGTGTTGCTTCTGTTCAGTTTTGGATCAGATTTTGTCGTGTTATACTAGTTGTGATTAGATTGTCCAGTTTGTTCGTTGTTGTGTTTGTTGTTTTTAAACCTAACATTAATTAGAGATTTCTTAAATTAGTAAACATTAAGGCAAGGAAAGGAAGAGCATTTTCAACTCTAAATACGCCGTACACAATGATCAGCTCCTTGAAAATGATTGATAACAAGGAGATACGAATATGTTTTGAATACAGGGATTTCTTTTTAAAAGTAGTTAAGTCACCCTATCCCCTTGTTTTTTTCAGTCATACATGACCCTTATTTACATGCTACGCCTCTGTTACACAAAAAAAATGTTATAAAAGGGAAATAACAGAATTTGACCTTTCTTTTCGTTCTGTTTACTTTTCACGTATGATTTTACATCCATAGCCCCACTGATAGGCACAACAGAAGATGAAGGGACGGATAAAGCTGCTGCTGAGGAGAACTATGGCTCAAGAGAATGTGATGTAGGGCAAAATGAGAGCACAGACAAGGTGGAAGGAGAAAACGGTACATGATAATATTCCGGGGTGGGGGGGGGGGGGGGGTAGTGGTGCACATATTTTCTACAGTTCACAATTTTGTTGGTGATTGTTCACCCCAAGATAATACACACTTATAGAAAGTCAAGTCTTATATTGCACAAAGTAGACTTGAATGCCTCCGCGAATATGTAATTATGTATTAATATTATGTAATTGTGTACATTTCCATTCATTAATTTACATTCATTAGCCAATGACATTACCCTCGTAGTCGATGCACAAATATAATATTTTCAAATTTAGTTCTGTCCGTTATTGTAAACATTATTGTTGCACGTTTACCCTGCCGAATTCATAGCTGAAGAAAAAAAAACCCGACACTATACTCTACCCGAATTGCTGTGGCTTTCAATGAGTATTTGTGTGTGTGTGTGTTTTGTTTTGTTTCTGTATTCATTAATTTTCTACACAAACAGCCACACTAAAAGCTCAAACGGACAGTGAGAAAACGGGAAAAATGACAAGAAACCAAGACTCCAAAGAAGAGTGCAAGGGCAGAACACAGTCAACGGAGAAAATGTTAAATTATGCACGTATTCCGCAATCAGCAACCTTTTGTATATATATATATATATATATATATATATATATATATACGTATGAATATATGCATATATCATGTTGAAGCTGCTTGCCGTCATAATAATTATAAGTGAGCTAAGAATATGACTTCAATGCAATCAACATAGTCGCATGATGAATATATCGAATTCTTTGTTTTTATAACTTAGAGTAAATAACAAATTTGTTAGGCAGTAATTCTTGTTTTTGTCTCCTTCTTCAAGTGTTAGTATCATGCATTTTCTTCTATCAGAAGCAAAGAGAGAATATGTCAGAACAAATGGACCACTTCAAACGGGTGCACGTCACGAGACATAGCACCCACGAGTCATACAGCCCGTGAGTAATAAAGTTCACGAGTCATACAGCCCATTAGTTCAACACTAAGCTAACAAGGCCCACAATGTTGATCTCGTGGGCTGTTTTTACCTAGTGTCGAACTTGTTGGTTTTATTATCCTAGTGTCGAACTCATAGACTATATAATATGACTCGTGAGCTGTATGACTCATGGACCTTTTTTCAATGTAAAACTCGTGGGCTGTATGACTCGTGCGTGTCGGTCTATACTCTATAGTGGCTTGAACCCCGTCAAACATGTAGCGATGTGGTAGTCATCTTTTATATTAACATATTTTGCGAATCGCTTTTGAACCGAAAAAATAAGACCGTGCTAGTATACAACGCGTGAAAGAATAGCAAAACAAAGTAAATAATCATGTCGACTGTACAACGAAAATCATAATTTATAAAAGCAAAATTAAAAATTGAGTTATCGAGTAAAAACAATTGTTAATTTTTGATTATATTGTCACTAGTTGCACATTGGTTTTGATGTCATGAAAAGTTTAGAAACGACTGTACTAGACCCTTGCAACCACGAAATTAAAACCAAAGTCAAAAGCATGAAATTCTTCCGTCGAGTTGTTTTCATTGCAACTGATTGACAAATTGCCCTACATCGACGTAAATAAGCACTGAATTGATCAGTGTTTTAGTAGTAGCCATGATAAAAAATCATGTGCATACATACTCGAGCAGGATTCGAACCTACGACCTCCTGATCACCGGACAGGCGTCATCTCCACTAGACCACCGAGCTTTCGCCCGACAGCATGGGTTGGTCCTAATCCTTTTAGCATGCAGCGGGTACTGCTTTATTATTCAAATTCATGAAATTCTACCGTCGAGTTGTTTTCATTGCAACTGATTGACAAATTGCCCTACATCGACGTAAATAAGCACTGAATCAAAGTCAAAAGTTACACAAGTAGCAAACGCGACAAGGTACAGAAAACATCATTTTGTACAGTGTTGGTCAGCCACATTGCCACAGTCGATTTTGTCTGTCTCTTTATACATGGTAACAACAGAGAATTAAGTTTTCCTTGTTGGGCAAGATTACTCCTACCGAACAATCGAATGATTGAGGCTGTTGTCGTTCGTTGTTGCTGATGATTTTTTTTTTAAATAATAATTTACGTTTTCAGTTCCATCGAAGCCTGCAAGTGACGGTGATAAAATGGGGCTAAATGTCGCCAAACCTGGATCAAAAGATATCAGGAAAAATGATGACAAGAACGAAGCCAGTGGCGACGGCGAAGATTCAGGCTTAGGTGAGTATTAGTTTCTCGAAACCACATTTAATGTCTTTAAAAGGCGAATCTTGGAGACGTTTTATAAAATACAATTGTATATAATGTTTTTTCCCCAATGAGACATCATGCCTAGTAAAAAAAAAATCGTGCAGGCCAATAAAAAAAAACAACAACAGCGCAAAAAGAGAAAAAAGAAGAGCAATATGTGACTGTTCCTTGTCGCTGCATTTGTAAAGTTTTATGTAATCTGAATATAAAACGTAAGTAAATAAAAAGAGTATGTCTTTTCGTAACGTTACTTTGACGATTGTAATCACGTTAGTTATAAATGGGTTTAATGATAATACAAATGAGGTATTGGCTTTCTTTTATTCTGTTTTTTTTTTCTTACTCTTTTTGTGAACACCGTGTACTTGGAGAGACCTAGCATATATAGATTTTTTCTTATACTATCATTATTATCGTTTTCGTTTGCTTGACGCTTTCCTGCTTCATTCTATAATGATTAGAGAAAGAGAAACAATGTGCTTTGACGAATAACAGTGGTTACATAAGCTGTGAATTTTGTCTTGTGCGAGGATTCCTATTAGCTTTTACATGTATAGGGCCATTTGTTCATTATCCAGCATACCTTACAAGGACGTGGCTGTAAAGTCGGTGTAACATACAATAAAGTAAAACATCTGAACACTTTCCTGTGTTGCCGTGTATCTGTATTTCATAGTTCCCCTAATCTGATTGATCACGAAACCTGCAGCTGTACATGCTAGCTTGTACGCATGCCCCATATTTCTCACATTATGACCATACTTCAACTCTCATGTATACAGACCTTGTATTTATTCCAAGACAAACTTTTTTACTTTCCGATGAAGTTTCATCTAATCTATGTTTTATGTAATTTTCGTATTGTATAACTTTACTATTTTTTAGAAATATGAAAACAAATTATAATTGAAATTGAAATTGAGATCAGAAGCAAAAAAAAATATATGGGTGAACAAATGGATCACTTCAAACACGTGTAGTAATTTACTTGTCATTTTTACAGTAGCAAATTTTGCGAATCGCCTTTGAACCTCAAAAACGCTTGAAAGAAAAACAAAACGAAATAGTGACAGTAACTAACTAATTAACAACACTATAGGTCTACTTGTTTTTATGCCTCCGCCACGAAGTGGTGCCGGAGGCATTATGTTTTCGGGTTGTCCGTCCGTCCGTCCTTCCGTCCGTCCGTCCGTCCGTCCTTCCGTCCGTCCGTAATGAATTTTGTGGACAAGGTAACTATCGAAACCTGTTGAGATATCCTAATGAAACTTGGCATGTATGTGTATTAGTGGGTGAAGTTGTGCCTATCAACTTTTGGGTGCACATGCTCAAGGTCAAAGGTCAAAAGGTCAAGGTCAAATACATAAAATTTCACTATTTCCACCATATCTATTGAATGCCTGAAGATATTTTCTTGAAACTTAGTGTATGCATGTATTACCCAATTAAGATTCTCTGGTGAAAGTTTGGGTCATGAGGTCAAAGGTCAAAGGTCAAAAGGTCAGGGTCAAATACATAAAATTCACTATTTCCACCATATCTATTGAATGCCTGAAGATATTTTCTTGAAACTTAGTGTATACATGTATTACCCAATTAAGATTCTCTGGTGAAAGTTTGGGTCATGAGGTCAAAGGTCAAAGGTCAAAAGGTCAAGTAAAAATATAAAAAACTTCTTTTTTTTTCTCCATACCTTGGAAAATTGTTCAAGGTATCTTCATGGAACATAGTACATGTATATACATATACTGACTGGAAGTGATTATCTAGAGAATGTAGGGTTCATGGGGTCAAAGGTCAGGGGTCAAAGGTCAAGTGCAACACTTCAAAATTTTACTATTTCCCTCCTATCATGCAATACCAACAGGGTTATTATTTTTTTTTTTTACACTAGGTGTATGCATACATGTGTAACCTAATCGAAATTCTCTGGAAATTTTTTTTCTTCTTTTTTTGCCTCAAAGGTCAAAAGGTCAAAGATCGAGTGAAAGTGCTGAACTAACTTTTTCCTCCATATCTCGGAAGTGGCTCAAGTTATCTTGAAACTTAGTACATATTATGCATGTTCTACCTGAAAGTGATTATCTTATGAATTTTAGGGGCAAGGGCCAGATGAAAATGGTAACAATTTACTATTCAATTCAGAAATTGCACTTTTTCTCCACACCTGTACCTTGAAAATTACTCAATGCCTAAATGTATGAATGGGTCAAAGTCGAGTTAAAGTCCTTAACCCTATTCTAACTGGGCTATTTGAAACCAAGTTTTTACTGAGGGGGGGGGGGGGGGTCAATTTAACCCCCCCCCCCTTCAGATCTCGGCCGCCGATCGCGCGATCACCGCGAAAATTTTGCCTGAAGATAGAGCTGGATGTCAACTACAAGATTACATGGTCATACAATAGAAAAATATTGTCTTTCTATTTTTGATAAATTAATTATGCAAATTTGTGCATGAAATCATATCTTCACCTATAACTCCATTAAAAAGACTGGAGGATTGCTATATTTTTGTGTCAGAATTCCTCAAGACACATCAAACAAACTTCGTGTAAAAATAGCACAATCGAAATCAATTTCTTTTGATTTTTATTGTTTTGTTAATTTCTTATGTATTTTATTGTTTTTTCGACCTTTTGTTTTCTATTGTTTTTTTTGCCAAAATTTGTTGCAGGCACTTTTTCAGGCTTATCAACACTAGAATTGATTAATTTCAATGGTTAAAAGTTGAAATAATCTAATTTATATCAATTTAACCAAAAAACACAATTTGCATTGGATTTGCACACGTTATCATGAATTTGAGCTGTTTTTTGGTTGACATGCATATGCAAAACATTATGTAACTTCAAAACGGTGTACCTGGACGTCGCAAATTTGGTCTCAAAATATGCGGGAGACTTCAATGAAAAAAGTTGTGAAATGACGCAGCAAAATCTTTGCGCGTTGCGAAATCGTGGCGCGAAACGTCGAGGGGGGGGGTCAATTTGACCCCCCCCCCCCCCAGTTAGAGTAGGGTTAAATCCCTAGATACATGCTCTCCTATTCATCCAATTAAACCTAGGTCAAGGAAGGTGAACATTCAACACATTTGTGACAAACTTGTCATTTCAATATTTTGCCAATTTTGTGAAAATGTAATCACACATTGTCCACATGTACTATCTAGACCTATTGGGAAAATCATGCATTATGGCGGAGGCATACCAGTCGCCAAAGCGACATTTCTAGTTTGTTTGTATGTTTGTTCTTTGTGCAAGGAATCACCAAGTAAGAACATTAATTATTTGTTAATTGTATTGTCACTAGTTGCTTACTGTTTGGATTTCATGAGAAGTTTAGAGGCGATTACTAGACCCTCGCAAAAGCGAAAATAAAAAGAAGATAAAAAGTCAGACAAGCAGCCGCAATTGCGACAATGTTCGGAAATCATCAGTTCGCAAAGTGTTTGTCAGCCAAATCGCCACAAGCGATTTCAGATATTTTATGTATTTGTGTGCGTGGTCACAGGATAGAATTATTATTATTATTATTTTTTTTTTTAGTATTCGGCATGAGTACTCCTACCCAACAGTCGAATGATTGTGGCTATTCGTGTTCGTTGTTGTGGTCGATGATTTTTTAATTAAATTTTCTTTCCGTTTTCAGTTTCATCGATACCTGGAAGTGACGGTCATAAAACGGGGCCCAATGTCGCCAAACCTAGATTAGAACAAACCAAGAAAGACGAAGACAACAACGAAGCCGGTGAAGACGGCGAAGATTCAGACCTAGGTAAGTCTCAAAACCACATTTAGTATCCTTTAAAGGAGATATAATAGGCATCTTGGAGACGTTTGATATATATATGTGTATGTATATGTATATGTATATGTATATGTATATAGAGATATATTTTTTCTTTTCCAGTGAGACATATCTCTGTGAAAAGAATTTATGCATGCCGCTGTAAAAAACAAACACACAAAAATAAAACCCAAAACAACCACAACAAGGAAAAAAGACCAATATAAGAACAAAATATGTGGCTCTTCATGTTACTTGTTGTCAGACGGAGTGAATTGGATAAGTTCCATGTAATCTGGAGCATTGTAAGATAAAGTATGTCTTTTCGTAGCGTTGCGGCACATTTCGAAGAACACCTTTTTAAATATAGAAATGTATAGGTCCAGGAGCAGACTATGCAGTATCCAAACTGTTCCTACCATGAGACCGGAAGTTATGAAAATGATGACGGCAAAAATTTCGAAAAGTCTCACCCTTTTACTACTTGTTCTACTTGTTCCAGTAAGATTCCTAGTCTAACGAAATATGCCATCAAACTATATTCGTCAATTCAATGATAACGACTATAAAAAGAAGAACAAGTAGGCCCCGAGTGTATGAGATGATGCGATGAGTTACATGGTTTTATTACCACTGTCTTTTCACATGTAGTTAGCAGTATTACCATTGAGGAAATCCAAATCATCAGAAAGTATGCCGACCCAGAGGCTCTGCAAAGTATCGCTCAAGAGTTCAAACTGGATATTCCAAAGCCCGTGGATGATATGGACATTGTTCGCGCTCTTAAAAATGTGAAGGATGAAGGAAAGAAGGAAGGCAAAAGGTGGAAGATCAGAAAAATTCTACGAAAGATGAATCCTACATACGGTAACATTACCTTTTACCTTAATGCTTTTCTTGCATGGTATGCGTTTAGAAATTGATACAACACTCTCAAATCCATTTCCTCCGACGAATCTCTCTGCAGAGGTTTTCTTTATTTGTAGCGTTTTGTCATTGTGGATATGTATATTATTGCTGTAATTTCACAAAATTCTATAGTAATAAGAAAAAAGAATAGACATACAATGTGCGAAATATCATTATGAAACAGAGCATACTCATGTTTTGAAATAGTGTATAGCGGTTAACAGGCCCAAATGTGCATTTAGCTAATAGCACCAAATTGTATCTGCAATATTTGACGGATTCTGTACATTAATGTTATGCAATTGCTTCAGGAAATTTTATTCAAAGATACTTTGTTTTATTTTCCGTTCTCTATTTCTATTTTTCTTAATCTTAGCTTTACATTTTCTTTCCGTAAATAACTGTAATGTCATTTGTGAAATTGTTTTATCATCATCATTGATAACCTTTTATGCATTAAATTTAGTCATGAATTTAACATCTCATAGGTATTAACATCTTTTAGATATAACACAAGGATCACATTTTGTCTGATCATGGTAATTTCTCTCACAGACCATCAGTGTTAAAGTTCAAATTATTAATTTGACAAGGAGTATTAGCGAGTAATGTTGCATTCTATCATTGCATCACGTTCACGTAATAGTTCATATCCGTCAGTAATTTGAGAAAAGAAAGGAAACGCCGAATATCTCGCTACGTTTTTTCTCAATCTGAAGAAACATTTCATCGAAATTGACATCAAACGTGTCAAAAGATAATACAAGTGTATATAAATTGCTTTGCATGAAAACGAAGAAGGAGTTATTACGCATGGGATATATACTGTTTGGTTATACTTAGCTGATTCGTCAATCCATATGTCTACACAGTGAACTTCATGGAAGTCCAGCTTAGTGTAGCTGACTATGGGCTAACCAGCCATCTTCTCAGATGGAAAAATGGAAAACAAACAAACAACTTCCGCGATAGGGAGCGTAGCGTGACTTTATATTTTAAATTGTGAAAACCTCTACCAAAAAAAAAAATAATAAAATACATGTACAGGGATATAATTGGAAGGAGACAAAGCGTAGGACTTAAAAATGTATATTTTGTTATCAAAACGCTTGTAAAGTTCTGCAGGTAAAACTGCACCACTTTTCTCCATAAAGGAATGTCTTCTCCAAGGTAATGAGTAGCGAACAAAGAGATGCGCGTATCCTTTATGCTTCTACAACCCATACTGTTTTCAGACGACTTGCTGACTTAGGAATCCATATCAAAACCTTTTGTGTGTGTGTGTGTGTGTGCGTGTGTGTGTGTGTGTGTGTGTGGTTAATATTCACTACTGTAGATTTTTTTCCTTCCATTTTATCGTTTGAAATTCGTATCCACTTCTTGTAAACTCGTCTAACGGACATAAAATGTTGCGTAACGCTTTCAAGCAAGTGGTCAATTGGCGTGATGCCTGTAGATTTTTATGGTACTAGTATTGTGCAATCGCTGTAACGTCCTTTATGACCATAATTCACATTCCGATTCGATCACGATTTGTTTGTCATGTCTGACTTTCACAGAAGAACTTCTTGCGGAGAAAAGATGCAACGTAGTCTTCAAAGCCGAGATTCCCCGATTGGCCATGCGCCTACTCATGACAGACGTCTACCCATTCGCCCAAGATCTGGGTTACAGCACTCACCGGTTAAGCCAATTCCAAGTCAATCATTCTTTAGAAGGAAGTAAAAAGGGAACTACTGAAGTTATAAGACAGTATGGACATGATAAAATATCTACAGATCAGGCTAGGACAGTGATTCCCAAACTAGTGAGAAAGTGTGGCCGTTACAAAGAACGGATAGCCCGAACATTCTACTTTGGTAAGTTAGTAAGTGACTCAATGTATATGGTAAAAGAAGTGGTTCCGACCGTCTACAGAATCAGCGTAGCTCCTCCTTTTTTATTATTCAATGCGAGAATGAAAAGCATAAAAGGGACATAGACGAGGCTAGATCAACCTGGTTTCTTCCCAAACTTTTCTTTTTTCTTCGTTTATCATCTTCTTTAAACCCTCATCTAGGGCTGTACAAACGCAATCAAATTTGTTCATTATACACAAATAATGGAGGGGCATACTTTTTAGTGATATGGTGTTTGGTACTTTATCATTCATTTATTTTTTTTTTTTACTATCATTTTTTGCGCGTATTACCGTAAGATATAATGATGGAAACATTTATTCTTCGAACATGCTCATACAACCTGCAAAGCTTCTACACAATATTAGATTTAAAGGACAAGTTCACCTTCGTAGACATGTGGTTTGAGTGAATGCAGCAATATTAGTAGAAGACATCAGTGAGAGTTTGAGCAAAATCAGACAATCCGTTCAAAAGTTATGAATGTTTGAAGTTTCTGCTCAGTCACGGCTGGATGAAAAGACTACTATAGCTTGTGATGTCACATGAGTACAACGATATAAAGAACGAATAAAGAAAATTCAACATATTTCCATTTTTCTCGCATAACAAAAGAACACTTGATTCTCTCTTTAAGAAGGCAGGGGGAATAATATTACCCTTCACATACGTCAGTAGCAAGTCGAAGAAATGTGCACTTTATTCAAAAAGTAAAGTTTTGTAAAATTCTCTTTTTATTTTCCTTATATAGTTGTACGCATGTGACATCATACACTGTAGTAGTCTTCTCTTCCAGCAGTAACTGTGCAGATACTTAAGATATAAATAACTTTTGAACTGATTGTCCAATATTATTTTCCTCAAACTTTCACTGATGTGTTCTACTAATATAGCTGCATTCTCTCAATCCTTATGTATATGAAGGTGGACTTGTCCTTTAAAACTCTGCTACGTGACGTAGTCACAAGGATACATTATGACCGAATTACCCCTTAATATCTGTGACATATCAGATTTCGACTTGAGTACCAGTGATCTGATGGCCGTGGCAACACGAATCGAAACTGATTATCTAGCCCGAAAGCTTGGCATTGAGTGTCACACTGAGGCCGAAACTCGTACTGGAGACAAGATCCAAGATAACATGAAGATGCTGACAGAATGGAGGAAGATGATGTGTCCACCAGACTGCAACCATCGTACCGCCTTAGCTGATATCATGTATGATGCTGGACATAAACCTGTTGCCATGGGAATCCTAACGGGTAATATAGACCTACCTTGGATACGGAGTGATTTTTTTTTTTTTTAATATGTATGCTAAATTGCAATGAATTATAATGAATCCCATGTGTAGAGCCTACATTTACCTACATCAGTCAGCGTAGAGAGACAGAGTTGCATCACAGATGGAATATCAATGGATTAAAAATGTAGGCACGTGACATTCATGTAGAATGTTAATATACCGACACCCTGACTTGAGAGAATGGATCCCCCAAATGTAATTCTCATATGTGCCCCCAGAACAACAACAAAAAAAAAAATCGTATTCTTCTTTTGTACGTTTCCCTGAAAGCAAACCATGAAAATAAGGCTACTCTCCGTGTTGAATTGATTTCCATAATTAAACTAAGCTAAATCGTCAAAAGCTTCAGTTTTATCGAAAATTATTCATAAAAAAATAAAATCTTTCATTATTCATAAAACATTGTCATAAAGGGCAACCATGTACGCTAGTTAAAGTGTTGCTGTCATAGCCTCACGTGTTTCCCACTGACTGGCACAAACATATTTTTGCGTAATGATTCCCTGTCTGGATTTGGCTTTCGAAAGGAAATCAAAGAAAATACGAAATGCTGGTGTTGTGTTCAAAAAACGTAGAAGCGCTGAGTGACTAAAGTGAAGGGCTTCCGCCTGTTACACTCAGGTACTACTATTGTGGTTTCCAGTATACATTTCTCTGAACATAACAGTGGGTATTTGAAAGGCAATGATATCCTCTCTTCATTGTATTTGCAGAGTGCAACAAATACATCATTCGATCAATACTTCACGAAACCTTCACAAATCTGTCTTTTGAATAGCAGTCTACTATAAGTCCAACGTAGGGTTGGTTACCCTGTAATTACAAGGCAGCGAATGAAAATGTCCAACCTGAATTCTTCGGCAAAGCGAAACAAATTACTGACATATTTCTGTTTGTCATGCATTAAACTAGCGTTGATTTGGAATGATTCCGAGCTTAAGTGTAATGCAATCTCGGTTGAAATAATTGCATCTCATATTTGAAGCATGTTATATTCCGGCAAGATTTATTCTTTTTTCCTTACTCTCTCGCAATTAGTCCGATAAGTTGCAGGCATGTCAATTGGAGCGATTTGATATTACGATATCTCATATAGCAGGGAAGAGACAACAATACATGTACAAATAACTGGAATTTCAAATGTTTCTGTTAAGTAAGCTGGTGTCGTAGCAAGAGTTATATATTACATAAATAGCAACATGATACTGCTTTATTTTTCATATCAATTTACCACATAATGATTCCTTTGACATGTCTACTGATCCTTTGATTAATTGTTGTTGTTTTTTTTTTTCAGTCTGTTTCCGAAGTGTTATGACAAACGAAATTTGCTACTAATGTCTGTACTAGGCCAATACAGAGACTGCGTCCCGAGTAGAGAGGTTCTCACAGAGCTGGCGCGTCACATATCTGAGAGTGAAGCTGATCGACTGTGCAAACTTTTGGATGTTAACACAGAGCAATCTGACAATGACGTCCTCGAACTGCTGGTGAAATGGGTAGAGCGGGGCAAGGAAAACTCTCGAAGCTTATTAAAGAAGCAGCTGGAAAAAGCAGAGTCCGACCTAGGTAAAGAGTTTTTGATTGGAAAGGCCACTTGTCATAACGTGCAGGTATTGGTTGAAGGTAGCTGTTATTGTGCATATGTCACTTGGCTTGAATTTTTGCAGGGACACGCATTATTGGACAAAACGTTCAATTCACTGCAGTCCGACATCAGTTTATACGGCCATCACTTATCTGGATGTCTGTATTATGAGGCCGCAGGCTGGCGCACAATTGTCTTTTTTTGTCATTTTTGTTCATGCTTTGAAGTGTCCAATTCAATCACAACAAATAGCAGAAGTGAAGAAAATAACTGCAAAATTTGTGATGACAATTCTATTTGAAGTTTAATCACATATCCTGCGAGAGACGAATGACATAAAATTGTGATGCTGCAGTACAATGAACTAGTTAGTGGTGCAGTGCTGTGATTGAATAGGGCCCTCATTGGCAGTATTTGGCAAGTTTTGAAGAGTCACGATCTTATTCTCGGTCAATATAAAAACTAATAATAATAAAAAAAAAGAAATAGAAGTGAAGTTTTACTCCGATTTCATTTTATTTCTTGTGTTGTTTGAAGCATGAAAAAAAAAATGCAATAATTGCCATATTTGAATATCAAACTCTCTCCTTCGGCCGGTCCTGACATGGCTGGGTAAATGATCTCAAAGTGTGCTCCCCTTTTTAAACATTTCTATGAACGAGTTTGTGACTGGTTTGAGGAGTGGCAATAGAAGGACACTGTTGTTTAGTGAGGTCACATCATTTTCTCATTATCAAAAAGTGGTAGTAGGTAAAATTAGCGACAGATTCACACTTATTTCGTCTCTTTTGTTTAATAAGTCATTGGTTAATAAGGCCTGCCACTTTAGAGCGAAATGCTTAACGAATACCCGACGAATTTGAGCATTTGAAGACACGTTCGTACCCCTTTAGAATAGTTCGTAAAGTCTTTGACGTGCTTGTATGTATTGCCTATTCGTAGGACTTCGCACAGATACTCTCCACATTTTGGACATGTTAAAAGAATGGAGCGCAGCCTATCCTTGAGAATCCATATGACTAAAAAATCAAGAGAGAACGTGAAACACGTTAAAAACTTTTTATACCAAATTATACAAATGCATCTTGACATTTTCGAAATCGTTTTCAATTCAATTCAATTCATTTATTTTCATTCTTCTTCTTTTTTTCTTTTTCAACAAAAACATAACACAAGATAAATCGTTGGTCATCCGTCCGGTTGGGCCTTCGCTCTAGTGGGACGGGGCCTTTAACGAAATACTCCACACTGCACTTAGGTCTTACTATGTAGCTTGGTCAGCATGTAGTGTATTTCAGTTGTGTTTCAGTTGCGTTTCAGCTATCAGATTGAAACAAACAATTGGCTTCCCGTCATCGGCATGTTTGCATCCATGCAGAGCCAAATGACTTTGTAGGAACAAAACGCGCATTTAAAGAAGTAAACATCAGGAGACATTATGTGACACTCCCTGTCAATGCGCCAGCTAATGAGGTCACGTTTACCTGTAAATGCAAGGGAAGATTTGACGATTATGGACTTTTTTTTTCTGGATTTTTTTTTTCTCATAGCGGTGATTGGAGAGTATTGGTCACACATGAGAAAACGGGCACAATGAATGGCAAGGTTGAATTCAATAGTTATTCGCGTTTATTTGCCCTGATTTGTATTTCAATAATAGATTTTCGCAAAAGAATGGACAGGAATTTGAGCGATAAAGTGTACGATGCTGGATTCATCAACTTGGCCTACGAAATCATGACAGGTAAGCCCGTCTACGCATACTATTTCGTAGCTAATCAACACAAGGTACACTTGTACTAGACTTGAAAAAGTCGGTGGCATTCATTCTTTCGTTGATTAAGTTTTCTTTGAGCTGCGTAAATTCCTTTCATCTCACTTGGAACTGCTCTCGCCAGGGGTACTACAAAACGTATAAAGTACAATTTGAATGGAAACGTCAAGTTGCAATTATGTAGATCAAAGCAATGCTTGTAAAAAAAATGAACCAAAATAAATTGAAATGAATTGCAAGTAACTGTTTTGTGTTCATTGATGTATTATTTTGTAAAACCAGGAATCAGACATGGCAAGGTTACACAACTTACGAACTGTTCGAGTCCGATGGAGTAGCAGGTAAGTTTTCAGCTGCGCATTTTGTCTTCTGTTGAACACTCTAAGAAAAATAGATTCAACTTCGCACTTTTACCAGTGTCACACTTGGAGCTCCTTTACCGGTGCCACTTTGCACCTTAAATTATGGCCATTGTCACAATGGGACCACCTTCAAAGGTACTCCCAGCATGACACTAATGAAGGTGTAAAGATGGTCTTATATTTCTAAGAGTGTTTGCTATTGTAAATTGTACTTGGTAATCGCTTCTTTGTATACGGCACAGTCCTACATCCATCCCATGCACACACTGGCAGAATCAACCGTGGCAAGATTAACCTTTATGAATAATACTTCAAAAAATCATGTAAATTGAGAAAATGTAGCGATAGTAGTAGAAGATATCTGTGAAAGATTGAATAAAATCGGACAGTCAGGTCAAAATTCTTAATTTTTTTATTCCAGTGCTACTGTTGCTGGATACTGTTGCTGTTGCTGGAAACATACTGCAGCTTGTGAAGTCATATTTGTGTAACAATATAAAGAAAATGCAAGGAACATTCAACATACTTCTACTTTTCTAGCATAATAAAAAATCGCTTAACTTCTCTTCTAGAAGTCATGGAGAATGATATTACCCTTTAACATACATCACTAACAAGTCAAGGAAATATGCGCTTTTTCAATATATATATATTGAAATCCTCTGTATATTTCTCTTTATCTTTCTGGTCAAGTGACATCATTAAACAGTAGGAGTTTTCACATCCAGCAGTTTACTGCGGAGAAACATTAAACGTTCATATTTTTAAAATAGATTGTCGAATATTTCACAAACTTTCACTGATGTGTGCTGCTGATATTTCTGCATTCATCCAATCCACATGTGGATGAACTTGTCCTTTGACGAACGATGAGTACGAAGGGGCAGCGTAAGTTTTCCGTGTGTGACAATCTCTTCTTAGCATACCGTGCTGCTAGACACACACACACACACACACACACACACTGAAGCCTCACACCCAAGAGACACACTGTCACCCATCACCGAGTGACACTTTTGTCAAGCACACAGAGTGTAAAGAAAAAACCTGTCCTGGTTTTTGTGAAGCCGCATCAAACTGAAGTTAATAATAATAATAACTCAGTATTTATATAGCACTTATCAATAAAATTCTCTAAGCGCTCTAAGTTTCAGCTTCAGTTGACGGTCTCCTGCATTTTGTATGTATTAAATCGATTGAAAATCAATATTTTCCAATTTCGGTATGATTCACCTTTGCAACATTTCATCATTTGTACATTGTGACTGTATTTGTATTCATCTTGTTTGGGGTATAGTGCGTTATAGTACTGGAAATTGCTTGTTATGTTTTATATACTTTGTAAAAAAAAACAACAACAAAAAAACAAATCGATCAAATCAAAATGAGCGAAGAATTATCGTCATGACATTGAAAATTCAATTGAAGTAAAGTGGATAATCATTAACTTGAATCTTTGTCTTTCTCGTTGCCTCTCCTTGGCACAGTCCAGCAAGTAGATGCCTCCATAGCTTCGAAATAACTTGACTGTCACGTCTGGGATATGAACAGTCTTCTGGTCTTCGTGCCTCGCTCCTTCGCTGGAACGTAGAGGGTTAAAAAATGAAAATGAGAAAAGTCTTGATATGAACTTCATTGACAAAACTCATCCTTGGCACCTCAACCAGCATCACGTTGAATGGTGGAAATGTGGAAAGTTACTATGTCTCATCCACACGCCAGCGTGAAGACGTGTTTTGATTGTCCCCCCTGAAACAAGACATTTCAGCATCTTGTTACTTGCCTTTCTTAACCTTTTCTATGCACAAATTTCACACACGTGCCTATGGACATGAGATTAATCTTGCACGCAAAAGCGTAACTGGTGCCTTGGTTCAAGGAGGTCTTTAGAAGAGGAACCCTTCCGAATGGAGTAGCTGCTTTAGCACCTTCAGATTCAGCTACACACAGTCTTAACATGTTGATGTGAATCCCCGTACACAAGGTGAAATGAAAATATGGATATCACTAGTCTTGGGCTTAGTAATCATCTGGCTAGACATTACTGCGGTGAAATTGTATTGTTTTTAAGCCTTTTGTAGCGTTTATTCACGGTGAAGAATCAACACAGGATGACTTTTTTCTTTTTTTTTCCATTGGACTGTACGCATACAACGGAGCGGAATTATACTATTACGATATGCGATTGTAAGGAACGCTGATAATGCATTATTTCTTCTACGAATTAAAAGAAGTGAAATGAGCTGTTTTTTACTTTACATTTGAAGTAATGACGTGATGTGCATCTTTTTACGCTGTGTATGAATATCATTCTATCACAAATTGTATATGTATTATATATCAGCCTGCGCACTATGCCTCTTCTTAGATACCACACGCGTGTTGCCATAAACATTCATAAAGTTACCACTTATGTTTATTACATAAAGAATAGAGTCATCTTTTTTACTTTCATAAAGACGCATGTATTCGTCGAAAATTTGGTCTGAATAAATATCGCTGTTAGACTGAAATGCCTTACCACTCTACTTTGGCAACTTTTCTATATGTGTGTAATACATGACATGTGGGTTAATCATATAAGTACAAATATATAAGTACAAATTGGAAAAAAAACTGAGCGATCGAAGAATAGATATACATCATATAAAAATACTTTGACAATGATTTTACGTTCTGAAAAGAAAAGATATTACGTTAAGCAATTATCGAAATATAAGTTTGATATGAAAAATACTTGGAAAGTCCTAAAACAGGCCATGAATGTTCCCAGTAAGCACTCTGACATTGATAAAATTAAATTGAATGATGAATTAATTAATGATCCTCTTCATATTGCAAATATTTTTAATTCTTATGTTTCAAAAATAGGCGAAAATTATGCTCAAAACATTCCTGCAACAGATTCTCATTTTACTGCATTTTTAGGTCAGCGTAATTCTGATTCCATATTTTTTATACCAACTAACAGATTTGAAATTATTGATGTAATTTCTTCTTTTGAAATTAAACGAAGTTCTGGTTATGATGAGATAGATAATTTTATACTTAAGGATGTTATTTCCTCGATTGCTGATCCACTTGCTTATATATTTAATCTGTCAATTTTTAATGGTGTGTTGCCTGATAAAATGAAATCAGCTAAAGTAATCCCAATATTTAAGGCAGGCGATAAGTTCGAAGTCAGCAATTTTCGCCCAATTTCATTATTATCGTCATTGTCTAAGGTTTTAGAAAAAACTTATTTACAAGAGAATGATCAATTTTTTGAAGGTACACGACGTTTTTACGAATTTTCAGTTTGGTTTTCGTGAGAAACATAGTACTACGCATGCTCTTTTGCATTTTGTTGATAGAGTTGTTCACGCAATCGATAACCATTCTCATTTAGTTAGTATTTTCTTGGACTTCTCCAAGGCCTTCGACACTATCAATCATGATATTTTACTTTATAAGTTATCACATTATGGAATACGTGGAAAGGCCTTGGAGTGGTTCAAGAGTTATTTAGTTGATAGAAAACAATGATTCCGTTGTCAGAGCAGTTAAATGTGGTGTCCCACAGGGAAGTCTCTTAGGGCCGTTATTGTTCATTATTTATATCAATGATTTTTGTCGCGTATCCGACGACCTCTCTTTTATTCATTTTGCAAATGACACTAATGTATATTTTGCCCATAATGATATTGATTTTCTCGTTCATAAAATTGACATTGAATTGAAAAAAAGTGACAAATTGGGTCAGGGCCAATAGGCTTTCACTCAATGCTCAAAAAACAAAATATATGCTTTTTAGTAATATTGTTGATAGTTTAAGTACAAATATAGTATTAGATGACTCTCATCTACAAAGAGTCTCACATATCAAATTTGTGGATGAAAAACTTTCCTGGAAATCACATGTTGATAATGTCTGCAATATAATTTCACGTAATATAGGCATTGTAAATAGATTGAAATTTCATATTCCACAAAAATCATTACTTATGCTATATTCGTCGTTAATATTGCCTCATCTTAATTATGGAATATTAGTCTGGGGCAACACGTATCAGAATTTATTAGAGAGAGTGTTCCTCTTACAAAAGAAAGCTCTCCGTGTTATATGTTATTCCCCTGTACGTTCTCATACAAATATGTTGTTTGCCTCCAACAAGCTCTTAAAAATTGCAGATTTGTTTTTGTTTAATTTAGGGCAATTCATGTACAAGTATTGTAATAACTTGCTTCCGTCTATTTTTGACTCTATGTTCCTAAGAAATCAATCATTTCATGAATATCCTACTAGGCGTTCCAATGAATTTCACTTACCTCTTTTAAGAACGATTTTTGCTAAAAACACACTTATTTATGTAGGCCCAAATTATTGGAATTCTTTGAATCAAGACATAAAAACGCTCCATCCATATGTTTTTTCAAGAGGAGACTGAAGTCTTTTTTATTGCAATCGTACGACTCTACAATACCGAATTAACCATTTGGCCTTTTTTCTCAGTTACACTTACCTGCTCACTTTGTCCCCTCTTCAAAGAATTAATGGTATCTTTTTCCTGGATGCTCGCAATGTTGTCACCTATGCCATTTTGCCCATAGCGTCTTGAAGTTGACTTTCCGTATGTTACTCCTGTTCATACGTCCCTCTGTTTTCTATTTTCTTGTCTTATTTCATGCGTCAAAATATTACTTTTCCCTACAACTATCCTCTTATTCTCTTGGCATGCTTCTGCCGAAGATCGCTGTTTCTGTTGTTCTGTTTCTGTTTCTGTTGTGCATTTTTGTCTGCTATTTTGTCTTCAGTTTGTCAGTCTTGTCCATCCCGTTTGTCTTGTACAACCTTTTTTTCAGTAGTTGTCTCGTTGTCTAGTCCTGTTTCATGTTTGTTCGCGTCTATGAAAGTGTATATCTGGTAATCTAATTTTCAGTGGGCTTCCAGACTTCTTCCACTTTATTATCTTTTGTATCCAGACTTCTTCCACTTTGTTATCTTTTGTATCTACGATGATTCGATTCCATCAATGTTCTTTTCCAGAGGGGCCCACACACTACAAGCTCTGTCTTTTTAGTGGGTCCCTCCATTTTTCGCACGGTATACATGTACTTCATTTCGATCACTTCTGTTTCTTTTTTACTATACAATGTATGATTACTATAGGTCCTCAATTATTGTACAGTCTTTCATTTCACTATGTTCTATTTACCTTGTTCTCTGTTATCAAAAGAAGTGAAACATATGTTATGTCGAAAAATGAAATAAACTTTGAATATCGAGTTGGGGGGGGGGGGGGGAGGGGTGCTCCGGAAATGGGTATAGCGTTAGAGTTCCATGTTCAGTAGCTTTGATTTTCTTTAGAAGGCATTTAATGTACAGCGTTTCATGAGGTATACAAGTGTGTTTACAAGAGTAGTCAATGTCAAAGCTTTCCTGTATTCTACATAGAAGTTCGTCCTGAATGTTTATAAAAGGTGCTCAACCGAGGTGCCAAAATAAGCATTGCATAGCATGTGAACATTTGGAGTTGTATGCGCTCATGCGTTTTTTTTTTATACTATCCATCATTCTTTGTCATTTCCACATGGTAGTCGAGCATTATTCGAGTGTCTGAAGATTGACAATATTTCAGTTCGGAGAGATAATCATGTTTGATATGTTATGTAGGAGATTGTCAACGAAACGATGCCTGATGAGTTTATGAAATATTTTGTGTTTAAAGAATTTGCATTACGGTTTGTGAAATTATGTAAGAATTTAAAATCATGAAGACCTCGTACAACAGCTACAAAATTAAGTCATGTGTTGAGTTACAGATGAGTGTTTAAATGTTACACTGACATGGTGTTAACTTCTAAGATACTTGATGAATAAAGATCTATATCATGTGATTATTCAGTATTTTGTTATGAATGGAGGGGGATGGGAGAGAGTAAACGTTTAGCATTTTATTTTGTATCTAATTCAATGTATTGTATTCGTGGTTTGTCTGTATTGTTATTTTTGTGATTGTATATGATGCATATGTAATCTTAGCGGGTACGGAAGAGGTATAGAGACGTTGAACCATTGGCTGAAGCAGGTTCCGTGCTAAAATGAAATAAACTGAACTGAATCTTGTATCCCTCTCGATCAAGGGAAATGCTTTACACATAGACCCTGTTTAATATACTCAATATGAGCAAAATTAAACAAAATTTGGTGGTAAGTATAGTGATAATATAATATATTCAGAAAAGATAGGAAAAAAAAGAGTAACGCAAGTAGCATACCAAAACAAGTTTCGGAAAAACAGGAAACTAGAGATTGTAATTTGTCATCACTGACAAATTAAGGTGATCCGATCTTTTTTTTAATCAATGATTCAAGTCCTGATCGCAATAGGCATGACCATGCAGGTTTCATCTGTGGTCAGAGACATTGGCCGTGTGATGTTTGGATTCTCATTTAGAAAAGGGAGTCATATCTGCTATCTTTGGTACCAAATCTGTATACACTATAAAGAAGATACAACAACAAGTACATATGACCTTTGACCCCACTTTGCACAACCTAGATAACATCTGAGCAAAAAGTGGTTATTTTGTGAAATGATTCTTGTAACATGATCTTTGCGTGTACAAAATATGGGAAAGATAAGACATGTATTCACCAAGATACAGGATGAAACATTTGTGACCTTTGACCCTAATTTACATACCCAAGATGTTGTCTGATCAAGTAGTTGTTATTTTATGAAATAATGTACGTGACATGAACTAAACATGTGCAAAATATGGGAGTGATAGGGGCTGTTTTTCTTGAGTTATTGCAAAGAAAATCGCAGAAACATAGAAATATCTCAATACATCGAAGATAAGCTTCAATTTCAACCAAGTTTTTTAACATGATTCCGACATTGTATGAAGAAAGGAAGGCACACATTCGATAGCGCACAGTCTCAGCTACAACATATTAAAATCGAGGAGAAATTCACCGAAGGGTAAGTGAGCTAGTGCTCGATAAAGACAATCATGTCAATTTTCACATTTAAAAAAATTCCCTCCCATAGAGATACCACGTCATAACGAAGATAAAGAAAGAAGTACATATGACCTTTGACCCAACTTTGCATAGACAAGATGGCATCTGAGCAAGAAGAAGATATTTTGTGAAATGATCCTTGTAACATGGTCTTTACGTGTGCAAAATATGGGAAAGATAGGACATGTATTCACCAAGATACAGGATGAAACATTTATGACCTTTGACCCTAATTTACATACCCAAGATGGCGTCTGATCAAGTAGTTGTTATTTTATGAAATAATGTTCGTGACATGAACTAAACATCTGCAAAATATGGTGGTGATAGGGTATGTTTTTCTTGAGTTATTGCATATAAAGTTGCAAAAAGAAAGAAATATTTCAATACATCGAAGATAAACTTTAATTTCAACCAAGTTTTTTGACGTGATCCCGACATCGTATGAAAAAACGAAGGGCACACTTACGATAGCCCAAAGACTCAGCTACAACATATTAAAATCTTGTAGAAATTCACCGAAGCATAAGTGAGCTAGTGCTCGATAAAGATAGTAATGTCAATTTTCATTTCCAGAAAAACTGCACTGCCATAGAGATTACACGTAAACTGGTCAAATTTGACAAGGTTACTTTCAATCCATTTTTACGAGGTGATGCCGTCATTAAATCAAAATTGTGTTTTTACGTTTATGAAAAAACATCTCATAAGCTACAACATATTGAAATTTGGGTGAAAAATGGCAAAGGATAAGTGAGATACGCTCGAGTAAACTTGGAATTTGATGACGTCATTTGGAAAATTTACTTTTTTGACTTTCTTAAGAAATTTGATATCTTTTAATCATTTTGTCAGCATAGCTAACCCATGAAATAACATGTACAACTCATCAGCTTTCAGAATATGTCAAGAAAATGGGGGGTCACCGTCCATCCTGACGAATAAAATCCGATTTAAAATTGGCGGTTGTTTGGCATAGTTGCACTGTGTATCCCCATTGACGCACGCGCGGAATTTTTGAGTTTGACGGGCCCGTATGACGTCATATTGAGTCGGATCGACTTGAAACTTGGTAGAAATATTCCTTGACATTTTGGACATCCCATCCGTGTAAAAAAACTGAAAATTTCTATTGCATACTAGCTGTGCGTGCGAATATGTGCGCGCGCGTACGCGTCCGTCCAATTTTTTCAATTTTTCAAAAAATGCTCCAAATGATCTGAAACGTGTGCAAAAAAATTTTGAGCTCGATTTGAGCATACAAATATTTCAACGCGCGCGTACGCGCACGTTTTAAGATAAATATGAATTTTTGAGAAAATGAGTAGAACCCGCTTGACTTGAAATATATGTGACGTAATTTACATTAAAAAATTCCATTCCATTTATGGGATATGCATGAAAATGTGTTTTCATATAATGACGTCATAGTGACGTCACGGTCGACTGATCACTATGATTTTACTTGCGCTGTCGTCTTTGCGACATGATATATATATGGTATAAGTTTGACATTGATAGGCAATGCATTTTCTGAGCTAACTCTTGCACAACTTTTGCGGAGAAATAAAGAAACTAGAGATTGTAATTTGTCATCACTGACAAATTAAGGTGATCCGATCTTTTTTTTTTAATCAATGATTCAAGTCCTGATCGCAATAGGCATGACCATGCAGGTTTCATCTGTGGTCAGAGACATTGGCCGTGTGATGTTTGGATTCTCATTTAGAAAAGGGAGTCATATCTGCTATCTTTGGTACCAAATCTGTATACACTATAACGAAGATACAACAACAAGTACATATGACCTTTGACCCCACTTTGCACAACCTAGATGGCATCTGAGCAAAAAGTGGTTATTTTGTGAAATGATTCTTGTAACATGATCCTTGCGTGTGCAAAATATGGGAAAGATAAGACATGTATTCACCAAGATACAGGATGAAACATTTGTGACCTTTGACCCTAATTTACATACCCAAGATGTTGTCCGATCAAGTAGTTGTTATTTTATGAAATAATGTACGTGACATGAACTAAACATGTGCAAGATATGGGAGTGATAGGGGCTGTTTTTCTTGAGTTATTGCAAAGAAAGTTGCAGAAACATAGAAATATCTCAATACATCGAAGATAAGCTTTAATTTCAACCAAGTTTTTTAACATGATTCCGACATTGTATGAAGAAAGGAAGGCACACATTCGATAGCGCACAGTCTCAGCTACAACATATTAAAATTGAGGAGAAATTCACCGAAGGGTAAGTGACCTAGTGCTCGATAAAGACAATCATGTCAATTTTCACATTTAAAAAATTCCCTCCCATAGAGATACCACGTCATAACGAAGATAAAGAAAGAAGTACATATGACCTTTGACCCAACTTTGCATAGACAAGATGGCATCTGAGCAAGAAGTAGTTATTTTGTGAAATGATCCTTGTAACATGGTCTTTACGTGTGCAAAATATGGGAAAGATAGGACATGAATTCACCAAGATACAGGATGAAACATTTATGACCTTTTACCCTAATTTAAATACCCAAGATGGCGTCTGATCAAGTAGTTGTTATTTTATGAAATAATGTTCGTGACATGAACTAAACATGTGCAAAATATGGTGGTGATAGGGTATGTTTTTCTTGAGTTATTGCATATAAAGTTGCAAAAAGAAAGAAATATTTCAATACATCGAAGATAAACTTTAATTTCAACCAAGTTTTTTGACGTGATCCCGACATCGTATGAAAAAAACGAAGGGCACATTAACGATAGCCCAAAGTCTCAGCTACAACATATCGAAATCTTGTAGAAATTCACCGAAGCATAAGTGAGCTAGTGCTCGATAAAGATAGTAATGTCAATTTTCATTTCCAGAAAAACTGCACTGCCATAGAGATTACACGTAAACTGGTCAAATTTGACAAGGTTACTTTCAATCCATTTTTACGAGGTGATGCCGTCATTAAATCAAAATTGTGCTTTTACATTAATGAAAGAACATTTCATAAGCTACAACATATTGAAATTTGGGTGAAAAAAAGCAAAGGATAAGTGAGATACGCTCGAGTAAACTTGGAATTTGATGACGTCATTTTGAAAATTTACTTTTTTGACTTTATTAAGAAATTTTATATCTTTTAATCATTTTGTCAGCATAGCCAACCCAAGAAATAACATGTACAACTCATCAGCTTTCAGAATATGTCAAGAAAATGGGGGGTCACCGTCCATCCTGACGAGTAAAATCCGATTTAAAATTGGCGGTTGTTTGGCATAGTTGCACTGTGTATCCCCATTGACGCACGCGCGGAATTTTGAGTTTGACGGGCCCGTATGACGTCATATTGAGTCGGATCGACTTGAAACTTGGTAGAAATATTCCTTGACATTTTGGACATCCCATCCGTGTAAAAAAACTGAAAATTTCTATTGCATACTAGCTGTGCGTGCGAATATGTGCGCGCGCGTACGCGTCCGTCCAATTTTTTCAATTTTTCAAAAAATGCTCCAAATGATCTGAAACGTGTGCAAAAAAATTTTGAGCTCGATTTGAGCATACAAATATTTCAACGCGCGCGTACGCGCGCGTTTTAAGATAAATATGAATTTTTTAGAAAATGAGTACAACCCGCTTGACTTGAAATATATGTGACGTAATTTACATTAAAAAATTCCATTCCATTTATGAGATATGCATGAAAATGTGTTTTCATATAATGACGTCATAGTGACGTCACGGTCGACTGATCACTATGATTTTACTTGCGCTGTCGTCTTTGCGACATGATACATATATGGTATAAGTTTGACATTGATAGGCAATGCACTTTCTGAGCTAACTCTTGCACAACTTTTGCGGAGAAATAAAGAAACTAGAGATTGTAATTTGTCATCACTGACAAATTAAGGTGATCCGATTTTTTTTATCTGTATGATTCGAGTCCTGATCGCAATAGGCATGACCATACAAGTTTCATCTGTGTTTAGAGACATTGGCCGTGTGATGTTTGCATTCTCATTTAGCAAAGGGAGTCATATCTGCCATGTTAGGTACAAAATTCTGTATACACTATAACGAAAAAACAGCAACTAGAGATTGTAATTTGTCATCACTGACAAATTAAGGTGATCCGATTTCTTTTTTAATCAATGATTCGAGTCCTGATAGTGCAAAGTCTCAGCTACAACATACTAAAATCTGAGAGAAATTCACCGAAGCATAAGTAAGATAGTGCTCGATAAAGAGAGTCATGTCAATTTTCACATCTAAAAAATTCCCTCCCATGGAGATAACACGTCATTGCGAAAATAGAAAAAGAAGTACATATGACCTTTGACCCCACTTTGCACAGACAAGATGGCATCAGAGCAAAAAATGGTTATTTTATGAAATGATCCCTGTAACATGGTGTTTACGTGTGCAAAATATGGGAAAGAAAGGACATGTATTCACTAAGATACAGGATGAAACATCTATGACCTTTGACCCTAATTTACATACCCAAGATAGCGTCTGATCAAGTCGTTGTTATTTTATGAAATTATGTTCGTGACATGAACTAAACATGTGCAAAATATGGTGGTGATAGGGTATGTTTTTCTTGAGTTATTGCACATAACGTTGCAAAAAGAAAGAAATATTTCAATACATCGAAGATAAACTTTAATTTCAAGTAAGTTTTTTGACGTGATCCCGACATTGTATGAAAAAACGAAGGGCACACTAACGATAGCCCAAAGTCTCAGCTACGACATATTAAAATCTGGGAAAAATTCATCGAAGCATAAGTGAGCTAGTGCTCGAAAAAGATAGTCATATCAATTTTCACTTCCAGAAAAACTGCTCTCCCATAGAGATAACACGTAAACTGGTCAAATTTTACAAGGATACTTTCAATCCATTTTTACGAGGTGATGACGTCATCCAATCAAAACTTTGTAATTATAAATATGAAAAAATATTAAATAAGCTACAACATACTGAAAGTTAGGTGAAAATCGGCGAAGGATAAGTGAGATACGCTCGAGTGAACTTGAATTTTGATGACGTCATTTTGACAATTTACTTTTTTTTACTTTTTAAAGAAATTTGATATCTTTTAATCATTTTTTCAGTATCGCCAACCCATGAAATGATATGTACAACTCATCAGCTTTCAAAATATGTAAAGAAAATGGGGGGTCACCGTCCATCCTGACGAGTAAAATCGGATTTAAATTTGGCGGTTTTTTGGCATTGTTGCACTGTATATCGCCATTGACGCGCGCGCGGAATTTCAACTTTGACGGGCCCGTATGACGTCATATTGAGTCGGATTGACTTGAAACTTAGTAGAAATATTCCTTGACATTTCAGACATCCGATACGTGTGAAAAAACGGGAAATTTCTATTGCATATGAGCTGTGCGTGCGTATATGCGCGCGCGCGTACGCGTCCGTCGATTTTTTCTGAAATACTCCAAATGACCTGAAACGTGTGCAAAACAATTTTGAGCTCGATTGGAGCATGCTAAAATTTCAACGCGCGCGTACGCGCTCGTTTACTATGAACGTGACTAAATTTTATGAAATATATCAATAGACCTTGACTTGAACTATATGATAAATTAATTTCATTGAAAAATTCCGTTCCATTAATGAGATATTGATGTAAACGTGATTTCAGATAATGACGTCATAATGACGTCACGGTTAACTGATCACATTGATACACTAGATCTGTCGTCCTTAGGACATGATACATATATGGTATAAGTTTGAAAGTGATAGGTTGGGGACTTTTTGAGTTAACCTCTGCACAAGATTTGAGGAGAAAGAAATAAAGAAGAAGAAGAAGAAAGAATCCGTACAGATACAATAGGTGATCCGAGAGGATACTCGGATCACCTAACAAGTACATATGACCTTTGACCCACCTTTGCACTCCCAAGATTGCATCTGATGAAATAGTGGTTATTTTGTGAAATGATTCTCGCGACATCGTCTATACGTGTGAAAAATATGGGAAAGATAGGACAGGTATTCACTATGAAAGATACAAGATGAAACATTTATGACCTTTGACCCTAATTTACATACCCAAGATGTTGTCCGATCTAGTAGTTGTTATTTTATGAAATAATGTACGAGACATGAAGTAAACATGTGCAAAATATGGGGGTGATAGGGCGTGTTTTTCTTGAGTTATTGCAAAGAAAGTTGCAGAAAGAAAGAAATATCTCAATACATAGAAGATAAGCTTTAATTTCAACCAAGTTTTTTATCGTAATCCCGACATTGTATGAAAAAACGAAGGTAACAAAACAATAGCGCAAGGTCTCAGCTACAACATATTAAAACCTGGGAGAAATTCACCGAAGGGTAAGTGAGCTAGTGCTCGATAAAGACAATCATGTCAATTTTCACATTAAAAAAAATCCCTCCCATAGAGATAACACGTCATAACGAAGATACAAAAAGAAGTACATATGACCTTTGACCTCAATTTGCACACCCAAGATGGCATCTGAGTAAAAAGTAGTTATTTTGTGAAATGATCCTTGTAACATAGTCTTTGCGTGTGCAAAATATGGGAAAGATAGGACATGTATTCACTAAGATACAGGGTGAAACACTTATGACCTTTGACCCTAATTTACATACCCAAGATGGTGTCCGATCAAGTAGTTGTTATTTTATGAAATAATTCACGTGACGTGAACTAAACATGTGCAAAATATGGAAGTGATAGAGTCCGTTTTTCTTGAGTTATTGCAAAGAAAGTTGCAGAAAGGAAGAAATATCTCAATACATCGAAGATAAGCCTGAATTTCAACCCAATTTTTTGACGTGATTCTGACATCGTATGAAAAAACAAAGGGCACACTTACGGTAGCGTAAAGTCTCAGCTACATCATATTAAAATCTGGGAGAAATTTACCGAAGCTTAAGTGAGCTAGTGCTCGATAAAGATAGTCATGTCAATTTTCATTTCCAGAAAAACTGCACTCCCATAGAGATAACACGTAAACTGGTCAAATTTGACAATATTACTTTCAATCCATTTTTACGAGTTGATACCGTTATCCAATCAAACTATTGTAATATTATGTTTGAAAGAACATTAAATAAGCTACATCATACTGAAATCTGGGTGAAAATTGACAAAGGACTAGTGAGGTACGCTCGAATGAACTTGAAATTTGATGACGTCATTTTGAAAATTTATTTTTTGTACTTTATTAAGAAATTTGATATCTTTTAATCATTTTGTCAGCATTGCCACCCCATGAAATGACATGTACAACTCATCAGCTTTCAAAATATGTACAGAAAATGGGGGGTCACCGTCCATCCTGACGAGTAAAATCGGATTTAAAATTGGCGGTTTTTTGGCATAGTTGCACTGTATATCGCCATTGACGCGCGCGCGGAATTTCAAATTTGACGGGCCCGTATGACGTCATATTGAGTCGGATTGACTTGAAACTTCGTAGAAATATTCCTTGACATTTCAGGCAGCCGATAAGTGTGAAAAAACGGGAAATTTCTATTGCATATGAGCTGTGCGTGCGTATATGTGCGCGCGCGTACGCGTCCGTCCAATTTTTTCAATTTTTCAAAAAAATACTCCAAATGATCTGAAACGTGTGCAAAAAAAATTTGAGCTCGATTGGAGCATGTCAACATTTTAACGTGCGCGTACGCGCACGGTTTGAGTGTAAACTGAAATGTGAGAGAATGTGTAGAATACGCTTGATTTGAACTATATGTGACGTAAATTTCATTGAAAAATTCCTTTCCATTAATGAGATATAAATGAAAATGTGTTTTCATATAATGACGTCATAGTGACGTCACGGTCCATTGATCACAATGATTTTACAAAATCTGTCGTCTTTGTGACATGATATATATATGGTATAATTTTGAAATTGATAGGCAGAGGACTTTCTGAGTTAATCTCTGCACAACTTTTGTCCAGAAATAAAGAATCAGTACAGATACAATAGGTGATCCGAAGGATACTCGGATCACCTAATAAAGAAAGAAGAATAAAGAATCAGTACAGATACAGAAGGTGATCCGAGAGGATACTCGGATCACCTAATGAGTACGTGTTCATGGTTTCTAGCTTAATTAGGTGATCCGAGTATCCTCTCGGATCACCTATTGTATCTGTACGGATTCTTTCTTCTTCTTCTTCTTTCTTTATTTCTCCCCAAAAGTTGTGCAGAGGTTAGCTCAGAAAGTGCTATGTCTATCAAGTTCAAACTTATACCATGTATGTATCGTGTCCCAAAGACGGCAATCGAACTAAAATCAAAGTGATCAGTCGACCGTGACGTCACTATGACGTCATTATATGAAAACACATTCTCAATCATATCTCATTAATGGAATGGAATTTTTCAATGAAATTTACGTCACATATATTTCAAGTTATGCGCATTCTACTCATGTTCTTAAAATAAATATTTCTTCTTAAGACGTGCGCGTACGCGCGCGTTGAAATATTTGTATGCTCAAATCGAGCTCAAAATTTTTTTGCACACGTTTCAGACCATTTGGAGCATTTTTGGAAAAATTGAAAAAATCGGACGGACGCGTACGCGCGCGCACATATACACACGCACAGCTCATATGCAATAGAAATTTTCAGTTTTTTCACACGGATCGGATGTCCAAAATGTCAAGGAATATTTCTATCAAGTTTCAAGTCGATCCGACTCAATATGACGTCATACGGGCCCGTCAAATTCAAAATTCCGCGCGTGCGTCAATGGGGATACACAGTGCAACTATGCCAAAAACCCGCCAATTTTAAATCGGATTTTACTCGTCAGGATGGACGGTGACCCCCCATTTTCTTGATATATTCTAAAAGCTGACGAGTTGTACATGTCAATTCATGGGTTGGCGATACTGAAAAAATGATTAAAAGATATCAAATTTCTTAATAAAGTAAACAAAGTAAATTTTCAAAATGACGTCATCAAATTTCAAATTCACTCGAGCGTATCTCACTTAAATTTCGCCAATTTTCACCCAGATTTCAGCATGTTGTAGCTTATGAAATGTTCTTTCATTAATGTAAAAACAACATTTTGATTGGATAACGTCATCACCTCGTAAAAATGGATTGAAAGTATCCTTGTAAAATTTGACCAGTTTACGTGTTATCTCTATGGGAGAGCAGTTTTTCTGGCAGTGAAAATTGACATGACTATCTTTATCGAGCACTAGCTCACTTACCCTTCGGTAAATTTCTCCCAGATTTTAATATGTTGTAGCTGAGACTTTACGCTACCGTGAATGTGCCCTTTGTTTTTTCATACAATGTCGGGATCACGTCGAAAATTTTGGTTGAAATTCAGGCTTATCTTCGATGTATTGAGATATTTCGTTCTTTCTGCAACTTTCTGTGCAATAAATCAAGAAAAACGGCCTCTATCACTTCCATATTTTGCACATTTTTAGTTCATGTCACGTCAATTATTTCATAAAATAACAACCACTTGATCAGACACCATCTTGGATATGTAAATTAGGGTCAAAGGTCATAGGTGTTTCATGCTGTATCTTAGTGAATACATGTCCTATCTTTCCCATATTTTGCACACGCAAAGACCATGTTACAAGGATCATTTCACAAGATAACCACTTTTTACTCAGATGCCATCTTGTCTGTGCAAATTGAGGTCAAAGGTCATATGTACTTCCCTTTGTATCTTCGTTATGACGTGTTATCTCTATGGGAGGGAATTTTTTAAATGTGAAAATTGACATGGTTGTCTTTATCGAGCACTAGCTCACTTACCCTTCGGTGAATTTCTCCCAGATTTTAATATGTTGTAGCTGAGACTTTGCGCCATCGTTACGTTTCATTTCGTTTTATTATTCATACGATGTCGGGATTACGATAAAAAGCTTGGTTGAAATTAAAGCTTATCTTCGCTGTATTGAGATATTTCTTTCTTTCTGCAACTTTCTTTGCAATAACTCAAGATAAACACGCCCTATCACCCCCATATTTTGCACATGTTTAGTTCATGTCACGAACATTATTTGATAAAATAACAACTACTAGATCGGACAACATCTTGGGTATGTAAATAAGGGTCAAAGGTCATAAATGTTTCATCTTGTATCTTGGTGAATACCTGTCCTATCTTTCCCATATTTTTCACACGTATAGACGATGTCGCGAGAATCATTTCACAAAATACCCACTATTTCATCAGATGCAGTCTTGGGAGTGCAAAGGTGGGTCAAAGGTCATATGTATTTGTTGCTCTTTCTTCGTTATAGTGTAGGGGGCCTATACAGAATTTGGTTCCAAACATGGCAGATATGACTCCCTTTGCTAAATGAGAATGCAAACATCACACGGCCAATGTCTCTGAACACAGATGAAACTTGTATGGTCATGCCTATTGCGATCAGGACTCGAATCATTGATAAAAAAAAATCGGATCACCTTAATTTGTCAGTGATGACAAATTACAATCTCTAGTTCCTTTTATATTTGATGATGTATGTGGAGTGTACAAATTTGCATCCAACTGAATCTTTGCATATTTGGAATGCGTTATAGATTAGCCACAATGCATTCAGAAGATAGTTACAAGCAAACCATTGTCAATATGAATGGTATGAGAACGGTACACACTAAGAAATCAGGGTTCAAAATTGAACCTCTAGGCGTGATGCAATAGCAGCACCCCTTTTCCCTCAAAATTTGAACCCCTGTCTAGGGTTCAATTTTGAACCCCATAAAAATGAACCCTTTTCCCTCAAAATTTGAACCCCTGTCTAGGGTTCAATTTTGAATTCCATAAAAATGAACCCTCTGAGTTCAAAACTGAACCTCAAGGTTTATTTTTTGCACCCAGGCAGGTTAAAAATTGAACCTCTGAAGGATACATTGTTTAACCTCAAGGTTGTAAAAAGGTTCATTCTTCCACCCAAAAGGGTTAATTCTTGAACTTTTCAGATATCAAAATTGAACCCTTTGCGGTGCATGTATGCTCCCTGGTTTTTATTTTTCCTCCTTAATGGGTTACATATTATATATATATATATATATACATATGTATATATATATATATATATATATATACATATATATATAATACATGTATTAAATAGATATATATATATACATTATATATAATACATGTATTAAATAGACATATATATATATATATATATATATAATACATGTATTAAATAGACATATATGTAATACACAATATTACATACAATATCATATATATTATATATCCTGCTGAAATAATGGAGATGTTCAAGCTTAAAGTACAGCACAGTGTTCACAGTTGTTCAATCAAACACATACTCCTTAGCAATGCCAACACATACTCCTTAACAATGCCACCACCAATTCATTGTACATGCTGCTCATACTTCATGTTTGGCACACACTTTGTACAGAGAAATTAAAACATCTCTGCATCACAGAAGATTACATTTCATGTTTGTTTAATAAAGTCTTGGGATGATAAAAAACGAGGAAAATTAAATAAAGAGAAAATCCCCATTTTCGTACATTATCTAAGTACAGTTCATCATTTGGTACATACAAACTTGTCACTTTCATTTGTCAAGATGGATGCATTTCTGCATTCACACAAAAATGCACATGTATTAATTTTCTGGGCTAGGTATTTATCATTCAAAACAAAGATTAAGTCAAATCAGGTTTTTGCATTATAATGTAATACATGTACAATAGAAAAAGTTAAATACAATTCATGTACATAACATATACTCATACAGTAATGAAATACAATGTATATTCAAATTTTGTAAATAAGGGAAAACAATATTCCCTGATGAAAAAAGAAATGTATCAAAGGTCTGTCATTATATTATCATTACATCATTTTATTTCCCTATAAGAATTTCTTTATGACAAAAAATAAACATAAAAATCTCCCCCAAGCAGAAGAAAAAAATGAAACATTTGCAATCCATGTGCGTTGTGCAAAAAGTACACTTTTATCATCTAAAGAAAGCAGAACTGTTAATTCCAGATGTTGCATGTGCAAGCAGTTACAACACAGTGAATTCAGGTAAAAAAAAAATAAAACAGTTGAATAAAAAGTATACATGTACATTACAAAACCTTCATGGTTAGTTTCCACATGCATAGAAGGAAACAAAATGGCCACAATACTTTCCAGCTACATGTCTATGCAAATGAATGAAAATACTTCATAAATTAAAGATTATCTAGAAACCTTCAAAAAAGATAAAGATCATTAACAAGTAATCAAAGCACAGTACACAAATATTAGTAGGATTTCCGTGAACACATCTTTACATGGCTAATGTTTACATACAATAATTGTAAAGGTTAGTATCCTCACCTGTTACATAACAGATGGAAAAGAAGGATACCAAGTTTGCTGAAACTGCAATAAAATATATAATCAACACCACTAATACACACACACATGCAAATTGTGACAAGCAAAAAAAGAAAAAGGACCCCCCCCCCCCTCCTTCCTCTAACAGCATCCAATTAACCAAAAGTATGGGGATATGTCTATTCCATCGATATAGGGATGGCATTTGTAACTAGAATCACATTGTATATAGTACGAGATATGATAGAAGACAGAGGAACACTCAGAGATAATAGTACGATAGCATAGGCAGGATAGGAGAGGCATAAAACAGGAAGGTACAGGAATTGTCCAGCTTTATACAGAAAGCTTGAATGATACCACTGTACTACAGTGTAATTCTCAGTGCTGGCTCAAGGCTAAAATTCATCTTCCACCCAAAACATCAAAATGCAGCTTATATTCATAAGCGAGAATGACAAGAAAACCAAACTACTCTATTATAGCTGCAAGAATTTCTATAACAACCTCGAGGATGATAGTACTGTACAAAGTGTCAGCATACAAAACAATACATTTTTTTTAGTGTTTTAGTCATTTAGGCAGAGGATGATACACAATGCAAAGCAGATACAAGTATTAACTCATCATCATACAAGTATCCACAGGGTTGTAAATCTACAGTGATTTCTTTAAAATCAATCGATGAAGTGTTCGTCACAATATTACCTGCCAGTATTCTACATTGATTTTATGAAGACTGTTTCAGACTGGAGTTGATTGTCCTGGACAAAGGTTTCATCATGGATGCATCTGTAGAACTGAGTGAAGTGGTAGCGATTCATTCCATGAAGACAGCTGAAGAAGGTGCCTCAGTCATGCAGAATACCTGGGGGAAAACAACAACAACAACAAAACTGTTACACTCTCCTCTGTATAGTGATACAAAAATGTACAATATATCATACATTTATTGAGAAGATTAATTTCTGGGAAGAAGGAAAACACCAAATCGAACATTTCTATGGGTTTCTTTTCTTTCCTGACAAATCACAAGTACAACACACTCTACACACCCTCTTAAGCTTAAATTTGATTGTAGGGTAACAATCTCAAAACAATGCTATACTACATGTACAATGTAATTCTAGAACTTTAATAGACCATACACTCTACACTGAAAATTTGAAAATGTTCTGCCATATGGATGAAATATATACCAATGAAGAACAGGTGAAGTCAAAATTACTTGAGGGCCATCAACCCTCTCCATGAAAAAGGCCATACTGATCATGTACAGAGTTTTCACATTCAATGCAAAAATGCAGATTAACCTTGAACTGGGAACAACTGTTGATTGAGAGAAGAGAGATGACCAGTCCAGTCGTATACTGGGACAAATGTCTTGTCCAGGATCATCCTCCTTTTATGTTGATGCAGTGACTGCATCAGCAATTCATTACAGCGTATTTGGCCCAGTATACACTGGACTCCTGTTATAATGAGGTCCTCAGGGCCTACAGTTTTCGTTTTATCAAAGTTTTGTTACAACCAAACAAGTAAACAATAAAGCAACAAATGTAGAGCCAATAACATTATGGCCTCAATTTCAATTTTGTTGTAACGTTATTTATTAGAACATGAGTGCACTGTGTGTATGTATAAAGATTGATGAATTAAAGAGTTCCATAAATAATACATCTGAACATACAATGCAAAAAAAAAAATGAGGCACAGCAGTTTCGTGATCAACTCACAGTATTGTTCTTTGGCAGATCCATTACAGGTCAGTTGCAGGTTAGGTGGCAGCGACATATGGCAGCAGACCTTTCCGGACTTTGCGAAATGATGGCAAGGTTTATTTCTTCCTTGGCGTTGTAGTGTTGCGATTCCTGCGTTAAATCTATTAAGTACAAAAGTAAACCGAATACATGGTATGTCATCTTTGATAATCCAACTAAAAAAACAACAGTAATGTAGCACTGTGCAAGAAAGAATTGGATGCTATACATATGGCCACAGGAACCAGGGGGACTCGGGCCCCTACTTTTTCGGCACCATACAAAGGAAAACATTATAAGGTGTCCCCACTTCGGGTCCCAATCCCCCCCCCCCCCCCCCAACTTTCTTTACCCGAAAGTGTGTAAGTGGAACTAGAAAGAAATACATGTAGATAAAAACCTCGAAGTGTGAGCACCATAAGGATCTGTTTTTGCGCTGAATACTTTTTTGTTTTGTTTTGTTGGTGGTTTTTTTTTTTTTTTTTGCTTGTAAGCTGAAACCTGGAAGTGGCACCAGAAGTTGCATTCACGGCCTTTTTTTTTTTTGCTTGTTAGCTCATGAAACTAGGAAGTCCCCCCCCCCCCCCCTTTTGAAAACCTTCCGCCAACAGTGATACAAAGACTCTGCATGGCATACTGCAATTAATCTTACAAGATTAACCATTCCATCTTTGCAACTCTTACAGATAATTAATGCTGCATTTGCTACATTCATAAGAAAACAGTTTTTATATCAAATGGAGCAAATGTGCATTTTCCTGGCCTGCAGAGAAAACTCACCTTTGCCTTGGTGTCACAAGTAGAGAAGAAGCTTTGACATCAGGGGGGCGTTTCATGAAGGAACTTGTCGGATAAAATGTCCGACAAGTCAATTATATCCGACAAGTTCAGAGAAATTCTTTAGTCTGATTGGCTGATTTCTCTGAACTTGTCGGATATAATTGACTTGTCGGACATTTTATCCGACAAGTTCCTTCATGAAACGCCCCCCAGGTTTCATACCGAGAATACTCCCAGGGAGTAGGATGCAATTCAGCGCAGCATAGTCGATAATGAAACAAACAACATCCTTCATTTGCTGTGACAAGGATGCTTCAAACACCTTTGACCTGAAGAAAGAAAGAAAGGGGAAAAAGAAAGAAACTTGCAATGACAACACAGAAATTTGAATTTATATTGAACTGTTCATGTGCAGTAGGCCCTATAACAAATCTGCAGGTAACAGTGCCGTCAATGCAGTACAAAGCACAAGGGTCTGAGTAACGTACATTTGTTGTACCAATAACGGTAACCTCAAATTTACCACTACCCACCAGTTTAATATGTAGATCAATGATGTCTGCACAGCGCATGGCGATGTCAATAGGCTATTATATAGATTGCCCACACTTAATACTAGTCTGCTACATGACTTACAATGCTGCTGGCAACTTGTATTTTCACCTCGAAATCAGTATAATTTGACTGTTGTTCACCATGTCCATAGATATAGAGTGTATACATGTAATGTAGATCTACTTGAAATATCTCTTCTTTGTTTGTTTGTTTGTTTTTTTTGTTTGTTTGTTTGTTTGTTTGTTTGTTTTTTTTGATAATCAGTACCGGTATCATCAGCTTCACACCCTTGCCACACTGACACAGCTAAACCTTTTTAGTCTAGTTAGTCGGCCACTATATACCGTACAGGAAACTTTTGTACTCAGTCTGCACTGTGTACTGTAATTGCATGGTACTGACTGTGCAACCAAACCCAAGTAAGAAGGAATTTCTTTCACACTGATGATTACTAGCTGTACCTCCTCTGCCTTAGTACAGTTTGATGCACATTCTCTCATTCAGTGTTTCAATCACCGGTATCCCTCCGTATCATGTCACCGCGGACCGCGACTCTCACACAGCTTATCATGCAGACTGTATCAGGGTACAGGGGCATGCAGATATATGACTAGTGACAGTGCGCGATCGAGTCTTAGTCCCATACACAGTTGTAAATTGTGGGAGCCCGAACGCTTCGAGTTCGGGCAGGTCGCAACAGTTAGCTTACTGACTCTGTAGACTGTACAGTAAGTCAGTCTTGACTGTCTCATAAGCACATGCAATAGTAACTGCGACAGCCGCCACACGTATACACTGCGTGTGGCGGCTGCGCCGTGCTCCCATTCATATCTTCATGTTGAACAAACGGGTGCCTTTGCGGCGCTATATTTCCTTAATTTTTCAACAGAAACTACTAGGAATACTTACATGGGTCGATGAAACCTAAATGATTATCATCGGCGACTGTTTGATGCATTTCATTGCTTGTGATGCACAAAATGATGTCTTATAAGCAGCTCACCGATGTTCACAGAATTCACAATCACTTGCACTTAGCGCACAGAATACTTGAACGAACATAAGCGAAACTGCGGGGAAGCCGCCAGGACCGCGCCTGGCGGCGCGGTCTCCGGGGCTAATGCAATAGAAGACAAAACAGTATCACAAATCACTATACATTAAACTACCATTAGATTAAACAATGCAAACTGGTTTGCCTTATTTCTTGTCGATCCCTAAATTGCAGTAGTATAGTAACCGTAAAAAGGCCCGTACTACTCCCCATTACTGCATTACTGCATTAGGTCATGTGATTTTACATACAGTGCATTAATACACGCGTGAACGTGGTAACAAAGAACGGCACGACAAACGATTGAAATTATTACCAAAGAATTGAAGGATCTAGCCGCACAGAAGCGCAACCCAAATAAGTCATGATTTGTGATCATTTACTCACCTTAATCTTGTATAAATCAGCAAGTCTTGCAACGAGAAAGCCCCGCTTCAATGCAATTGCATGGGAGTTCTAGAACGAATGGAAGTGAACTGTCGCGACGCTTTGCTTGGTGACACGTATACACGTAGCTAGCTCGCTGTATGCGGTGGCGATGCGAGCTTACAAAAAAACGGAGCCTCGATCGTCTTCTCTGATGTGATCGGTTAATTTCCGGGATTGGCGTGTTAGTCTTTGCTCACGTACTGTTTATGAAACTGGCACGAACAGAAAAATGCTATATCATTTTATCAAACACCAACAAACATCTTTATATTGATTGATTTGCAATCTTAAAGATGAACATCATCCACAATTCAAATCACTTCTGATACTGCATTACAAATCCTAACATGTTTGAACGCAACAGTATGATCTAGATTTTTGTAGCAGACTAACTCTTCTATTTGGAGGTTCAAAAATTAATCTTTCTCAAAAGTGAACTCCTTTCGGAGTAAATAGCACCCATAGAAGTTAAATATTCAACCCTAGTCCACGCAAGGGTGCATTGGGTCAAACTCAACCCCAAATTGAACCCTGATTTCTTAGTGTGTATACAGCATAATCAGGACCTTTCTTCTTAGTTATTCTTGTATATATGCCTTATAATAGTCAACGGGCCTTGGAATTTGCACGTTTCAATGTGTTTGTAAATGTTTAGAAAATAGTAAACATTATCGCAAGAAATCTAAACATGGTACACTTCTTCCATTGTATGTTTTTCATGTTGTATTTGTCTATCCTAATTTCGATTCACAAAACCTCGAGGAATTAAAGACAGTCTAGTTACCCGTGACGTAAATAATACATAGATGGATTAGTGTGAAAACATATAAAACCCCTGATAGTTTCAGTCTTTTTGCCCTTGGCTACAAGATTCACACAGAGACCTTCATCTAACTAGGTTTCAGATATTGCAGTAGAAATTAGATTTATTGGATCACAAGACAATTTCAAGAAATTTCATCAACGAGGGAGAAAGTTTTGCTGTAGCATAATGTGTAGTAGTTCATGTCGGAATCGTGGCTTGACAAAGGAAAGCCTAGAAAAAGTAGAGTTGAGGGAGGGAAACGACATAGGGGAATGTAAGGGAGGAAATAACAATCGAGGGGCAGCAGAGAGCGGGAAGTTGAAGTGACACTGGTGGAAACGGAAGAAAAGGGGACAGAGAGAATCGTAAGGGAGAATACAGTGAAAATTAATCAGTTAAAAAGTTCGGACGTCGCTCGGAGTAGAAATATGAAATACATTATTGCAGAAAGGAGGTGGGGAGAAATTGGTTTGGAAATCATGTAGATAGGAGTGATAAGTGAAGATTCATGAAACCAATCAGAAGAAACGAAGTCTGTAAACGATATGGACTATGGAACGCAAAAACAGAAAGCAAAATGGAAAAAAAATAGTCGGGAAGGAAAGTGCTTAGTAAAGGGGAATGAGACTATGGGTAAACCGAATATAAAGAGAGAGAGAGGGGGGGGGGGGGATGAACGCTATAGAGAGTAAGGGGCAGGTGGTTGAGTGGATCCTGAATTGGAAGCTGGGGAAGATAATAGATAAATAAATGAATTAGTTAATTAATTACTTAATTACTTAATCAATCAATGAATTAATCGAAAGACATGTCATGAAAATGTTTCTGTCGGAGAAAGGAAAAGAGAGAGACTATAGAGTTAAGATGTAATCCCCAAGCAGAGAATGAACGAGGTATAACTTGTGAAGAAACTGTGAAGTAGTCAGATGGTCCTGAAAATGACCGTTGGGTTGTAAGGAACCAGATAATAAAGAAGAAAGAACAATATGACTTGATCAGGGAGAAAGGACTATAGTGAAAGAGAGAGAGAAGAAATTGGATAAAAAATAACTGAGCAACAGAACTAGTGAAGGTAGAGCAATATGTATAACTAGCATACTCGAAGAACTTGACGTTTCGGGCTGATAGACTGTCTTTCGGCAGAAGTGCGGAGTAACGTTCTTATTATTATCATTTATTCGGGTTTCTTTATCTTTCTGGCTTGTTTTCGTTTTATTTTTCATGAGGTGTCTCAAGTTGGGCGTCAGTGAAACGTTTTTCCCACTTGATTTCTCTCTCTCTTTTTTTTTTCTTTTTTTATGGGGTTGCATCATCTGGACAATCCGGCGTAACTGGGAGGAGCTGAGCTATACATGGACGATGCGGACTTAGGTGGAGATGTCGGCAGAAGCGTGCTGAGCGCCGACTGTAAAATGGCGTGCGATATAATGTTGCGTTGTAGCGTTCGTTGAGATTAAGGTGTTTTATTGTTGATGGAGTGCGTTGATTGTGGAGTACATCATTCTCAGAGGATTTACTTGTGAGTGCTGGGGACGACTTGTGTCGGTGAGGGCGTCTTCTCGAACCGGCGAGCAGAGCCTGTTATTACAGAGTTTGGCCAACTTAAACACAGGCGCCATTTGACATTATTTTTGAATTATTATTTTGGGCCTTACATTCACATCAATCACGCAGCCCGATCGCTGCCACACACCTCGCCGCCAGAGCCTTCTATTACAGAGTTTGGCCAACCCTTTTATGAGTTTTTCGATCTACGAACGCCATTGTGTGCCCACCAAAGAGGTTCTATTATGTAATAGAGTGCGCGCTCGCATATAGAAGAGTGCCCAATGGTAACGACCCGCCGCCATTACCAAAGAGGTCGAGAAGTCGAGCATCAGCGACATGTCCACGAAGGTACCACACGTTTTCGGTAGTCGACCTCTTTCGTGCGCGCGCGCCACTGTTCAATTGGCCCCGTTTTCAGTTGTGCGAACTGCATGGTGAGCGCTTACTCTATTTCACAATATTATAGAACCTCCTTGGTAGGCACACAATTGCATCCGTAGATTGAAAAACTCATAAAAGGGTTGGCCAAACTCTGTAATAGAAGGCTCTGGCGGCGAGGAGTGTAGCAGCGATCGGGCTGCGTGATTGATGTGAATATAAGGCCCAAAATAATAATACAATAATAATAATAAAAGTTTACAAATCTGTGATGGAACAAACCAAATATAGCAACAAAAACAAAAATTATGCAAGCATTGCTGCAGTATTAACATGTGTGGTTTGACCTTTTAATAATTATTTGATAACATTATAAACTGAACTCTGATATGAGAGCATTATCTACAGTCCAGCAAACTAACAAATCAGAACCACGCACTACATGTCGATCCTTATCTCTACCCCCCCCCCCCCAAATGGTTACACTAATTGTTTTGATCCAGCATTCAGTCACACTATCCATTGTTTTGGCTGAATTTAACTTTAGAGCTACAAACTTGATGAATCAGAGACCCACAGTTCGCATTCTCTCTTTGAAAAAGAAAATAAAGGGAGAAAAAAGATGAAAACCAACCATCCAAAAAACATAAAAGTATAGATATGTAATGCATATGAAATCTCTTCACATTATAAAGCTGTATGTCATGAATATTCGAGCCAAAAGAAATCAAAATTCAATGCCATCGATTCTCTTTCACCGACCATGCAGGAAAAGAGTTTATTTTATTACGGTCAAGTGCACAAAGGAAGAAGTGCTAGCTAGTATTCATAAAGTACAAAACTTGCCTAAGCAAGATTCATCTTGTGGGGCGCTGTTACGTCAAACCACCACGACATCTTAAAGGTAGGGGATACCTTTTACAGACCTCCCAAAATGCAGCAAAACATTAAATATGAACCTCAGGGGACTTGCTTAGGCCACTGCTTAGAAATTTGGAAGTCAACAGTTGTCTAAAATTTGAAAAATGCACAAAACTCAACTACTCAGTAGTTGTGTGTGTCAGCCGCACTTACGCCTTGTTGTTGCATTCTTCTGTATTTGTGATCTATAAACACAAATCTAAAAGTTCAAGAGCTGATGTAATAACATATAGAGTGTGTGGCAAGAATGTATACAGAAATGTTTGTAAGTGTTGATGAACTTTCTTCACAAAATATACATGATGGACACATATGCAGTACATGGGTCTGCAAAGGTAGCCTAGTAATGTACTGGAATTTACGGTGAGCCCCGAAAACAATTCAATTCAAAATCTAACGGTCAAAAAAAGGTACTAAATGTTACCTTCCACTTCCAATACTTTATGGGAGTTTCTAAAATGATACTCTCTTCAACATACCACTGTATTTATACAACTCTTCATTTAAGGCATGCAAATGGGATTCCCTACCTTTAAAGGACAAGTTCACTTTCATAGACATGTGGATTGAGTGAATGCAGCAATATTAGTAGAACATATTAGTGAGGGTTTGAAGCAAATTGGACAACCCGTTCAAAAGTTATGCATTTTTGAAGTTTCTGCGCAGTCACTGCTGGATAAGAAGACTACTACAGCTTAGTGTGTCCAACGATATAAGGAAAATTGAAAGAAAATTCAACATATTTTTACTTTTCTTGCATAATAAAAGAATGCTTGACCTGCCTCTTCCAGATGGCAGGGTGGATAATAAAACCCCCTAACATACGTCAGCAGCAAGTAAGGGAAATGTGCACTTTTTTTTTCAAAAATAAGAATTTGTTAAATTATCTTTATATTTTACTATAAATTATCATAGTACGCATGTGACATCATACAGGGTAGTATTCTTCTCATCCAGCAATGACTGCGCAGACACTTTAAAAATTATGAATGGATTATCCGAATGTCCCTAAACTTTTACTGATGTGTTGTAACAATATTTACTCAATCTCAAATCACTCAATAGTATTCACTCAATCTACATGTTTATGAAGGTGAATTTGTCCTTTTATGACTTCCGTTTACACGGGAAATTTAAAATATTGCCAAAAGACAGAGGACATAACGACACTACCTGTCAAGTTTCAAGGAGGAAGTACATACTGTATGCAATAAATTGTGGAGCAGAGTGGTCTTGTGGTTAATAATGAAATATGCATGTCACAAAACAAAAGCACCAGAGAGAGAGAGAGAGAGAGAGAGAGAGATGAAGCCAGAGATAATATAATCGGAGTCATGTGATAATTTTATCTTTTTTATCTAGACTGAAGTCTGTATTTCCCCATCATTGAACTTACCTCACAGCTTGACTATTCTGCATGTGGCACTTAACAGCAGTCACACGTACACTAACAGCAGTGACACAACATACACTCCATTGTACAGAAACCACAATCCTATGCTGAAACTTGATAATAAATGATTAATGAACCGCGACTGTACTTTGTTTGATAGATACTTTATTTTCTGCAAATCAATATACATTGTACATAAACTGAATAATCGTGAACATGGGAAATATACAAAGTATATTTGAAACAGAGTCGTTTGACTTGCATAAACAATAATATAAAAGGAAATTAATGATATTACAGTATGCATATCTATGCAGCTGGGATTACAATAACAATATTATATTTAGGAAATGATAATGCAGAGGGCCGCCATTGTAAGCATTGCTTGAAAAGATGGCCGGCCCGAGGAAAAGGTAGGTAGGTAAATTGGTAAACAATACAAATTCTGCTGCGAGGATAGCAGGGGAAAATAAACTCTGATGTGTGAAGGTGGTGAATGTGCGTGCGAGTGCTTGAGAGTGCACAGGGGCAGATAGGCTGGGATTTGTGATTAGTCTGGGACTTCTTTGTGATTAGTCTTTTTCCTGTGTATATAATGGAACTGATCTCTGTTATCCCTATCACACGGTGTGGAAAGCACTCTGCATACACCACAGGAGGTTTCTTGATTCAAAGCACATTATCCAGTTCCCTTTGGTAAGTTTCACAAAGATACTCTGTTATGCAGCATACCATAATAAGATGAATATAAACAGTATTACTTATAGATGTTATACAGTATTGCAGTACACATTGATAAGCAACGACCTTGGATTCTCGTGCCCAGGAAAGAATGCCTGCACAATCTGGAAACCAGTTATTTGACTGACTGAGGGAATTGAATAGAGGTTACATGCATGGGAGCCAAGGACATTGTGCCACGTTGTCACAGGCTGTTTGTGCACTATATTAGAAAAACAAATCACTAAAAGTCAAGTGTGTTCTCATAGTACCTTAACAGATTACCCCATAATCCTTCTAGGAGCCTTATGTTTTCACACCAGTCCCTAATACTGTCGATGCTGTGCCTCAGATTCATAATTCTCGGGATGATCACTCATATCTACATGCAGGTCTATTCCTATGGCATTAACTATGACATTCATAATCCTCTCTCTTTTACAATTTGAACTTTAAGATGTCACCCTAAACCTGCTTAATTAGATAGGCATGTGTGTAAATGTTTTCTTCATCCCTTTTCCCATATCTCTTAACATATAAACAATGACACTGACCCAACGGTCTAGGACCAGTAAAAATCACTGTCAGACCAGCAACTTTTTTTTTTTTTCAGGAATATCTAAGCAGTACAAAATTGAAAAAAAAAATATTGGTATCTGAACTGGTCCGACAGATAGGTCGGACCCGTAGAAAAAAAAAAAGAGTTAGTGTGCAGCCCTGACATAGCTTTTCCTCTTCCTGCCTTCTCTGTACCATGCGCATCTATTCATGACGGATACCAAGGCATTACAAGTGTTCATATGTGACCATGCACCTCAAAACGAACATAAAGTCGCACACACTGATTTTGCGTGAGGACTGAATATAAGTGAAATGGGTCAACCTAGCCGAACTTGACTTTTTCATATTTTCTGAAAGAGCGGTTTGGTAAAGATTAAGCGCTTGAATAGACACTGTACTTCAGAACCTCTTTTCTCAGTTCACACTTTTCCTGAGTTTGTGCTTTCTTTCCAATATTTAGATATGTTAGGAGAGTCCATTTGATTTGAGTTATACATCATTTTCAAGCTTAAAGTCTGCTCTTTCAGAATATGGTCTTAACTAAAAATTCATGTCTGGCGACTTTTTGTTTGTTTTGAGGATGAGGTGCACTAAATAACAGTGGGTGAGCTCTTTCATGGGCCATGGTTTGCTGACAATGAAATTGTCATTTGTTTTGCGTTACAGAAAGAAAGAAAGAAAGAAAGAAAGAAAGAAAAAATGTTGAAATCATATTGTAAAAATGTTAGCATGTTTTTGATTAAGGAATGACGAGAGTCCACTGTAAAACATTTCAAAGTGCATTCGAATTCAGCGGATAGTTCAGGGACCCTACAGACTTGTGCGTTTGAGAGTAGGAGTAATTGCCTTGCCTAGAAAACCTCTCTCGGACCCACCTCATCATCCAGTGATATCGTCTCCTCAAATTCCGATGAGTTGTCAGAGCTGGACTCGGAGAAGTTGTTGAGCAGGATGCAGTTCTTCTTGAGAAGTTCCACATTGTTAGATGGTTTCATGCCGCGTAGTGCGTTCACCGCTGCATCGTCGAATCCCCAAATGTCTAAGCAGGTTGAAATAAATTCACATTATAATCATACATGGAATGTTGTAAACATCATAGCAAACTTTTCTAATTTTCATGAATCAATGCTGGCAAGGATTTTGCCAGTGTTTACATGCAGAATCAGAACCGTGGAGTACAGGTCACTAACTAATGAGGGGAGATATAAGTGTGCACATCGCGTTCATGTCAAAGTCAGAGCTACTAATTTTGCATGTTGTTAAATTTGTGAATGCCATCCGACTCAAAAAATTAATAAAAATGAAAACCTTGTGAAATGTAGTACGTTGTAAAACGGGTTTGTAGTATTATCAGGTATCGAGTGTAAGACGCAGTAAGACATTTTTGGATACAGTTGTCTTTGTATTGTGGGGTTCTGGCAGCTATGGTAGTGTAATCTTCAATGTGCAAAGGCACTCTGCTCACTTTGCGTCAGTGAGTCAGAGCAGGTTGGGATTATGAGACACAGCTAGAAATATGTTCTTAGCCTTTGCCAGCAAACACAAGCTGGAATATGGTATTTAGGAGGGACCAGAAATATAAAATATCTGACTGTGCAGACAAGTGTGATGTCGCATATTAGTAGGTAAATTATCGTGAGAGATGGTCAGAAGATTTGAGTAATTATATTATTTATACGGCTCGAAGGAAAAACTGCAGTTCTCTAGTCTTCATGCTCTTTATTCTTGTTTCATTCAATGGAACAGCCATTCAAAGTAAAACAAAACATTTTCTTTAAAAAAAATAGAAAATAGATAGATATCACTGTCCTATTCAATTTTACATGCAGATACATTCTATACTGCTTCTTTCCCCTTTGTGTGTGTGAGTGTGTGTGTGTGTTTGTAAAATATGAGGTGAATAAAGTAAATATGCCTTGTACTTGTACTAAATTTGGATTTCGTTCCACCGGGCGGTGTTTCGATTTAACGATGTCCCAGCTAAATAATGCAGCTGCATTTCATAAAATCTAATAGACTGGAAATGTGCTATTTGCCCGTTCGATTGGGCTCACTACTCACATAGTTGTCATCTTCCGCCTCTAGAGAAGCAGGTGTTGAGACTCGACAAAGAGTACCTTCAGTAGAGCTGAGTTGTTCTATTTGTATAGGTGCAGGTCTGGAGTCAGCACCCCCACTGGGCTTGCTGTACGAATAGTGGCTCGGGGTGGAGTCGTGAGGCTGGGTATTAAGAAGGTGGTCAACTGTGGGCCCCGGTCCTCACGCTCTCTTTCCACAGCTGGGCCAGCTTGGTTTGGGCCTCAGACACCAGAAATGCCTCCTGAATGCATGACCAGGAACACATTAAAAATCTTGTTGGAAGTTTACACGGCCGTTTTCTCCAACTGTGCTAAAAATGAGTCTATGTTGAATTTTGATTGACTTGATACTACCCTCTAAAAAGAAATCGAGTAAAAATATTCTCTCTTGAAAGAGTGAATACAAAAAAGAGTGAATTTAGAGTGAAATCGAAGTGAATTTTGAGTGAAATTTTTATTTTCACTCGTTTTAGAGTGACCTCAGGGATCACTCCAAAATCTTCGAGTGATGCCTGAGGTCACTCTAAAATGAGTGAAGATGAACATTTTCACTCAAAATTCACTCCGATTTCACTCTAAATTCACTCTTTTTTTTTTTGGTATTCACTCTTTCAAGAGTGAATATTTTCACTCGATCTTTTTAGCGAGTACAGTCCAAGGCAGTATCAAAAATTACCAAGTCTTTGATTGTCTCCTGTTTGATACACAGAGCTGTCTCCAGGGTGGAAATGCACACTGCATTTTCCTACTATAATTCTATCACAATAATGAGATTTAATAAAGGGGGACAACAAATGAACCAATAACCCCAAAACACAAAGTTTCCTGTACCATTTACACCATGTATATCAACTGGCAAGTACAACCAAATAAATCAACCTTAACAACCCCCAAACCAAACGATCATAAAACTCCTCGATACATGTAGTCGCGGGGTAATTGTTTTCAACTCTACCCCGGCGAGCAGTAAATGAAAATCAGTTTAATTGAACCAGCTACAAAGGTATGTTTCTCACGCTACAGGATTGATTAAAGAAAGGGACATTGAGAGAAAGTGAAAACTGTCTAGGATATATCTCAGCTCAACTGTACATAAAGCGATTTGTCTGCAGTCTTTACCAGTTGTGAGCCTGATCGTCACTGCCTCCATCAAAGAACAGGGTAGAATCTTTCTCATCTTTGAGTCAAGATAGTACAGAAAGAGGTAGTGTACTGTACGGTCGTGATTTGGCACAAAAAAAAAAAAAAAGGTGTATGTCTGCCCTTTTACAACGACTACAAAGCCGAAGAAATCGACTTTAAGGTTTTGACAGTTTCGTTGACCGTAGAAGCCATCTAAACTGTGCAGCGCTCAGGGATTTAATTCCAGTATTTAGTATACACTTCAAATTTCATTTCCTAATAATTTCCCTGCATCAAACTTTACAAAATACTTAAGAATTACCACTATTAGAGACATACACCTTTTTGCCAAACCACGTTTACAGGGACTGCAACCCACGCTATTTTGGCAAAAAGGTGTATCTTCACATATACCGAGAGAAATTGTGCATTTAAGTTGACAAAAGATGTAGAGATACACCTTTTTGCCAAACCACGTTTACAGAGACTGCAACCCACGCTGTTTTGGCAAAAAGGTGTATCTTCACATGCACCGTGCGAAATCGTGCATTTAACTTGCCAAAAAGGTGTATGTATAGAGGTACACCTTTTTGCTAAATTAAACGATAACAAAATATACCAGAGATTTTGTCGCGAGAAGGGTGTATGTGAAACCATTTTTAATCAAACGTTAACTCTTGAATTGTGCACATGTACAAGAATTATTGTTCTCTGGGTGATTTAGAAATAATCAAATGAAATTATCACAAAGATATCCGGTGTTTATTCAGAGGGTCAGCCCCCCCCCCCCCCCCAAAAAAAAAGGGGGGGGGGGACTGTGGATGCTCAACATCTCGATTATTTGCATGACAACAAAATCGGGAAACATTCATATGCATTAATAAAGGAGGTGATAATAAGCGCAGTTAATATACTATCACATTGATGTACGTTGACAAAATTGAAGATTAGACCCATGTTTTGAATTAAGTAGGAAGAAAATGAAAAGTATTGATGACGAAGAAAGAAAAAAAAATATATAGGAGGACAATGAAGAAGAAAAGGACAAGAATCAATCGCGAATACTCGGTTAAAAAGATGATCAATTTCAAATTCTTTATTCCAAAGCATCAGTCAGAAATGAGATGTATTCATAAATGCACACGTATTTACAGTCACTAGCGCCAGTCTAGAGTGACTACAGGAATGCATACAAATGGTCTATGAATGTGACACCATTTCACTAAAGACAATAAACAAGAGTTGACGAATTAAAACATGCAGTAATCAAAAATTGACAATGAAGCCTGAACGGCTAGAACACACTTAATTTCCTGTTACTAATACATGTATCAAGTCTACCAATTTTAAGCGATGCACAAGTTGATACAAGTAGCAATACATCCTTCAAATTACTAATTATTGAAAGAATTACGAAATTTTGATTACTGAATTTGGACGAGTACTAATTAAACTTGACATTTTTGCAATACCCCATTTTATATATTACTTGGTTACATAATTATTCGTAGAAAGAGACAGCAGTTCATTGATGTCATTATAAAGTGGCTTTTGGAAATTTGTACAACTTAATTTGAAAACAATGACTTGATTAAAAGAAATGAGACGAACGTGTACGATGGTGATGATGACATTAGGATAAGAATGAATTGACGTACAAGATTAAGGTTGTAATAGCAAATTATATTTACATGTTACATGTACTCACCATACATGTATTTCACACATTGCACATGTGTTAACCTTGCAGCACAATGCAGCAAATGTGTGAAGCTTTTTATAGAAGACACACAGCAAAAGATGTCTGGAGATGGGTATCACAGCTCAGAAAATGACCAGATAACTTAACCCTATAAAGCCCAAGGGGGGGGGGGGGGCACATTGTGCCCCCTACCAGATTTTCGTTTGCCACTCCTTCATCCTTAATCCGATTTCAACCAAATTTGGTGGCTTTTCCTAAAATCTTATTGCGAACATTTTGATATATGATTTAGCTATATTTGATGTTGGTGGTTGCCATGGCAACAATAAACTCACAACCATGTCAGTCAGATTTTGCATCTTTTTTCTGTTCCCATTTCATTTAACAGCATTACAGTGTATGAAATGGGTGTTTCTTGGCTGAAATTTGTTGAAGAAGCAAAATTTGAAGTAATCATGGTCCTGGAAAGTTTTTCTTATTATTTCCGTTGTTTTTATGTGACAAAGGCATAAAACAATAGATATAATAGAGATAATTGAAAACAATAATATTTTCTACTGATTGCCCTTATATTTTGAGTTATTTTGATTCCTTCACCCAAGTTATGCCTCTAATATCATTAGTTTATCATATTTTCAATTTGCAATCTCAAAATTCCACAATTATGCAAATATGAAATGTCATAACTGTACGTGTACCCATCCCAAACATTTCATCTAAGGTTTCATAATGTATCACTATGTTGATATGAATAGCGCCCCCATGTGGTGACCTTGAGAAATTTCAAACATAGCAAATGATAAAGTTCCACTTGCTTATCATTTGTGGCAAATATGAAAATGATTGGTCTATAATAAGACATATATAATGGGGATAAAGAAATTATACCAAAAAAATCACGTTTTTAGCATATTTCCTATGTATTTCCTTATATTTTTGTAAATAGCGCCCTCCATGGGTGACCTTGTGAAAATTCAAATGTACGGTCATGTAGAGTATGAGTTACTCTACCCACGTGCCAAATATGACGATGATCAAATAATAAAAAAGTTATATAGGGGGGGGGGGGCACAATGTGCCCCCCCCCCCCCCCCTTGGGCCTGCGAGGGGTCAAAATAGCTTGGGCTTGTGGTAGACACAATGTAATTCATTAATATTAGGGAACATTAATAAAAGAATTCCATATTTCCTGTTCGAATGCATACTACACCTTCCCATTTGACATAACATACCTGCCATCATTAGATACTACATAAAAGATGCTTCATTTCAAATGTCTGGATGTAAAAAAAAAAATAAAAAATCATCAAACCCAGAAAAGGTAAACTTCTTCTCCTCCTGCTGAAACGTTATTGAACTCTTCCCCTTTGTTTATACCATATGCCTTTCATTAGAAACCACAAATGATAAAAGGCTTCATCCAAAATGTCAGAAGGCACACACACACACACACACACACACACACACACACACACACACAAATCATCAAACATTGAATAACGGGCAAAATTCTTCTCCTCCTCTTCTTCCAATGTTATAACATGCTTCCATTTTTATAAAACATATCTGCATTTCATTAGAAACCACTCACAAAAAGGCTTCATCTGAAATGTCTGGATACACAGAACGTTCATCAAGCATAGCTAGAATGTGAAAATCTTTTCCTCCTCTTCAAATATTATTATTCTAAGCTCTTCCATTTGAAAAAGCATACTGACATTCATTAGAAACCACAACAACGATGCATTATCTGTAAAACGTATGGATTGACATTTTCATTAACATAGAACAATGCGCAAATCTCATCTCCTCTTCTTCAAATGTTTTTACACTCTTCCATTTGGAGCATGCCATTCATTACATATTAGAAAATGAGGCTTAATTATCTTAAATGTCTGGGTGCACACTATTTCATCAAACACAGAAAAATGTGCACAAATTACAACTTACCCTAGAGTTTGAATATATATATATATATGAAAAACATGGTCTCATGGAGATTCATGGCTGAGGATTACAGCCGAACACTTTTTCTTCTTCCTTCTCCTTTTTTTTTAACTTCTACTTCTTCCATTGAGATGCATTAATTTCATTTTTTGACTTGGGGATGGAATTTAGCTTTGTGCCCCTTTTTTCGACAAAAGGTTCGTTTGTTTTCTCTACTGAATGCTTAAGTAAACAAAAAGGCAGTTGTTTGCACATCATGTTCATCTCTTCTTAATAAAAAGGCAGTTATCATGCTGCTCCCAATTTGTGCAATAAAATCAATAAATGCGAAAATTCCAGATAGGATCATAACTGTTTGCATCCACTGAGCACTTTGAGCAGTACGTCCAAGTATCATTTCCAATGACAGGGACACATCTTTCTCTAGACTTTTCTTTGAAACGGCCACTAATGTCTGTTTGGTAATTACATATATATACCACGTATAACAGAGTATTAATATTCACAGAGTATATCCGATACACCTTTCTGCCTAATCATACTTAGCAACTATAGTAATTATTCATGATTCGTTTGGCAAATGGGTGTATCTAGAGATACATCCTTTTACCAAATTATATAGTTCTCTATCCAGGTACTGTTTGTGCGTCAAGGGTGCATACGTACATAATGATACACCCTACAACTTTTTGCCAAATCATGTAGTACACCTCACATGGGGGCAACATTTAACTCCAATAATAATGGGCAACCTACATGTTTTTTGGAATATGTGACCTTAATTGTGTGTGTGTGTCTTCGAAACAAACATTAAGTAATTGTATGCCACAACCATTACTGATTTGTTTTCTTGTTTTGTTTTGTTTTCATTTGCTTAGTTTTTTTTTTCTTTTAGTACAAGGTAGGATATATTAACGACCCCTGTTTTGTGTTTTTGTGTTTGTGTGTGTGTTTTTTAAATAAGAGTTTATTAAGCCAGTTTTAGCCTATAGTGACCACCTAGCTCCATACCACTAAAAATTAGGCCAAAATGAATTTTCAACTTTTCTACAGAGTTTAAAGGAGTAAGTTCTAAGCTTGAAAATGATATCTTGGTAGAATTTGCTCATCCTAACCCATTCAAATAGTGATAGAAATAAGAGGAAGTTATTAGGTAGAGTTCTCTAGAAATGGTAGAAAATAGGATTTATTAAGGATTATTAGGGTCACTTAGGCATGCAGTGCAGAATAATCAATGAAAAAAAAAAGTGGTCCAGAAAAGCCTGCTAATATCTCAATTCTGTACAAGTTTTAAGCTGCAAGGTTTTGGCAGTAGATATATTAGAGAAAATATTACTCACTCAGTTAAGATAACCTTTAAATTTGAGTTTGAGTTTGCCAAACTAACATGACATACATGTACATGTATTTTAGTCCATTACAGAGAATTTGAATTTGCAACTTTTTTTTTGCGGGGGGGGGGGGGGGGGGGAGTCTTGAGGTGGGCAGTAACATGATGCATTTGTTTATGTAAAATATCTACTTCACTCTTTTTTCCTCTTTTCGTCTTGACAGCTGGTGAAATAGAATGGCCTGGAGAGCAATTGCTGCATCTTCCCCATGGCCCCTCCATGACCGCAGTTGTCGGATATAGGATTGAGTGAATGTGGGCAAAGAGAGTGGGGTATCCTCCCGAAAAAATAATAATAATAAAAAATGTGCTGGTCATTACAGGAAGCTAGAAGGCAATGCAACTAACAGCTGAGCTTTATGACATAATACCACATTGTGCTGGAATCAGTCAAGTGTGAAGTATGGTGTGTGGAGATCAATGGGGCATGCAGGCAGTGATTGGCTTTTAGTCAAGGCGCTAATTCCTGTACGAGGCTTAATTAAGGAGTTCGTTCAACCTACCCCGCAGAAAAAGTTTGACCAGACTAGGTGGTAGATGGGACCTCTATGAACATCCCCAGGTAGTATGTGGTTCCAAATTGTGGTGTCAGTAGAATTTTACTGGCCACTTTTCATCATGATTTGTTGGAACAAACGTAAAAGAGTCTGCGCACGCCAAGACTATTACACGCACCACTAGCACTGCTACAGGCGCCAGTGCCAGTGCTCCGTGTAGTAGTCTTAGCGCGCATATACTTTTTCTTCGATAAACAAGGGTTTTGCATGCAAACCAACTTTTCACGCCAAGCTGGGTTCGGTGTAGTGTAGTTTCTAGCCGTTTTTATTTCGTCTTTATTTCAAGAGTTCAAGCAAGCCGAGTGAGAGCGCATACCCGGTGATTGTGACGACCGATTCGCAATCACTGGGTGTGTGCTCTCACTCCACTTAGCGCAATGTATGCAGCGGGCTTCTGCATAATACACAAGCTGCAACTCAGAGAAATAAAGACGAAAAAAAAAAAGGCTAGAAATTAAGACTAGGGTCGGTAAACGCTTGTCGCTATTTGGGGCACTGAAAACGACAAACTCACACAGTTTTTGCATTTATTTCATGAAGAATTCATCAAAACTGCATAAAACTATATATGTATATGTTGCTAGAGATGTCATCCATACAGTGGGATTCATTGTAAGTTATAATATTGTGCATGGTTACCATGGTAACCGGATGCCTAAAGGTGACTGGTAACCCCAAAATACCCCCTCCTGCTGCAAACATTGTTTTATCTTTAATCAATTCAATTCAATTCAATTCAATAATGGTTTTATTTCGATCGCATTGCAGTCAGAGACTGAATTGCACGATGTTACAAAAGTATAACACATACACAATATAGATAAAATAATGGTGAAATTATACAAAGAGCATTTCCATTATGAACACATCATATTATATTCAGTCGGATATGGACTCGAGAGGAAGTGAGGAAGGGAAGAAAGACAGACGGAGGTTCTGATAGGGATTATGGAGGCAGAAATGAGGGTGGGAGAAAAAGAAAGCGGGAGTCTGCGTAAGAAAAAAAAAACATAAACATCATCAGTTAAGATACATTTATAAGTTCAATCATTTGTATACAACTGTTCATTACTTCAAAATGCTGGAGCATTAAAAAAAAAAAAAAAATTAACAATTCCATGAAATGAATCATATCATAATAAAGATATAAACAGTCCGCGGAAGAAAAATGGAATTGATGAAATTATCAAATGTACAAAGACTAGAACAATTAACAGAATTACAAATATGCATATTTTCATAAAATAGATCAAATTCCTCAATAAAATTTACACTCTTTCATATCAAATAAAATATTTCGCATTATCTCGAAATCATCGTAAAAAAAAAAAACAAAAAAAAAAAAAAAACATTGGAACCCATAAGCCCAATCGAAACAGTAACCGTAACGGAGGGATAACTATGCAGGGGAGAAAGAAGGTGAGAAGAAGAGGAGTGTTACATAGTCTAGTGAAGAGTAAGAGGAATCAATGTAACCAAAAACTATAGCGGATGCGAGGGAAGATATGAGAGACTTAAAAAAAAAATTACCCCGAAAACAGAAACATAGCAGTCTGTCTTGTAAACATTCACATAATACTAACATGAGTTTCAAACATTGGTATTGACATAGGGGGAAAAACAACAAGAACAACAACGGACCGTGCATATCTGGAATTAAAAAAAATACCACGTATACACACATATGCATTACATATTTAAACGGACGTATTGCTCAAACGACATTGATAAACCTCAAATGAGAGCAAATTGCAAAAGTTTTGGAGGTTAAGTACAATGTACAATAAGTACAAGTATTTGTCACAAAAGAAAAGAAGGAGAGAGAGAGAGAGAGAGAGAGTGAAGAAAAAGAAATAACAGCTTGATCATAGACGATTCCATGTTGGAAGCGTACGTAAACACAATGCAATAGAGCACAATACAATACAATGCAAAGCTTAGAAAATGAATATTGCACATTTTGCATCCAGAAAGAAAGAAAGAAAAAAAAAATACATAAAGAGAGTGTGACCAATAAACCATTGGGATTGATATGCTAAAGCTTAATAGTGAATTGTATAACCGGACCATGTAGGGAGGAAGGGAGAAGAAGGAGAGGGAAGAGAAGAGAAGAGAAGAGAAGAGAAGAGAAGAGAAAGAAACAAACAAGACGGCCACTTGGCACACACACAAAGAAGCGAATTGTTGAAATCCATACTATATTAAATATATATATATATATATATATATATATATATATATATATATTGCACATCTGCTTTTTAGAATAAATAAACAAACATAAGTAAGGTCGTAGTATTAAGACCAAACAATGAATATAATGGAGCTTTACTGAGAGTTGTATAGCCGAACCAGGTATGGAATAGGACTTTGCTTCATTCTATTGGTTTTGCATCGTATCTCTTGAAAACTACGAGTGTGTCGTAACTGACGTTCAGTTTGACGAGTTGGTGGGATAAGGTCTCTGAATTCGGTGGATTCCATATACGGTGCGCCACCTATCGGTTGTAGCGGACAGGCCGAAATCCGCAATGCCTCATGGGAAAAAGTCGACATCAAATTAATTACTGTACTCGCATTATATGCATGCTGTATATGCACATGCAGCAGCGCAGCTCAGCTCAGCCGGCCGCGACGGGCGGACGGGCGCCCGGGCAGGTTGGCCTGAAGTAATAGGCCCTAACATGAGTAACGATAAAATCAACAAATCACAGAAAAAGCAAACTTACGCTGCAACACATCCACAGCCAGCAGAATGGACTAAAGCGTCTGTCGTGAGTAGTACCCATGTCATGCATGTAGCGTACCGTTCTGCCATTTGACGTTGCTCAGGCTTCACAGTTGCCTTGATGTAAATGTGGTCTGGGTGATTCTGGATGTGTCCCATATGGACATCTTCAACGTGATTGTCCTTAAACATAAGAACATAAGGTAGCCATCATCTTTTTGAAGCTTGCTAGCCTTTCTGGGGTCCAATCACATTGTTTGATACCGATCGCCAGGCGCTAGGCCAGTACAGTTACTGTACAGTAAACGGTGCATTGCGCATGCAGCTATATAGTGTCTACTGCGCTGCAGCGTAGCTCGCGCTCTATGTATAGCTAGCTGCATAGCTAGCTAGCGCGATGTCGACCCCAAAGTTGAAAATCGGCCTGTCCTCTACAACCGATAGGTGGCGCACCGTATATGGAATCCACCGAATTGCTGAGCGTTTCTCATAGACTTTTTGAAAAAGGACAAACAAAGCAGCTTTCTCCTTTCTTCCAAGTATTGAAGTTCATGCGCGAGCAGTATTTGGTCGTAGGTTGTGTAATCTCTTCCAAAGATAATACGAAGAGCGCGTTTCTGGATCCGCTCCAGTGTCGCGATTTGCTCTTTGTTAATGGCACCACTCCAGACGGGAACTCCGTATTCTAATATAGGCCTGATGTAACCATGGAATATCGCGATCATATCGGGGATTGGAAGATGATGGCGCTTCAATAGGCGTAACATGTAAAGCTTTCTGTTGGCACGTTTAACAAGGTCTGCAATGTGAGAGTCCCACTTAAGATCTTTTTGTATGGTGATACCGAGAAGTTTCACTGTGTCTACACAGTCAATGACACAGTTTTGAAGTCGAATAGGAACAATTGTCGGGGGGTCACGCATGAAAGAGATTTCCATCCTAGTACATTTGACAGGGTTGAGTTTCATTCCATTCATTTGAGACCATTCAGAGAACTGAGTAACCGTCAGTTGCATGTTGGATAGTTGATTTTGGGAGCGGCATTCAACGAGAGACACATCATCAACATACTTATACGCTTGAATACCGGGAGGGGGTTGGTAGTCATTGATCATTGCGAGGAAAATAATGGGACCTAATCGAGTACCTTGGGGGACACCTGCATGTATACTTGACCAGTCGGAGAGTGTGCTTTTGTAACGTACACATTGTTGACGTGAGGACAAAAAATCGGCGATCCAAGGAATCACAGAAGGGCGAACTCCTAGTTTGATGAGTTTAGTTATCGCTACAGAATGGTCGATTCGGTCGAAGGCTTTTGTAAAATCAGTCAGAACCAGCGTGGAAGACGATTTCGACTTCTCTGCATTCACGTACATGTGGTGCAAGATGTTAATGATGCAATGTGATGTAGACAAAAACTTCCGGTTTCCGAATTGATGTGGATCTAGTTTTGGCAGCATGTCGTTGAAAGTCCACTTGGATACAAAGCCTTCAGCGACCTTTGCAAAATGATCAGTAAGCGAGACGGGGCGTAGTTTGTCAAGCCTAGGTGGGGATGCTTTTGGGATCGGGATTACGATAGCACGTTTCCACATATCCGGAACGACACGTTGTTGTAGTGAAGAGTTAATGATATGTGCGAGTGGAGTGGCTAATTCGAATGAATATTCACGTATGATCCGTGCTGAAATCTCATCCGGTCCGCATGCTGTTTTTAGTTTGACTTTTTGTAGGGCTTTCTGAATTTCCCATGGGTAAATTGTTGGGCAAGGGCATGGGTGAGGGAGAAAGGCAGGAAGAAGAGCCAAATCTAATGGAGGTAAATCCTCTGAAATCGCGACGAAACATTCATTTATCGCGTCGGCAGTCGCCTTGAAATCAGAGGGCTCTATTCCGTCGATCACAAAGGGAGGAGGTTCACTTCTACTGCCAGTTAAGACACGGATTTCACGGTACCATGCGGTTGGATTTTCTCGTTTTAAGCGCTGTATTCGAGAAGAGTAGTATTCTTTCTTTGCTTTCCTGATTTCATCTTTGACACGGTTTCGGAGACATTTCCATTCAGTAGACCGCTTGTTATGGAACGCCACCTGACGACGTTTAATAAGTAACTTAATTTCGGCGGACATCCAGGGCTTGTCATGAGAGTGCAATTTTGCATGGCGTTTCGGGAAGTGTAGATCTATAGCGTCGCGAAGAGTCTGGTAGAACGATTCGCACTGGGCGTTGACGCTGTTGGCCGTTGTAACTTCTGACCAATCATGAGAGCTTATCCACCTGCCGAACGAGCGTTTGGCGCTGTCGGGCATAGGGCGGTTCACGCGAAGACTGGATATGTTGCTTGTCTTTTGCCATGGGGAGTGAGGTTGCCAAAGTATTGTCGCGTGGTCAGATGTTCCAATCGGAGACAAGATTTGAACATTGCAGTAATATTGGCTCACGTTGCTGATAATTTTGTCCAATATGCGGTCACCTCTGGTAGGTTGATTAACCACTTGAATGAATCGGTTATCTGTCAAAAGAGGTCGCACGTCTAGCTGGTTGAAATCGCCTGATAGAATGAAAGCAGCATCAGGATGGGATGTCGACAGCGTGTCGATACTGGTTAGAAGGTGTTCAATCAGTCTGTTCGCTGTCGTTGTGTCAGGCTGTGCGTAGTAAATAACAGCGCAGTTTTTTTATTGCATCTTATAGATGCAATAAAAAAACACATTTTTTATTGATTTTCGTTAAAAAAGTTTTCCCTGTTGCCATGGCAACCAGTATTATCCACTCAGAATTTAGTTGTCAATAACTCGAAAACTAAAGCCCATAATTTCAAAAAGCTCAATAAGCATGTCCTTCCTTCTGCATAAAGTGTACGACATCAGGTATATGTGACGAATGTTTTGAAGCATTCTCAAGTTACAGCAAAATTTGCAAGCAAAGGCATAATAAACGGCCATTGAACGAAAGATATCATTTTCGAATAGTAAAATGCCTGAAAAAGTTGCATCCGTCGTACTTTCAACACAAATTTGACTTCAAAGCATAGGCAAATGTATATAGTTTTTAATAACGTATGGACACAAATTTCCCTTAAAAATATGATGACTACAGAAAGCAAAGCCAATATTCTATAGTAGCTCTTTCGAGTATTTACAGAGCGATGGTTATTCAAAACAATCCTGGGAAAGAGCAGAGGAAAGCAATTGATTGTTTATGTTCTTAAAGGAAGTTCATTCAAGAATACCGATAAATTCCTTTCTAAAGAAGGAATATACACGTGCGCTGGATTATCCATCAAAGAATTAAACGTACTTTTGTGTTTATTAACTATTGTAATATATATATATATATATATATATATATATATATATATAATAATAAAATGAAATATCATGATATGTAAATCTTATTCAAAACGTGCAGTAATGAATTAATGCTGAGGAGAGAATGAGGGAAAAATCTTGGGCGTCTTTTCCCTTTTTATCCAGACTAATTTTACAGTGTAGAGCTCATCTACAATGAGTGATGTGCACAAAAGGCAAAAGAAACAAACCTGTCTAAATTCCAGATATTTTTGGGAGTTACCAATCACCTGTAGGCATCCGGTTACCATGGTAACCATGCACAATATTATACCTTACAATGTATCCCATTGTATTTCTGACATCTCTAGCAACATGTACATATATAGTTTTAAGGCGTTTCGATGAATCCTTCGTGAAATAAATGCAAAAACTGTGATAATTTTGTCATTTTCAGTGCCCCAATAGCGACAAGCGTTACCGACCCTAGTCTTCATTTCTAGCTGTTTTTATTTCGCCTTTATTTCTCTGAGTTACAGCTTGTGTATTGTGCAGAAACCCGCTGTATTGCGCTAAGCCGAGTGAGGGTGCATGCTCAATGATTGCCACAAAAAACGGTTCGGGCGTCACAATCGCTGGGTATGCACTCTCACTTGGCTTGCTTTAACTCGGAGAAATAAAGACGAAATAAAAACGTATGGAAACTACACTACACCGACCCCAGCTAAGCGTGAAAATTTAGGTTGCAGGCAAAAACCGATGTTTGTCGCGGAAAAAATCTTTGTACGCTAAGACTATAACACGCACCACTGGCATTGGCGCCTGTAGCAGTGCTAGTGGTACGTATAGTAGTCTTAGTGTGCGCAGACGCTTCCTCGAAGAATATGGTCATGTCGCAACTAAAATGGCCTGTAAAATTTCATTGATACCACAATTTGATATCACATACTACCTAGGAATGTTCCAGAGGGTCCAACCGACCACCCCATGCAGTTAAACCATTTCTGCGGGGTGGGTTGAACGAAGTCATTTTTTCTGGGTCGCTGCGCCTGGACTATTTGGCGAGTTATGGTCTATACAGTTACGTGCATGTACTGTACATGTATTACAAATAACAGGTTTAACCACGCACAAATCGTGTACACCCTCTGCAAGAGTCTGTTCTTCTTGAAGTATGCTACCTGATATATGTTAAGTACTTTGTATATGTTTGTGTTTTCTGTCACATTTCAACTTGTGAATAGGCTGTTCTTCTGTTCCAAAGAAATATATACTGAGGACAGTTGTTTTGTTGTTGTCATTTTGTTCTTCTTGTATTAAAAGATACAGTTAGACTGGGACCTTCAGTAGTACAGTGTACCTGAGAGTCACATCAAAAGTCAGCTTTGATATGACACTGCATCAAAATAAGTCATATCATAGGTCACAAAAGATCACAGGGGTTGTTTTCCCAGTAGACCAGATAATGGCATTTCAGGTCGACTCTGGTGTGTTTGCTTTTGGGTGTTCTAATGCAGAGTTATTGTTGTTGTGCAGTTGTTGCTTTTTTCTGTCTAATTTCAAAGTTTGGTAGCATAGTGAGCTTTGTGTAAGATTGTGTTGGGTTAAGGTTACTTTCGTTTTAAATAAGAGTGCATGCAATACAATGTAAATACATGAAAAGCTGTTACATGAAACAGCTAGCTACACTTTTGTAGGCCCACTGTACAAATCATAGAAGATTGCCTGTAATAAGTGTCCCATCAGGCGCTAGGGTAATCTAATGGTACAGATTCCTACACACCACAGTGCTAGAAGTGTTTTAGCTAAAGAGTTTCACAACAAATGTTTGTTTTAGACCCAATATGTGGTGCATTTAACCTGAAAGTGATGTAAACATAAACTGTGATTTTTTTTTTTTTTTTTTGGAAATTCTTAAAGATTGTGTGCTGTTGTTTCAGGACGTTTTCCTTTAGAATATTGAGCAACTTTTGATATAAAATTTGCATGTCCTGCATTCATGATTGCAGAGTTACTTCATGTTTTCACATGGCATACGAGAAAAATTCATTTTTTTTTTCATTCATTTTTGTGTAAAGATAATAGGGACTGGAATATTACAGATAGGCCTACTGTTTTCAAACTGTATTTTCCTGGGATTCTTCAAGCTAATGATATTTCGTGAATTACATACGTCAAATAAATCTTTTAGCCATGAAAGATTGAAATAAATTGTACATACGATTTAAAACAAAGAGGCTCTTAGGGGAAAAAATGTTATCAAAAGTAAACTCAATAGAACTGACAATGAACATCTTCCTACATATAACTTTGAACAGGGATTTCTAGGCAATACATGTAATGGACATCTAAAGGCTCGGACACAAATGCCTTTACGAACTGCTACGAACGCCGTACGAACGATTTTTAGACAATTTCGTAAGATTTTCTCAGGAAGGCCGTACGAAACCAGCGTTTGTAGACCGTTTGTAGACCGTTCGTAAGTTCGTAGCCTGGTCGATGGTCTTGTCCAAGATTTTTTTTTTTTTTTAACTTCTTACGAAACCTTCTCTTCGCAAGGCGGATGTACGAACGTCGTGCATCGTAAGTATTCTACGCAAGATTTTGCAGGGTCGAGAGACAATTCTAGAAGCCTTAAATTCTTATGATGATTGTAAGAACGCCTTAAGTTGTTCATAGAGGGCTCTATACCTCTTTCGTAAGAATGCCTTACGAACGGAGACTCGTAGGGCGTTCTTACGAACAACTCTTCGAGTTTGTAAGGCGTTCGTAAGGGACTCGTAAAGCGTAGGTACACAATATTTGTGCAACTGTTGAGTTTTAGGGGTATAAAGCCAAACGTGCGAAGTTCAAATCTTCACTTTGTTCTAAGTGTTCGACCAGAAAGCATTTATGTTAAATATGGGACCAAAAGGGAAGGCAATCAAATGGAAAAGAGGGAGATGAGGAGGAAGGAGCGAGAGGGGGAGAGTTGGAGCAACAATCTCCTTGTAGATGCAGCAGCAGTTGTAATATCCTTGGCACTACTGCCATCTTGAAGTATAAAACTTTCAACTTTTACAGAATTTTCGACAGGACACGACAGCATCTTTTTAACACCCCGACAAAATATACAAAAAATCGTAAATCTTCTTAAGATGACTTGAGAGTGCCGTGAGTTGCACGTACGACCATGTTACGACAAAAAGAAATCGTTAGATGGCCGTAAGTCTGACGAAAGAATAACTCAAGGCATTCTTACGAAAAACGTACGAATTCTAGGGCCATAAATCATTTCGTTTCTCTAAAAGGTCTTAAGTTGTTCTTGCGAATTAAACAGCGTTCGAACGAAATTCGTAAGAACGCCGTATAAGAATTTGTGCCCCATCTACAAATCTCTACGAACTCCAGAATTCGTACGAATAGTGACATTCGTACGAATGCATCGTTCGTACGAATCTTTGTAACCGTAGCTTTAATCTAAATATATATAATAAAATATCTGAAAAAAATTGCATATTTGCATTATCAAGAATATGTGTAAAAATGTGAGAGTAATATTGTTAATTTATGTGACTATGCATTCATGTAAAAAATAACGAACTATTTGTATACCAAATTTGGTTGCAATAGGAATGATCAACAGCCGAGCAATTAGCGGGACCCTTTATCCCCCACCCTCATTTTTTTCACGCCTCCAGCATACATGTACCCCTGTCCCCAGTCTCTTTTTAAGGTTATTATGGACACTTGACTTCTAAGTTCCATTTCTTTAGCATTACTGAATGATTGATCAAATTACGTTTTTTTTTTATTTTTTTTTTTAAGTTTCATACTGTATGTGCATGAGAGTGTTTCTATTGCTGTTTGGATTGCATCTTTTCGTTTTTATGTTGGGGGAGACGGGCTAGAAATTTCCTAGTTTAGCGAGTTTTGTATAAATGCCGAACGATGTTCTCCTTTCGAATTTTATTTGCGCTCAAAAGTATTCTAATCGCTACAACACGTAATCCTTGAATATGGATATCCAAACCACTCAAAATGAAAGGTCTGGTTGTGACCAAATTTCCTCCCAAGAACTTTCTGTTGCTTTCGCAATGTGGCATCACATGTTTGCAACAAGTGAAACTTTGGACGTAAGCCAAACAGCATACTTTTTAGAAACTGTTATACATGTCTGAGTAGACTGCTTGATACTAAATTTCTTCTTACCTTCATTTCTCTGATCCTGACATTGCTGCTGAATCTTGTTTGGGTGTACGATGCGTGTGTGATAAGAACATGGTGTGTGCATCTAGAATAGGGCTGATACGTTTTTTGTTTTTGTTTTTTCCATTTTTGCACAACAATTATGCCATTTAATGACTGTTCTTTGTATAATCTTGTTTTGGGCCCCCAACAACAAGCACTACAGATGTTTCAAAATGGTCCTGGTGAATATTATACGCTTTGCTGTTGTTTTTATTGCGTACATAATTTAATTCTTATTCATTTTGTGCCGAATAGAATTGAATTGAATAAGAAATGAATTTGCTGAATGCAGATTCATTGCATGGCAAGGTCAATGGATTGTACGAAGGCAATTTGGGCAAGAAAAGTGGTTGCAACACTGTCACAAAGAATCAATATAAAACGAAAAAACAATAAAGACCCAGTTAAATATATCCATGGCATAATTAAACGGTGATGGAGGAAACTTCCTGTATGTCAGGCACTCCACAACGTGTTTGCACTTTAGGGTCGTGATGCAGCCCTGGGGGTTGTACTTCCACATCAGTATATAGCCTCGGCTGCTGCTGGCTATTAAAGTCGGACGATCGTCACCCCTGAGGCCTCACGCTCCTAATTCAACTCGCGCATTGCCTACCGGGAAGGCAGTACGAAAGATGAGGTAATGTTATTTTTTACCAAAAAAATCATTAAAAATCAGTCAAATGAAAAAATGCCACTTTTGGTAGTGTTTGACATTGCTTGAGGACAGGAGCTTCTGCAGGTTATGAAGAAGTTGAATGAATCAGGGTTTTTGTATTTTTAATGATTTTTTATTGATGTATGAGGTAATTTGCTATTTCTATCATTTTTGAAAGTGACTGTATGACTAGTCTCGTATGGAGGCTCTTAATTTTTTTAGAGCTGGACAACATCCCAAAATAATTATATTGTTTGCTTGAAAGCAGAGAAAATTTCCCTTCATCTGCTTCAATTTAAAAAAATTCTATGATTCGATTGATTTTTTATGATTCATAGAATATGCTGCATTTAACACAGGTTTCTATGGGAGCCTGGAAAAGGAGCGTGAGGCCTGTACTGTGAGACTGGTAGGCAGTGGGCGTGAGAGTCGTCTGCTAGAATGCGATGTTCTCGCCAGCAAACGGCGTGCAGAGTGTACGGGAAGGTTCCCGAGGTTACTGCCATGGTACCTGCTAGCTTAAATTCGGAAATATTCTTTAAGGGGTAAGTCAGACCACTAGTAAACAAGTGTAGTCCTATTTCTAAGGTAGTCCTTGCCCTTAACTCTTACCATAGAACTAAAGTTGAATCCATTGCCGACCCAAAGTTAGATTTCAGCCCCAAATCAGATTCTAACCCCAAATTTAACCCTAACACTAGCTTTTAAAACCCTTAACCTAACCCTAACCCAAACCCAAACCCTAACCCTAACTCTATAACCATAGCCCTAAAGTTGAATCCATTGCCGACCCAAAGTTAGATTTCAGCCCCAAATTAGATTCTTACCCCAAATTTAACCCTAAAGCTGTTAAAACCCTAACCCTAAAAGTAAAACCCTTTTAACCCTAACCCTATACTAACCCTAACCCTAAACCCTAACCTAACCCTAACCCTAAATAACCCTAACCCTAACTAACCCTAACTAGCCCTAACCCAAACCCTAACCCTAACCTAACCCTAACCCTAATCCAAACCATAGCCCTAAATGCCAACCCAAAGTAAGATTTCTGCCCGAAATCAGATTCTAATCCCAAATTTAACCCTAGCTGCCTATAACATTGAACAAGGCTCAAATTTAACCCAGTCTAAGCTAGTGTAGAACTCTAGTCTAAAGTTAGACCGAGTAACTTACGCCCTAGCCCTCACCCTGCCTAGCTTCCCCTCGTCCTATAACTGTGGGCCTATATCCTTAAGTTTACTTCTACACCTCAAAACTAGCACCCAGTGACAGTGTAACTGTATTATATTTTCACTTTTACTGTGAAAATGGAGAGCAATGTGTGTAAAAACTGTGATGAACGTGCTTGGTCCCATGCAGACAGTGGTTTTTTGTGTTGCAAGTTTCCTTGTACTTGTAGTACGAATTCATGTTCACGCACCAGCCACGTGCCATTTATTCACCACTCATGGTCTACACATTCACTCCATTGCATTTCATTCTAACAACGAACTCAGCATCATTCTCTCAGAAAAACGTAGCAGGACTATCAGTTTTCAAAGTGTCATAGTCATTTACTGACATTTAATGACTGAGATTGTGTTAATGAATAGTATATCTGTGTTGCAGGCTGTCATACAAAATATTCTGGTCCTGGATCTGAGGGAGCCAGCAGGTTTGTTCATGAATGTTTTTATACAACAGTGTTTGTTTGTTTGTTTGTTTGTTTGTTTGTTTGTTTGTTTGTTTGTTTGTTTGTTTGTTTGTTTGTTTCTTTCTTTCTTTCTTTCTTTCTTTCTTTGTTGTTGGTTTTTTGAGGGGGGGGGGGGTGTTTTATGGCAACAAGCAAGAAGATTTGGATATGCATGCGGAAGAGTGGAGCAAACATTATTCAAAACAGTTAGAAATTAAGATGGACAAGAGTGCGGGTGATGATCCAGTGGTATGCTGGCTTAATTTTTACAGGCCGAGTCAATAAGGCTGTGACCATGTAAATGTGTTGGAATAATAATACTGGAGAACAGTGAATAAAGAACACTTGCATTCTGACTCCAGATCCAAGCAGTCAAGCAACTAACTAACCCCACAAAACATAAAATGTATAAACCTGTACTCATGCTCTCTGTTGTTCCCCTTATGTAGGGCCATTCTGTAGGCGCGTCCTGGACCCCCCCCCCCCCCCCCCATTTCCCATCCTATCTTATTCTATCCTTCATATTCTAACCTCTGTGAACTCTAATCCCTACCTTATATCGAATTTTACAGTGATAAAGTACATCATAGTATATTTATGGCCTGGTGGTGGGCTCAAATGCTCCATGGAACAGTGAAATTGAACTTCCCTTTCTTGCTCATTGAACTTAAATATTTACCTTGATGTAATATGAATAATTATTTTGATATTTTGGGAGGTTTTCAGGGTATCCAGCATTTAAACCTTCAAATTGGACTGAATGAATGTCATTGAATTATTGTCTATTTGGGCCCTACATCCAATTTCACCAAACCCAAGGTATAATGCCAGCAAGGGTGCATTGATTGGATTTCAGCACATGGTGCATTGTAGCTTGATGGGGTCCACTCTGCTGAAAACAAGCATGAAATGTAGAAAGTTTTATATCGTTGTAGTCGGAATTAATATCTCTACAAGATGAAAGCGTTAAAAAAGTGTTTGGAAGCACTTGACTGCTCTATAGGCCTCACGCTCCTAATTCAACTCGCGCATTGCCTACCGGGAAGGCAGTACAAAGATGAGGTAATGTTATTTTTTACCAAAAAAATCATTAAAAATCAGTCAAATGAAAAAATGCCACTTTTGGTAGTGTTTGACATTGCTTGAGGACAGGAGCTTCTGCAGGTTATGAAGAAGTTGAATGAATCAGGGTTTTTGTATTTTTAATGATTTTTTATTGATGTATGAGGTAATTTGCTATTTCTATCATTTTTGAAAGTGACTGTATGACTAGTCTCGTATGGAGGCTCTTAATTTTTTTAGAGCTGGACAACATCCCAAAATAATTATATTGTTTGCTTGAAAGCAGAGAAAATTTCCCTTCATCTGCTTCAATTTAAAAAAATTCTATGATTCGATTGATTTTTTATGATTCATAGAATATGCTGCATTTAACACAGGTTTCTATGGGAGCCTGGAAAAGGAGCGTGAGGCCTGTACTGTGAGACTGGTAGGCAGTGGGCGTGAGAGTCGTCTGCTAGAATGCGATGTTCTCGCCAGCAAACGGCGTGCAGAGTGTACGGGAAGGTTCCCGAGGTTACTGCCATGGTACCTGCTAGCTTAAATTCGGAAATATTCTTTAAGGGGTAAGTCAGACCACTAGTAAACAAGTGTAGTCCTATTTCTAAGGTAGTCCTTGCCCTTAACTCTTACCATAGAACTAAAGTTGAATCCATTGCCGACCCAAAGTTAGATTTCAGCCCCAAATCAGATTCTAACCCCAAATTTAACCCTAACACTAGCTTTTAAAACCCTTAACCTAACCCTAACCCAAACCCAAACCCTAACCCTAACTCTATAACCATAGCCCTAAAGTTGAATCCATTGCCGACCCAAAGTTAGATTTCAGCCCCAAATTAGATTCTTACCCCAAATTTAACCCTAAAGCTGTTAAAACCCTAACCCTAAAAGTAAAACCCTTTTAACCCTAACCCTATACTAACCCTAACCCTAAACCCTAACCTAACCCTAACCCTAAATAACCCTAACCCTAACTAACCCTAACTAGCCCTAACCCAAACCCTAACCCTAACCTAACCCTAACCCTAATCCAAACCATAGCCCTAAATGCCAACCCAAAGTAAGATTTCTGCCCGAAATCAGATTCTAATCCCAAATTTAACCCTAGCTGCCTATAACATTGAACAAGGCTCAAATTTAACCCAGTCTAAGCTAGTGTAGAACTCTAGTCTAAAGTTAGACCGAGTAACTTACGCCCTAGCCCTCACCCTGCCTAGCTTCCCCTCGTCCTATAACTGTGGGCCTATATCCTTAAGTTTACTTCTACACCTCAAAACTAGCACCCAGTGACAGTGTAACTGTATTATTTTCACTTTTACTGTGAAAATGGAGAGCAATGTGTGTAAAAACTGTGATGAACGTGCTTGGTCCCATGCAGACAGTGGTTTTTTGTGTTGCAAGTTTCCTTGTACTTGTAGTACGAATTCATGTTCACGCACCAGCCACGTGCCATTTATTCACCACTCATGGTCTACACATTCACTCCATTGCATTTCATTCTAACAACGAACTCAGCATCATTCTCTCAGAAAAACGTAGCAGGACTATCAGTTTTCAAAGTGTCATAGTCATTTACTGACATTTAATGACTGAGATTGTGTTAATGAATAGTATATCTGTGTTGCAGGCTGTCATACAAAATATTCTGGTCCTGGATCTGAGGGAGCCAGCAGGTTTGTTCATGAATGTTTTTATACAACAGTGTTTGTTTGTTTGTTTGTTTGTTTGTTTGTTTGTTTGTTTGTTTGTTTGTTTGTTTGTTTGTTTGTTTCTTTCTTTCTTTCTTTCTTTCTTTCTTTGTTGTTGGTTTTTTGAGGGGGGGGGGGTGTTTTATGGCAACAAGCAAGAAGATTTGGATATGCATGCGGAAGAGTGGAGCAAACATTATTCAAAACAGTTAGAAATTAAGATGGACAAGAGTGCGGGTGATGATCCAGTGGTATGCTGGCTTAATTTTTACAGGCCGAGTCAATAAGGCTGTGACCATGTAAATGTGTTGGAATAATAATACTGGAGAACAGTGAATAAAGAACACTTGCATTCTGACTCCAGATCCAAGCAGTCAAGCAACTAACTAACCCCACAAAACATAAAATGTATAAACCTGTACTCATGCTCTCTGTTGTTCCCCTTATGTAGGGCCATTCTGTAGGCGCGTCCTGGACCCCCCCCCCCCCCCCATTTCCCATCCTATCTTATTCTATCCTTCATATTCTAACCTCTGTGAACTCTAATCCCTACCTTATATCGAATTTTACAGTGATAAAGTACATCATAGTATATTTATGGCCTGGTGGTGGGCTCAAATGCTCCATGGAACAGTGAAATTGAACTTCCCTTTCTTGCTCATTGAACTTAAATATTGTCACGCGAGAGGGGGGGCCGGGGGGGAGAAAGAAATGAATCCTTCTGGCTGCCACTAATACAAATGTGACATGGGGAGTTGGAGACCTATAATCATACTAAATTGCTGCCACCAGTTAATCTTTGAAAGGAATTAACAAACCTTATTCAGGAGTGTTATACTACTCCAGTTCTCAATGTTATCACAACACTGTTACACTAACGAGAGTCTGGCCATTATCTGATCGTGTGATGTGGATGGTAATGTCATTGTCACTGAGCATGTTCGTTGGAACCGAGTGTTTTGAGTACCTGCTACAACACCATGATCACGTGATCTCAAACCGCGCGAATTACCTGATTCGTACATCACATGTGAGCTAGCTACGCGTATGTGCAGAACTGTGGAGTGTGGATCACCACTGACCGTGAATATCAAAGAATCGTGTTATTTCCTCAGTATGGTAAGTAGACTGTGATATTTGTATGCCTCTTTGTGAATGATCATTTCTAGACTATGATAAGCTATGGATTCAATTCATTCTCTATAAATTAAGGAATTTACGTACTGATACTGGTGTTCTTGTAGCTATCGTCAATCACTCACTGGCACTGCACTGCACATAGAGTCTACATCATACACTGCACTCACGTCATACAAGTTATCCTTTGACGCAGTCTCAAGATCTAGAACAGTGTACTAACACGGAATCCGCATTTCAATGCACACATGACAAACACGACCTCACTCTCTTATCACTGTACATCCATACATCTTCCTAGGTCTCCTAGTAGCATTTCTACATAATTGGGTAACTATCAACTGTAGATGTTGAATTGTTATGTAGATATAGCACGAGTTGTTTAATCGATGACTGTTCGTTTTCTCGAAGTCTACGAGGGTGGTTTGGTATCTTGCATGTTTATAACCAACAACTAATTTCCTGTACCATACTAATCTGCACCATTCTACATCACCATTCATTCTGCCAACAACTCCTTATTACTGTAGACACACAGATATCATAACTAGACTTTACTTTACAAGCACTGCACATCACATCACAGACTCAACAACTTCACATTCACGTGGGTATCGGACAAGGGAAATAAATCATTGTCTGAGAATTTTGGGTAAAGTTCAACGGAACTTTAATTCCGGAGGCAATCTCAACATCCTCCATCAATAAACAATCATCAATAATGAATTCTTTTTACACAATATACATTTTGAGATAGAGCCATGTCGAGAATATAAGAGCCATGTCAAGAATATGAGAGCCATGTCAGCGTACACCTTATAATAACTACAGAATACCTTATAATCTCTATAACCCTATCTGTTATAAGTTAAATCTTCCATACACTTCCTATACTTTCAGTCATTTTATCCCCACACCTGAAATAATACTAGATATTTCCCTATCAATAAAACTACATTTATACTTATACTCCTTGGAGTTGTATTGGGTCGATGTAATTGTTCATGCTCTTAAACCGACAAACTGCGCTCCACAATGATTCCAGGATCATTGGTTCTTATCTGGCGTAACTAGCTTGACTTTATGCGTTATCCTCTGTAACCCATGTTACATAAACCATCACGTCCCAGCCAATAAAGTATCCAACCTAATAAAATTGTAACCCCACACATCACGTTCTGCCTTATACCAAATTCCAGATCCACGTTCCCCCTCTTCTCCGAGCAATAAAACCAAATAACCACTCCTAGCTTCTGACCCCACTCACTATGTCGGTGCGAGCCTAGCTAATAACCGGTACACCTTCAACTCCAAAATTCTCTATACAGCCTCAGGAACTCATCCCCTATATAGACAATTATTCAGGCTAACAACATAAAAAGCTTTCCTCTAGGCAATCACAGTTCGTATACTAACTTGTGGCCTCGGCCCTCACTGTCTGAGCTTGTCAAGTAAGCAACAACAAATCCATAACGACAATACGTCTTATTCCTAGCTGATACCCTTAACCCTAACCATTATTATTCCATTTTATATCACGACTCCTGACATACGATACTCAATAGCTGACCTTCATCTGACATGACATAACTTACTACTAAGCTCTACAAGCATTTTCTTGTCATTGTTTTTGTCATTTGTTTACAAAAGAAATTCAATAACTGAAAACCAACTATTTGAAAACGAGAACAACTAACAACTATCTCCAACTAGCTCAATCACATAGCAACGGACAACCTCACATTTTCCTACAAGATATCATCAGAAATGTATCCGTCACTGATATAATCGCTCATGACCGGAATTTCTACAAATTACACCGACACTGGAGAATATCCTCTCTAGAATTCTATCACATAGCATATTATTAGCATTGACATATATCTGGTTGCTGCATCTGTTTATAACATATCTCTGTTTTGTGGCATAAGCAACGTACGGTGTTCACTAAATTCTCATTAACATTTCTAGTTGTTGCATAAAGCAACAGTGTGTACATTTAATAATTAGACAACAATAACATATTTGATTCGTTTGTTGCATAATGCAACGGGATGTACGCTTGACCTAACATACCAACTACGTCACTGCTGAACGCAGCACGTAAGTGACCATCATGGCTAATTAATTTGCGATCTAAGAAATGTTTGGTGTAAAGCCCTACAAAAGAAAAGAAGAGAGAATAATTCCCAATAAATGTATAAATGTACCAAAATACAAAACTTCTCATGACTTAATCATTCCTGTTGACTTGCTATATTTTACATACAACTATTGTACTGTCATCTATCCACTTCTTTGCAAAATACACAGAATGGACAACAAAATATTCCACAAATTCTATCTCTTCATCACTCAATCAAAATATTCCATGAAAGATTAAACAGAGTTTCTTGTCATAGTTCTGACTGCAAAATCAAATACTTGCTATCTTATATCTTATCTGTATAATTATATGCACTGACAATAATCCTAACAGCAAAATATATGAGGACATTTCTACTCACGTTGAAAGGGGATTCGCTAACTGTAGGGAGAAATGGGAGAACAATTCAACTGTTTAAATCTGTTTAGAGGCTGTATTCTGTTTTCTTCTTCTTTCTCTTCTAACTGTTCTAAACGCCTTATCTCTCGACAAGACAAATTTTCTCGTTCAGGCGACCCCTTTATATACCCTCGGGCCGATCCGAAATTACCATTGGTTCAATGTTATGTAATACGACACCCGCGAACTAATTAATATTTATGGGGAACAAATTGCGCACGCATCGTACTTGTACTGCGGGAGATTCAAATATATCATGGGGAATCTGGTGTTGAAATAACAAAAACTAGTATTTATCCTGAAAATATCTTGCTTAATAATCATAATTGTTGTGAGAAACAACTTCAATCCATTCAATTTATTATAACACTCATGAATATGGACTTCACATTTGGCGTAACTCGAGATCGTTATACTGCGTAAATACCAGTCCCACATGTGGAATTATCTGTATGGCTGTCACATGAACATCACATGAATTCTCGTCTTCTCGTGGAAGACTGTACTCTTTTCTCATCTTTAAACAACGGGCCTCTGTATAATCTATCAGTTCAAAAACAGATTGCAGTCTGTCACTCGAAATTAAGAAAAATCAGGTCACTTTTATGGGGTGAAGTACCGTCTTCGCACACCGTACATATACAATACATGGCTATGTATACACTGTACACTGTGTAGTAACGTTGCAGGGAAAACAAGGTCACCTTGAACTTTCGTCGTACCGTGTGTGTGTGTACACTCAGATCGCACTTACATATCCCTTAATGCTTTAGAATTCAGAAATGAATCGGGGGGGGGGGGGGTTTAAAAAAATGAATTTAGTCAAAGATCGAGGGGGTTTCCTTCACACTACCCCTTCACCACAAGTCGATGTCCCCATCGACAGCATTCAGACATTAATTTACTACTGTATCATACTCATAGGCTCTTCTCATGTCAATATAATTCAACAAGCTCTTTTACAACATATTTTCTCAACATATTTGGCTCTTCTCATATCAATATAATTCAACAGGCTCTTTTACACACAAATTTCCTCAACAATCTAGCTCTTCTCATTAAAAAAACATAAAATTCAGAATATATACACATCCACGTCCATAGCAGATCTAACACATTGGAAATACGACTTCATGAGCGCAAAATATACACTTTCACACATTTGTATAATTTCTCTGAATCATTAACCACAGTTTCCTTATTTTCTTGACTTTCTTAAAAATCATCTCAAAGTTTACATTTATCAGCTTTAACCTGACCTCATGCATTGAAGAATTTACATTTCCTCCTCATGTCAAAATAATGCAACTTTTTACAAACTGCCACAATAACTTCTGTGTTCAGTATTAAAATAATCATTTCACACAACACCAATACCTCTTCCTATGATACTCCTCGTACCATTATCCCAAAATTGCAGTCAATACGATATTAAAATATATAGATAACATCATAGAACTAGAACACCATAATCAAACTAGATCTTTGTACAGTACATGTAACATACACTTTTGAAATTATTGGAATTATCCTATACTACACATTTCATTTACAACTCAATCAACCAATCATAAAATACATCTATTGATCATCTGATGAGAACAACTTATTTACACTAGCACGTAACGCTTAGTCCTCATTTGAGAGTGCGGGTGCCTCAGGTCTGCTCGTTTCCACAGTTCTCTTAACAAGTTCGATGTTTCCATTGACTTCCTTGTAGAAGCTTGCATGCACTGTGATTTTCGTTATTCTCCTGAACCCTCTCTTCATTTTCTTGATTCTTATGATTACTTCATCTTCACCTTCGCTATCCCCAGTGTCCCCAACAACATAGTACGGCCTCTTTGTAGTGGTTCTGCAAGTGCTGCATGAACTAGCGCTGCTGGTACTGGCACAGTCCCAGTCATTGTCTGACCCGAATAACTCGAGTTCTGCTTCCTTACGTTCATTACTCTTCTGATTCTTCTTCTCTTTAGGTGTAGTGTCGCTTGTAGTGGCTGTCGCTGTTACCGTCGCTGTGATGTTCTGTTTCTGTGTTGGTTTCTTCTGTGTGTTGGGTGTTGTTGGTTTCATTTATGTTGCTTTGACTTGTGTCACCGTCGATTTCTTTAGTTCTGTCTCTGTAGACTTCTTCATCTGTGTCGTTTCTGTTTTCTTCTTTTGCGTAGCCTGTACGGGTGCTGTTGACTTCTTTTGTGTTTTCTCTGGTGTTTGCTTCACCTGTGTTGCTGTTGGTTTCTTCTTTTCACTCACAAACTTTGGCGTTGCTTTGCTGTAACTGAGGTACTCAACTTGCTCTGTTTGGGTAGAGTGTTTTTCCTCATAGTGTTTCAGCATCAACATTCTTGTCTCCTCTTCTTTTCCACAGACACGGCACTTGAGTGTTAGTTGGGTGGCATGGCGAAATTTGAGATGAAACTGATAATCCGCCATTGTCGTGAAGCGCTCCCAGCAACTGGGCTGATCGCAGGATATCATCTGTAATAAAGCAAAATTAGAGAAACACACCCTTCCATCAGAATACTGTAATAGGTTAACCAACATTATGCACTGTCTCTGTATCTAATAGGTGGATTTCTGTTCCTGTCTGGATTACGTCTCACACTGTGATTCAACCAGTTGGCTAGCGGCACGCCTGTATACAGCTTGAGTCTGTCAATGTGAACGACCTTGGGTTTCCCCTTTACTGACTGTTGGATACGATACACCACATCGCAGAGTTTAGTGACCACCATGAATGGCCCCTTCCAATGGAAAGTAAGTTTTGGGCTCACTCCTCTCTTTCTTGTTGGTTCATAGAGCCACACCCACTGTCCTACATCAAAACTACGAAATACTGTGTTTCTGTCATACTGGTTAGCTTGTCTGTCAGCAGCAATGCCTAATTTCTCTCGTGCTCTTTCATGTGCTTCTTGTAAGTTTTCTCTAACATCTGTCACATAATCTTGTTCTTCTATATTTGCAGGTACTGGAGACTATAGCATCAAGTCAACTGGCAGTGTGATCTCCCTTCCTAACATCATGAGAGCAGGGCTTTCTCCAGTAGACTCCTGTACCGCAGATCTGTATGCAAGCATGGCGAATGGAATCTTGTCATCCCAGTCTCTCTGTTCTTCTTCTGGATCAAGCAGTGATTTCAGTATGCTGAGCAAGGTATGATTGAAACGTTCTATGAAACCATCTCCCTGTGGGTGTAGGGGGCAAGTCCTGGTTTTCTTGATTCCCAACATCTTACACATCTCTGCTACCACTTTAGATTCAAAATTTCTGCCTTGATCACTGTGAATTTCTTTTGGAATTCCATAACGACAGATGAATTCCTGTACCAGTACTCTAGCAACTGTTTCTGCCTCTTGGTCTGGTATTGGAAATGACTCGATCCACTTGGTAAAATAATCACCAATAACAAGAATGTACTTATTCCCACTATCTGTTTCTGGTAATGGACCTAGAATATCCATAGCTACTCTTTCTAACGGAGCACCAACTCTGTATTTCTGTAACGGAGCTCTGTTCTTCTTAGGAGGATTCTTCGTTCTTGCACAAACATCACATCTTTTTACCCACAGTCTGACATCAGCAGCAAGGCCAACCCAGTAGTACCTTCTCTGTACTTTATGAAGCAACTTGTTCACTCCAAGATGTCCTGCTGTGATGGAACTGTGTAACTCTTGTAATATAGTAGAATGCATTGACTTGGGAAGTACAATTTTCCATGTCACTTCTTTCCCATCAGCAGATTCCCATTTCCTCATGAGAACTCCTTCTTGTATCTGTAATAAGTTCCAGTGCACCCAATATGTCTTGGTTGCGGAAGAAAGATGTGAAATTTCCTTCCAACTAGGTTTATTTTCACCCGTCTCTTTCCACCTCAGTACATGCTTAATATCACTGTCCTGTAACTGTGCCTGTCTTATCTCCTCATTAGAAATCGATGAGAAGTTAATGGCTTGAATCTTCTCAAAATTCTGATGCTTTGCTGTCATGTTGCCTAATGACTGCTCACATCTGTTATCATCTTCCTATATATACAAGGATAATCCATCAAAATAGTAACACCAACTATCCAACAAATTGTAACACAACACTTAATTTATTACTCTACTGTTACTTCTACACATTCCTCTAATCAGATTCTACGAGGCATCATCTCTGTTTGCATCATCGCAGAAGTTCGCTACTTCAGACTAACTGTTGTCGGAATAAGCAAAGTAGCATCACATCACAGCACTCTTTTACACTGTTTGCAAGGTCGCCGTGAAAGTCCATCTGCATTAGAATGGGATCTCCCAGGTCTGTGCTCAATGGTAAGTTGATACTGTGTAATTACTTCTAACCATCTAGCTAACTGTCCCTCTGGATCTTTAAAGTCTAACAACCAACGTAATGCACTGTGATCTGTTCTCACTGTTACTTGCTGTCCATAAAGATAGTGTCTGAAATACTTCAGAAAGTACACCACAGCTAAAAGTTCACGTCTGGTGACACAATAATTCTGTTCTGCTCGATTTAGAGTCTTGCTTGCATAGGCGATTACTCTTTCATTTCCATCTTGCTCCTGAGAAAGCACAGCACCTATGGCATAATTACTGGCATCTGTGTCGAGAATGAAATCAACATCGAGTTGCGGGTAGGCTAGAATTGGAGCTGTCGTCAGCATCTGTTTCATTGTGTTGAACGCTTCATCACACTCTGATGTCCATTTGAACGGCTGTTCCTTCTTGGTCAGATTGGTCAGAGGTTTGACTACGTCAGAGAAGTTGAGAATGAATCTCCTGTAATAGGATGCTAATCCTAGAAAACTACGCACTTCTGTCTGGCTGGTAGGTGTCGGCCATGATTTCACAGCTTCAATCTTTGCTGGATCTGTCTTTACACCATCAGATGACACGATATGCCCCAAGTAGAGTACTTCTGTCTGGAAAAGATGACATTTCTTTGGCTTGAGCTTTAGGTTGGCATCTCTCAGTCGCTGTAGTACTATTTCCAACCTGGCAATTACTTCTAGCACTGTAGGACCGAACACAATTACATCGTCGAGATAGATGAGGAGTATTTTCCACTGTAGTCCACTGAAGATGTTCTCCATCAATCTCTCGAAAGTAGATGGTGCATTGCAAAGTCCAAAAGGCATAACCTCGAACTGGTACAATCCTCCTGGTACTACGAATGCAGATTTCAACTTGGCGTCTTCATCTAGGGGAACTTGCCAATACCCAGCTGTTAAGTCTAATGTACAAAAGTACTTGGCACCTTGTAATGCATCTAGTGAGTCAGCAATGCTTGGCAGGGGAAAGGAGTCTTTTACTGTGTGCTCATTAAGAAGTCTGTAATCAATGCAGAACCGCTTGGATCCATCTTTCTTGTTTACTAACACAATGGGAGACGACCATGGACTGATTGATGGCTTAATGATTCCACGCTGTAACATGTCTTCAATCTGTTTCTCTATCTCTTCTCTCTGCCCTATTGGATTGCGTCTCGGTCTCTGTCGTATTGGTGCTGCACACTGTGTGTGGATACTGTGCTTGATTTTGTCAGTCCTTCCAATATCATGATCACCTTTGGAGAATACATCACTGTACTCACTGAGTAGAGCAGCCACACTAGAATGGTACTTGTCATCGATACTGTGTTTAGCTCTTGTATAAATGTCTGTCATATGCTCTGGTACTTCAGACTGGTTGACCATCATCACAAGCTTGTTTCCATGACGATCTGTACATGAGATGATTTCATCTTGAATTTTCACAAACATCTGGTCACAGTTGATTTTGGTACTTGTCTTCTGTAAGAAATCCATGCCGATAATACCGTCCACCTGTATATCAGCTATCACCACGGGTACTTCATACTCCTGTTCGCCAAACTTCATCTTTATTGTAGTTTCTCCATACACACCAATGGGAGCTCCATTTGCTTGCAGCAACTGGGTATCTGTATCACAAATCTCTAATGTCTGTAATGGATGAGTCTCATTCAATGCAGTCATAGACACAATAGTAATTGTAGATCCTGTATCAATCAATAGATGCCTAGTCTCATTTCCAAACTTTACTGGAACATACATCGCAGGATTAACGTCACGTACTGTACAAACAACTGGATTTCTCTCAACATCCTGTAACTCTAATTGCGTGGACCTGTATGACTGTCTGGCCGCCCCGCGGTCCTTCGAGTAGGCCCCAAGTAGTTTCCCTTTGGTTTGGTGCAGACTGTACTCATATGTCCATATTCACCACAGTTGTAACACTTGATTCTTGACTGATTCAACTGTTTCATCATCGAGATAACATCATTCAGATTCTGCTTCAACTCTTGTATCTCTCTCTTCATCTTCTCATCTGCAGGTGCTGGACTGTTACTCTCCACTGCCCGAACATGACGAGGTCCCCTGATTCTCTCTCTAGCTCTTTCAGCATGAAGAAACGACTCTGTTGCGAGTGCAGCTGTGATTGCTTCATTCAACGTTTTGGGACGAGCACGAAAAATGGCAGCTCTAATTTCTGCATCATCAATTGCCTCGGAGAAATGTGTCTTGGCCAGTCGTTCGCGAACATCACTTGACATCTCTGGATACGCTAAACTGGTAAGATCTCTGATTGCCTGTCCAAGCTGTTGAACGGATTCATCTTTCTGTCTACGCCTCATGCGCAGTTCCAACATGAAATTCTCAGCTTCTTGCCCTGGTCCAAAACGACGCTCAAGTTGAGTAACCAACTCACAAAATGATATCTGTTCACCATCTGGAAGATTATGTAGCACTTTCAATGCAGGCCCCTGGAGTCGCGATGCCAAAAACTGTGCAGCTTCACTGTCTGTCCACCCATTCAACTTCATGCAAACACGGAAATGGCTGTAATAGTCTGCCCACGAAATTTTTCCTGCAAATTTATCTGGTAAAATATCACGATGATGACCTCCTTGGAAACCTGGACGAGTTTGCTCAACTGTAGTCTGTCTGCTGGATACGTAATTTGGCAACTGGCTGTACTCTTGTGGAGTGTAGACAACCCTGTGATCGGCTGGAATCGCATCACCGTATTCATTCGCACGGACCGCTATCTCTGGATCTGGTGCATCTACTGCCCATCGAGCAACCCCACCACTATCAACAACTGTTTTGTCGCCAGCCGCCATAGTGTCAGACTGTAATCCAGTAGGAACGGCAGGCTCCACCATCTTAGTTCCTTTAATGTTATTTTACAAATAATTGCTAACATTTTCTGTTCTATTTTCGATAGAGTTTTCTGTTGTAGTTCTCATCCTTATAATTGTCAAGCGTACATACCCTTACAATGTTCAAGGAGTAGATCTCCTTAGTGTACACATTCATTACATGTATTAAATGACTCTCAACACATATATTTATAATTCTCAACTGGTCTCTATTTAATGTCCATTCCAGACTGTAGTTCGATACACACGATGAATTACACGCACTGAAACACACACATACCACATCAACACTTAACATTTACTTCTCCACAAGCTATATCAAGTAACTGCAGTACTCTCTCGACCACATTACCCAATACTAACTTTACTAACCAGGCTTCCTCCTGTTAGTTTACTAATTTGACCTCACAATAGACACAAAAAGTAATAGTTACCATAGCAACCATAACCTATCATTTCATATTAAGTAACCACAGTGCTCCTTTGACTGAATTACCCAATATGTTCACTAGCTAACCAGGCTCCTTCCTGATAACTATTCACAACTAGTCTCCTCACAAGACAATATAAAGTCTAACACATATTAGTCTACACCATAGATACACAATCTCACATTCTTCTTTATCTATTACCATTTCTGTTCCATTTGCTTTCAATTTTCCTTCAATAACCTCTTTAGTCTTATCTTGCACTTTTGTTACCTATTATCCAACAATGTAACCTTACCAAGCAAGCTGTCTATAGGAATCCTATTATGACGCTTCCACCGAAAAAAATATTCTGAACCATCCAATAACTTCAAAGCTAGCCTATTCTCTGCCAACTGAAATACCACTTCTTCTGTTCTGGTACACTATTATAATCAATACAATTTGTTCTATACTCTACGAGTCTAGAATTTAAGTCTTAGATATACCTAATGCAAAGAACACCATCCTTGCTTATCAAAACAAGGAATTATATTAACCATCCCACCGCTTTGCCACCAAAAATATGTCACGCGAGAGGGGGGGGGGGGGAGAAAGAAATGAATCCTTCTGGCTGCCACTAATACAAATGTGACATGGGGAGTTGGAGACCTATAATCATACTAAATTGCTGCCACCAGTTAACAAACCTTATTCAGGAGTGTTATACTACTCCAGTTCTCAATGTTATCACAACACTGTTACACTAACGAGAGTCTGGCCATTATCTGATCGTGTGGATGGTAATGTCATTGTCACTGAGCATGTTCGTTGGAACCGAGTGTTTTGAGTACCTGCTACAACACCATGATCACGTGATCTCAAACCGCGCGAATTACCTGATTCGTACATCACATGTGAGCTAGCTACGCGTATGTGCAGAACTGTGGAGTGTGGATCACCACTGACCGTGAATATCAAAGAATCGTGTTATTTCCTCAGTATGGTAAGTAGACTGTGATATTTGTATGCCTCTTTGTGAATGATCATTTCTAGACTATGATAAGCTATGGATTCAATTCATTCTCTATAAATTAAGGAATTTACGTACTGATACTGGTGTTCTTGTAGCTATCGTCAATCACTCACTGGCACTGCACTGCACATAGAGTCTACATCATACACTGCACTCACGTCATACAAGTTATCCTTTGACGCAGTCTCAAGATCTAGAACAGTGTACTAACACGGAATCCGCATTTCAATGCACACATGACAAACACGACCTCACTCTCTTATCACTGTACATCCATACATCTTCCTAGGTCTCCTAGTAGCATTTCTACATAATTGGGTAACTATCAACTGTAGATGTTGAATTGTTATGTAGATATAGCACGAGTTGTTTAATCGATGACTGTTCGTTTTCTCGAAGTCTACGAGGGTGGTTTGGTATCTTGCATGTTTATAACCAACAACTAATTTCCTGTACCATACTAATCTGCACCATTCTACATCACCATTCATTCTGCCAACAACTCCTTATTACTGTAGACACACAGATATCATAACTAGACTTTACTTTACAAGCACTGCACATCACATCACAGACTCAACAACTTCACATTCACGTGGGTATCGGACAAGGGAAATAAATCATTGTCTGAGAATTTTGGGTAAAGTTCAACGGAACTTTAATTCCGGAGGCAATCTCAACATCCTCCATCAATAAACAATCATCAATAATGAATTCTTTTTACACAATATACATTTTGAGATAGAGCCATGTCGAGAATATAAGAGCCATGTCAAGAATATGAGAGCCATGTCAGCGTACACCTTATAATAACTACAGAATACCTTATAATCTCTATAACCCTATCTGTTATAAGTTAAATCTTCCATACACTTCCTATACTTTCAGTCATTTTATCCCCACACCTGAAATAATACTAGATATTTCCCTATCAATAAAACTACATTTATACTTATACTCCTTGGAGTTGTATTGGGTCGATGTAATTGTTCATGCTCTTAAACCGACAAACTGCGCTCCACAATGATTCCAGGATCATTGGTTCTTATCTGGCGTAACTAGCTTGACTTTATGCGTTATCCTCTGTAACCCATGTTACATAAACCATCACGTCCCAGCCAATAAAGTATCCAACCTAATAAAATTGTAACCCCACACATCACGTTCTGCCTTATACCAAATTCCAGATCCACGTTCCCCCTCTTCTCCGAGCAATAAAACCAAATAACCACTCCTAGCTTCTGACCCCACTCACTATGTCGGTGCGAGCCTAGCTAATAACCGGTACACCTTCAACTCCAAAATTCTCTATACAGCCTCAGGAACTCATCCCCTATATAGACAATTATTCAGGCTAACAACATAAAAAGCTTTCCTCTAGGCAATCACAGTTCGTATACTAACTTGTGGCCTCGGCCCTCACTGTCTGAGCTTGTCAAGTAAGCAACAACAAATCCATAACGACAATACGTCTTATTCCTAGCTGATACCCTTAACCCTAACCATTATTATTCCATTTTATATCACGACTCCTGACATACGATACTCAATAGCTGACCTTCATCTGACATGACATAACTTACTACTAAGCTCTACAAGCATTTTCTTGTCATTGTTTTTGTCATTTGTTTACAAAAGAAATTCAATAACTGAAAACCAACTATTTGAAAACGAGAACAACTAACAACTATCTCCAACTAGCTCAATCACATAGCAACGGACAACCTCACATTTTCCTACAAGATATCATCAGAAATGTATCCGTCACTGATATAATCGCTCATGACCGGAATTTCTACAAATTACACCGACACTGGAGAATATCCTCTCTAGAATTCTATCACATAGCATATTATTAGCATTGACATATATCTGGTTGCTGCATCTGTTTATAACATATCTCTGTTTTGTGGCATAAGCAACGTACGGTGTTCACTAAATTCTCATTAACATTTCTAGTTGTTGCATAAAGCAACAGTGTGTACATTTAATAATTAGACAACAATAACATATTTGATTCGTTTGTTGCATAATGCAACGGGATGTACGCTTGACCTAACATACCAACTACGTCACTGCTGAACGCAGCACGTAAGTGACCATCATGGCTAATTAATTTGCGATCTAAGAAATGTTTGGTGTAAAGCCCTACAAAAGAAAAGAAGAGAGAATAATTCCCAATAAATGTATAAATGTACCAAAATACAAAACTTCTCATGACTTAATCATTCCTGTTGACTTGCTATATTTTACATACAACTATTGTACTGTCATCTATCCACTTCTTTGCAAAATACACAGAATGGACAACAAAATATTCCACAAATTCTATCTCTTCATCACTCAATCAAAATATTCCATGAAAGATTAAACAGAGTTTCTTGTCATAGTTCTGACTGCAAAATCAAATACTTGCTATCTTATATCTTATCTGTATAATTATATGCACTGACAATAATCCTAACAGCAAAATATATGAGGACATTTCTACTCACGTTGAAAGGGGATTCGCTAACTGTAGGGAGAAATGGGAGAACAATTCAACTGTTTAAATCTGTTTAGAGGCTGTATTCTGTTTTCTTCTTCTTTCTCTTCTAACTGTTCTAAACGCCTTATCTCTCGACAAGACAAATTTTCTCGTTCAGGCGACCCCTTTATATACCCTCGGGCCGATCCGAAATTACCATTGGTTCAATGTTATGTAATACGACACCCGCGAACTAATTAATATTTATGGGGAACAAATTGCGCACGCATCGTACTTGTACTGCGGGAGATTCAAATATATCATGGGGAATCTGGTGTTGAAATAACAAAAACTAGTATTTATCCTGAAAATATCTTGCTTAATAATCATAATTGTTGTGAGAAACAACTTCAATCCATTCAATTTATTATAACACTCATGAATATGGACTTCACATTTGGCGTAACTCGAGATCGTTATACTGCGTAAATACCAGTCCCACATGTGGAATTATCTGTATGGCTGTCACATGAACATCACATGAATTCTCGTCTTCTCGTGGAAGACTGTACTCTTTTCTCATCTTTAAACAACGGGCCTCTGTATAATCTATCAGTTCAAAAAACAGATTGCAGTCTGTCACTCGAAATTAAGAAAAATCAGGTCACTTTTATGGGGTGAAGTACCGTCTTCGCACACCGTACATATACAATACATGGCTATGTATACACTGTACACTGTGTAGTAACGTTGCAGGGAAAAACAAGGTCACCTTGAACTTTCGTCGTACCGTGTGTGTGTGTACACTCAGATCGCACTTACATATCCCTTAATGCTTTAGAATTCAGAATGAATCGGGGGGGGGGGGGGGGGGGGTTTAAAAAAATGAATTTAGTCAAAGATCGAGGGGGTTTCCTTCACAATATTTACCTTGATGTAATATGAATAATTATTTTGATATTTTGGGAGGTTTTCAGGGTATCCAGCATTTAAACCTTCAAATTGGACTGAATGAATGTCATTGAATTATTGTCTATTTGGGCCCTACATCCAATTTCACCAAACCCAAGGTATAATGCCAGCAAGGGTGCATTGATTGGATTTCAGCACATGGTGCATTGTAGCTTGATGGGGTCCACTCTGCTGAAAACAAGCATGAAATGTAGAAAGTTTTATATCGTTGTAGTCGGAATTAATATCTCTACAAGATGAAAGCGTTAAAAAAGTGTTTGGAAGCACTTGACTGCTCTATAGGCCTCACGCTCCTAATTCAACTCGCGCATTGCCTACCGGGAAGGCAGTACAAAGATGAGGTAATGTTATTTTTTACCAAAAAAATCATTAAAAATCAGTCAAATGAAAAAATGCCACTTTTGGTAGTGTTTGACATTGCTTGAGGACAGGAGCTTCTGCAGGTTATGAAGAAGTTGAATGAATCAGGGTTTTTGTATTTTTAATGATTTTTTATTGATGTATGAGGTAATTTGCTATTTCTATCATTTTTGAAAGTGACTGTATGACTAGTCTCGTATGGAGGCTCTTAATTTTTTTAGAGCTGGACAACATCCCAAAATAATTATATTGTTTGCTTGAAAGCAGAGAAAATTTCCCTTCATCTGCTTCAATTTAAAAAAATTCTATGATTCGATTGATTTTTTATGATTCATAGAATATGCTGCATTTAACACAGGTTTCTATGGGAGCCTGGAAAAGGAGCGTGAGGCCTGTACTGTGAGACTGGTAGGCAGTGGGCGTGAGAGTCGTCTGCTAGAATGCGATGTTCTCGCCAGCAAACGGCGTGCAGAGTGTACGGGAAGGTTCCCGAGGTTACTGCCATGGTACCTGCTAGCTTAAATTCGGAAATATTCTTTAAGGGTAAGTCAGACCACTAGTAAACAAGTGTAGTCCTATTTCTAAGGTAGTCCTTGCCCTTAACTCTTACCATAGAACTAAAGTTGAATCCATTGCCGACCCAAAGTTAGATTTCAGCCCCAAATCAGATTCTAACCCCAAATTTAACCCTAACACTAGCTTTTAAAACCCTTAACCTAACCCTAACCCAAACCCAAACCCTAACCCTAACTCTATAACCATAGCCCTAAAGTTGAATCCATTGCCGACCCAAAGTTAGATTTCAGCCCCAAATTAGATTCTTACCCCAAATTTAACCCTAAAGCTGTTAAAACCCTAACCCTAAAAGTAAAACCCTTTTAACCCTAACCCTATACTAACCCTAACCCTAAACCCTAACCTAACCCTAACCCTAAATAACCCTAACCCTAACTAACCCTAACTAGCCCTAACCCAAACCCTAACCCTAACCTAACCCTAACCCTAATCCAAACCATAGCCCTAAATGCCAACCCAAAGTAAGATTTCTGCCCGAAATCAGATTCTAATCCCAAATTTAACCCTAGCTGCCTATAACATTGAACAAGGCTCAAATTTAACCCAGTCTAAGCTAGTGTAGAACTCTAGTCTAAAGTTAGACCGAGTAACTTACGCCCTAGCCCTCACCCTGCCTAGCTTCCCCTCGTCCTATAACTGTGGGCCTATATCCTTAAGTTTACTTCTACACCTCAAAACTAGCACCCAGTGACAGTGTAACTGTATTATTTTCACTTTTACTGTGAAAATGGAGAGCAATGTGTGTAAAAACTGTGATGAACGTGCTTGGTCCCATGCAGACAGTGGTTTTTTGTGTTGCAAGTTTCCTTGTACTTGTAGTACGAATTCATGTTCACGCACCAGCCACGTGCCATTTATTCACCACTCATGGTCTACACATTCACTCCATTGCATTTCATTCTAACAACGAACTCAGCATCATTCTCTCAGAAAAACGTAGCAGGACTATCAGTTTTCAAAGTGTCATAGTCATTTACTGACATTTAATGACTGAGATTGTGTTAATGAATAGTATATCTGTGTTGCAGGCTGTCATACAAAATATTCTGGTCCTGGATCTGAGGGAGCCAGCAGGTTTGTTCATGAATGTTTTTATACAACAGTGTTTGTTTGTTTGTTTGTTTGTTTGTTTGTTTGTTTGTTTGTTTGTTTCTTTCTTTCTTTCTTTCTTTCTTTGTTGTTGTTTTTTGAGGGGGGGGGGGGTGTTTTATGGCAACAAGCAAGAAGATTTGGATATGCATGCGGAAGAGTGGAGCAAACATTATTCAAAACAGTTAGAAATTAAGATGGACAAGAGTGCGGGTGATGATCCAGTGGTATGCTGGCTTAATTTTTACAGGCCGAGTCAATAAGGCTGTGACCATGTAAATGTGTTGGAATAATAATACTGGAGAACAGTGAATAAAGAACACTTGCATTCTGACTCCAGATCCAAGCAGTCAAGCAACTAACTAACCCCACAAAACATAAAATGTATAAACCTGTACTCATGCTCTCTGTTGTTCCCCTTATGTAGGGCCATTCTGTAGGCGCGTCCTGGACCCCCCCCCCCCCCCCCCATTTCCCATCCTATCTTATTCTATCCTTCATATTCTAACCTCTGTGAACTCTAATCCCTACCTTATATCGAATTTTACAGTGATAAAGTACATCATAGTATATTATGGCCTGGTGGTGGGCTCAATGCTCCATGGAACAGTGAAATTGAACTTCCCTTTCTTGCTCATTGAACTTAAATATTTACCTTGATGTAATATGAATAATTATTTTGATATTTTGGGAGGTTTTCAGGGTATCCAGCATTTAAACCTTCAAATTGGACTGAATGAATGTCATTGAATTATTGTCTATTTGGGCCCTACATCAATTTCACCAAACCCAAGGTATAATGCCAGCAAGGGTGCATTGATTGGATTTCAGCACATGGTGCATTGTAGCTTGATGGGGTCCACTCTGCTGAAAACAAGCATGAAATGTAGAAAGTTTTATATCGTTGTAGTCGGAATTAATATCTCTACAAGATGAAAGCGTTAAAAAAGTGTTTGGAAGCACTTGACTGCTCTATAGGCCTCACGCTCCTAATTCAACTCGCGCATTGCCTACCGGGAAGGCAGTACAAAGATGAGGTAATGTTATTTTTTACCAAAAAATTCATTAAAAATCAGTCAAATGAAAAAATGCCACTTTTGGTAGTGTTTGACATTGCTTGAGGACAGGAGCTTCTGCAGGTTATGAAGAAGTTGAATGAATCAGGGTTTTTTTATTTTTAATGATTTTTTATTGATGTATGAGGTAATTTGCTATTTCTATCATTTTTGAAAGTGACTGTATGACTAGTCTCGTATGGAGGCTCTTAATTTTTTTAGAGCTGGACAACATCCCAAAATAATTATATTGTTTGCTTGAAAGCAGAGAAAATTTCCCTTCATCTGCTTCAATTTAAAAAAATTCTATGATTCGATTGATTTTTTATGATTCATAGAATATGCTGCATTTAACACAGGTTTCTATGGGAGCCTGGAAAAGGAGCGTGAGGCCTGTACTGTGAGACTGGTAGGCAGTGGGCGTGAGAGTCGTCTGCTAGAATGCGATGTTCTCGCCAGCAAACGGCGTGCAGAGTGTACGGGAAGGTTCCCGAGGTTACTGCCATGGTACCTGCTAGCTTAAATTCGGAAATATTCTTTAAGGGGTAAGTCAGACCACTAGTAAACAAGTGTAGTCCTATTTCTAAGGTAGTCCTTGCCCTTAACTCTTACCATAGAACTAAAGTTGAATCCATTGCCGACCCAAAGTTAGATTTCAGCCCCAAATCAGATTCTAACCCCAAATTTAACCCTAACACTAGCTTTTAAAACCCTTAACCTAACCCTAACCCAAACCCAAACCCTAACCCTAACTCTATAACCATAGCCCTAAAGTTGAATCCATTGCCGACCCAAAGTTAGATTTCAGCCCCAAATTAGATTCTTACCCCAAATTTAACCCTAAAGCTGTTAAAACCCTAACCCTAAAAGTAAAACCCTTTTAACCCTAACCCTATACTAACCCTAACCCTAAACCCTAACCTAACCCTAACCCTAAATAACCCTAACCCTAACTAACCCTAACTAGCCCTAACCCAAACCCTAACCCTAACCTAACCCTAACCCTAATCCAAACCATAGCCCTAAATGCCAACCCAAAGTAAGATTTCTGCCCGAAATCAGATTCTAATCCCAAATTTAACCCTAGCTGCCTATAACATTGAACAAGGCTCAAATTTAACCCAGTCTAAGCTAGTGTAGAACTCTAGTCTAAAGTTAGACCGAGTAACTTACGCCCTAGCCCTCACCCTGCCTAGCTTCCCCTCGTCCTATAACTGTGGGCCTATATCCTTAAGTTTACTTCTACACCTCAAAACTAGCACCCAGTGACAGTGTAACTGTATTATTTTCACTTTTACTGTGAAAATGGAGAGCAATGTGTGTAAAAACTGTGATGAACGTGCTTGGTCCCATGCAGACAGTGGTTTTTTGTGTTGCAAGTTTCCTTGTACTTGTAGTACGAATTCATGTTCACGCACCAGCCACGTGCCATTTATTCACCACTCATGGTCTACACATTCACTCCATTGCATTTCATTCTAACAACGAACTCAGCATCATTCTCTCAGAAAAACGTAGCAGGACTATCAGTTTTCAAAGTGTCATAGTCATTTACTGACATTTAATGACTGAGATTGTGTTAATGAATAGTATATCTGTGTTGCAGGCTGTCATACAAAATATTCTGGTCCTGGATCTGAGGGAGCCAGCAGGTTTGTTCATGAATGTTTTTATACAACAGTGTTTGTTTGTTTGTTTGTTTGTTTGTTTGTTTGTTTGTTTGTTTGTTTGTTTGTTTGTTTGTTTGTTTGTTTGTTTGTTTGTTTGTTTGTTTGTTTCTTTCTTTCTTTCTTTCTTTCTTTCTTTGTTGTTGGTTTTTTGAGGGGGGGGGTGTTTTATGGCAACAAGCAAGAAGATTTGGATATGCATGCGGAAGAGTGGAGCAAACATTATTCAAAACAGTTAGAAATTAAGATGGACAAGAGTGCGGGTGATGATCCAGTGGTATGCTGGCTTAATTTTTACAGGCCGAGTCAATAAGGCTGTGACCATGTAAATGTGTTGGAATAATAATACTGGAGAACAGTGAATAAAGAACACTTGCATTCTGACTCCAGATCCAAGCAGTCAAGCAACTAACTAACCCCACAAAACATAAAATGTATAAACCTGTACTCATGCTCTCTGTTGTTCCCCTTATGTAGGGCCATTCTGTAGGCGCGTCCTGGACCCCCCCCCCCCCCCCCCATTTCCCATCCTATCTTATTCTATCCTTCATATTCTAACCTCTGTGAACTCTAATCCCTACCTTATATCGAATTTTACAGTGATAAAGTACATCATAGTATATTTATGGCCTGGTGGTGGGCTCAAATGCTCCATGGAACAGTGAAATTGAACTTCCCTTTCTTGCTCATTGAACTTAAATATTTACCTTGATGTAATATGAATAATTATTTTGATATTTTGGGAGGTTTTCAGGGTATCCAGCATTTAAACCTTCAAATTGGACTGAATGAATGTCATTGAATTATTGTCTATTTGGGCCCTACATCCAATTTCACCAAACCCAAGGTATAATGCCAGCAAGGGTGCATTGATTGGATTTCAGCACATGGTGCATTGTAGCTTGATGGGGTCCACTCTTCTGAAAACAAGCATGAAATGTAGAAAGTTTTATATCGTTGTAGTCGGAATTAATATCTCTACAAGATGAAAGCGTTAAAAAAGTGTTTGGAAGCACTTGACTGCTCTATAGGCCTCACGCTCCTAATTCAACTCGCGCATTGCCTACCGGGAAGGCAGTACAAAGATGAGGTAATGTTATTTTTTACCAAAAAAATCATTAAAAATCAGTCAAATGAAAAAATGCCACTTTTGGTAGTGTTTGACATTGCTTGAGGACAGGAGCTTCTGCAGGTTATGAAGAAGTTGAATGAATCAGGGTTTTTGTATTTTTAATGATTTTTTATTGATGTATGAGGTAATTTGCTATTTCTATCATTTTTGAAAGTGACTGTATGACTAGTCTCGTATGGAGGCTCTTAATTTTTTTAGAGCTGGACAACATCCCAAAATAATTATATTGTTTGCTTGAAAGCAGAGAAAATTTCCCTTCATCTGCTTCAATTTAAAAAAATTCTATGATTCGATTGATTTTTTATGATTCATAGAATATGCTGCATTTAACACAGGTTTCTATGGGAGCCTGGAAAAGGAGCGTGAGGCCTGTACTGTGAGACTGGTAGGCAGTGGGCGTGAGAGTCGTCTGCTAGAATGCGATGTTCTCGCCAGCAAACGGCGTGCAGAGTGTACGGGAAGGTTCCCGAGGTTACTGCCATGGTACCTGCTAGCTTAAATTCGGAAATATTCTTTAAGGGGTAAGTCAGACCACTAGTAAACAAGTGTAGTCCTATTTCTAAGGTAGTCCTTGCCCTTAACTCTTACCATAGAACTAAAGTTGAATCCATTGCCGACCCAAAGTTAGATTTCAGCCCCAAATCAGATTCTAACCCCAAATTTAACCCTAACACTAGCTTTTAAAACCCTTAACCTAACCCTAACCCAAACCCAAACCCTAACCCTAACTCTATAACCATAGCCCTAAAGTTGAATCCATTGCCGACCCAAAGTTAGATTTCAGCCCCAAATTAGATTCTTACCCCAAATTTAACCCTAAAGCTGTTAAAACCCTAACCCTAAAAGTAAAACCCTTTTAACCCTAACCCTATACTAACCCTAACCCTAAACCCTAACCTAACCCTAACCCTAAATAACCCTAACCCTAACTAACCCTAACTAGCCCTAACCCAAACCCTAACCCTAACCTAACCCTAACCCTAATCCAAACCATAGCCCTAAATGCCAACCCAAAGTAAGATTTCTGCCCGAAATCAGATTCTAATCCCAAATTTAACCCTAGCTGCCTATAACATTGAACAAGGCTCAAATTTAACCCAGTCTAAGCTAGTGTAGAACTCTAGTCTAAAGTTAGACCGAGTAACTTACGCCCTAGCCCTCACCCTGCCTAGCTTCCCCTCGTCCTATAACTGTGGGCCTATATCCTTAAGTTTACTTCTACACCTCAAAACTAGCACCCAGTGACAGTGTAACTGTATTATTTTCACTTTTACTGTGAAAATGGAGAGCAATGTGTGTAAAAACTGTGATGAACGTGCTTGGTCCCATGCAGACAGTGGTTTTTTGTGTTGCAAGTTTCCTTGTACTTGTAGTACGAATTCATGTTCACGCACCAGCCACGTGCCATTTATTCACCACTCATGGTCTACACATTCACTCCATTGCATTTCATTCTAACAACGAACTCAGCATCATTCTCTCAGAAAAACGTAGCAGGACTATCAGTTTTCAAAGTGTCATAGTCATTTACTGACATTTAATGACTGAGATTGTGTTAATGAATAGTATATCTGTGTTGCAGGCTGTCATACAAAATATTCTGGTCCTGGATCTGAGGGAGCCAGCAGGTTTGTTCATGAATGTTTTTATACAACAGTGTTTGTTTGTTTGTTTGTTTGTTTGTTTGTTTGTTTGTTTGTTTGTTTGTTTGTTTGTTTGTTTGTTTGTTTGTTTCTTTCTTTCTTTCTTTGTTGTTGGTTTTTTGAGGGGGGGGGGGGTGTTTTATGGCAACAAGCAAGAAGATTTGGATATGCATGCGGAAGAGTGGAGCAAACATTATTCAAAACAGTTAGAAATTAAGATGGACAAGAGTGCGGGTGATGATCCAGTGGTATGCTGGCTTAATTTTTACAGGCCGAGTCAATAAGGCTGTGACCATGTAAATGTGTTGGAATAATAATACTGGAGAACAGTGAATAAAGAACACTTGCATTCTGACTCCAGATCCAAGCAGTCAAGCAACTAACTAACCCCACAAAACATAAAATGTATAAACCTGTACTCATGCTCTCTGTTGTTCCCCTTATGTAGGGCCATTCTGTAGGCGCGTCCTGGACCCCCCCCCCCCCCCATTTCCCATCCTATCTTATTCTATCCTTCATATTCTAACCTCTGTGAACTCTAATCCCTACCTTATATCGAATTTTACAGTGATAAAGTACATCATAGTATATTTATGGCCTGGTGGTGGGCTCAAATGCTCCATGGAATAGTGAAATTGAACTTCCCTTTCTTGCTCATTGAACTTAAATATTTACCTTGATGTAATATGAATAATTATTTTGATATTTTGGGAGGTTTTCAGGGTATCCAGCATTTAAACCTTCAAATTGGACTGAATGAATGTCATTGAATTATTGTCTATTTGGGCCCTACATCCAATTTCACCAAACCCAAGGTATAATGCCAGCAAGGGTGCATTGATTGGATTTCAGCACATGGTGCATTGTAGCTTGATGGGGTCCACTCTGCTGAAAACAAGCATGAAATGTAGAAAGTTTTATATCGTTGTAGTCGGAATTAATATCTCTACAAGATGAAAGCGTTAAAAAAGTGTTTGGAAGCACTTGACTGCTCTATAGGCCTCACGCTCCTAATTCAACTCGCGCATTGCCTACCGGGAAGGCAGTACAAAGATGAGGTAATGTTATTTTTTACCAAAAAAATCATTAAAAATCAGTCAAATGAAAAAATGCCACTTTTGGTAGTGTTTGACATTGCTTGAGGACAGGAGCTTCTGCAGGTTATGAAGAAGTTGAATGAATCAGGGTTTTTGTATTTTTAATGATTTTTTATTGATGTATGAGGTAATTTGCTATTTCTATCATTTTTGAAAGTGACTGTATGACTAGTCTCGTATGGAGGCTCTTAATTTTTTTAGAGCTGGACAACATCCCAAAATAATTATATTGTTTGCTTGAAAGCAGAGAAAATTTCCCTTCATCTGCTTCAATTTAAAAAAATTCTATGATTCGATTGATTTTTTATGATTCATAGAATATGCTGCATTTAACACAGGTTTCTATGGGAGCCTGGAAAAGGAGCGTGAGGCCTGTACTGTGAGACTGGTAGGCAGTGGGCGTGAGAGTCGTCTGCTAGAATGCGATGTTCTCGCCAGCAAACGGCGTGCAGAGTGTACGGGAAGGTTCCCGAGGTTACTGCCATGGTACCTGCTAGCTTAAATTCGGAAATATTCTTTAAGGGGTAAGTCAGACCACTAGTAAACAAGTGTAGTCCTATTTCTAAGGTAGTCCTTGCCCTTAACTCTTACCATAGAACTAAAGTTGAATCCATTGCCGACCCAAAGTTAGATTTCAGCCCCAAATCAGATTCTAACCCCAAATTTAACCCTAACACTAGCTTTTAAAACCCTTAACCTAACCCTAACCCAAACCCAAACCCTAACCCTAACTCTATAACCATAGCCCTAAAGTTGAATCCATTGCCGACCCAAAGTTAGATTTCAGCCCCAAATTAGATTCTTACCCCAAATTTAACCCTAAAGCTGTTAAAACCCTAACCCTAAAAGTAAAACCCTTTTAACCCTAACCCTATACTAACCCTAACCCTAAACCCTAACCTAACCCTAACCCTAAATAACCCTAACCCTAACTAACCCTAACTAGCCCTAACCCAAACCCTAACCCTAACCTAACCCTAACCCTAATCCAAACCATAGCCCTAAATGCCAACCCAAAGTAAGATTTCTGCCCGAAATCAGATTCTAATCCCAAATTTAACCCTAGCTGCCTATAACATTGAACAAGGCTCAAATTTAACCCAGTCTAAGCTAGTGTAGAACTCTAGTCTAAAGTTAGACCGAGTAACTTACGCCCTAGCCCTCACCCTGCCTAGCTTCCCCTCGTCCTATAACTGTGGGCCTATATCCTTAAGTTTACTTCTACACCTCAAAACTAGCACCCAGTGACAGTGTAACTGTATTATTTTCACTTTTACTGTGAAAATGGAGAGCAATGTGTGTAAAAACTGTGATGAACGTGCTTGGTCCCATGCAGACAGTGGTTTTTTGTGTTGCAAGTTTCCTTGTACTTGTAGTACGAATTCATGTTCACGCACCAGCCACGTGCCATTTATTCACCACTCATGGTCTACACATTCACTCCATTGCATTTCATTCTAACAACGAACTCAGCATCATTCTCTCAGAAAAACGTAGCAGGACTATCAGTTTTCAAAGTGTCATAGTCATTTACTGACATTTAATGACTGAGATTGTGTTAATGAATAGTATATCTGTGTTGCAGGCTGTCATACAAAATATTCTGGTCCTGGATCTGAGGGAGCCAGCAGGTTTGTTCATGAATGTTTTTATACAACAGTGTTTGTTTGTTTGTTTGTTTGTTTGTTTGTTTGTTTGTTTGTTTGTTTGTTTGTTTGTTTGTTTGTTTGTTTGTTTGTTTCTTTCTTTCTTTCTTTCTTTCTTTCTTTGTTGTTGGTTTTTTGAGGGGGGGGGTGTTTTATGGCAACAAGCAAGAAGATTTGGATATGCATGCGGAAGAGTGGAGCAAACATTATTCAAAACAGTTAGAAATTAAGATGGACAAGAGTGCGGGTGATGATCCAGTGGTATGCTGGCTTAATTTTTACAGGCCGAGTCAATAAGGCTGTGACCATGTAAATGTGTTGGAATAATAATACTGGAGAACAGTGAATAAAGAACACTTGCATTCTGACTCCAGATCCAAGCAGTCAAGCAACTAACTAACCCCACAAAACATAAAATGTATAAACCTGTACTCATGCTCTCTGTTGTTCCCCTTATGTAGGGCCATTCTGTAGGCGCGTCCTGGACCCCCCCCCCCCCCCCCCCATTTCCCATCCTATCTTATTCTATCCTTCATATTCTAACCTCTGTGAACTCTAATCCCTACCTTATATCGAATTTTACAGTGATAAAGTACATCATAGTATATTTATGGCCTGGTGGTGGGCTCAAATGCTCCATGGAACAGTGAAATTGAACTTCCCTTTCTTGCTCATTGAACTTAAATATTTACCTTGATGTAATATGAATAATTATTTTGATATTTTGGGAGGTTTTCAGGGTATCCAGCATTTAAACCTTCAAATTGGACTGAATGAATGTCATTGAATTATTGTCTATTTGGGCCCTACATCCAATTTCACCAAACCCAAGGTATAATGCCAGCAAGGGTGCATTGATTGGATTTCAGCACATGGTGCATTGTAGCTTGATGGGGTCCACTCTTCTGAAAACAAGCATGAAATGTAGAAAGTTTTATATCGTTGTAGTCGGAATTAATATCTCTACAAGATGAAAGCGTTAAAAAAGTGTTTGGAAGCACTTGACTGCTCTATAGGCCTCACGCTCCTAATTCAACTCGCGCATTGCCTACCGGGAAGGCAGTACAAAGATGAGGTAATGTTATTTTTTACCAAAAAAATCATTAAAAATCAGTCAAATGAAAAAATGCCACTTTTGGTAGTGTTTGACATTGCTTGAGGACAGGAGCTTCTGCAGGTTATGAAGAAGTTGAATGAATCAGGGTTTTTGTATTTTTAATGATTTTTTATTGATGTATGAGGTAATTTGCTATTTCTATCATTTTTGAAAGTGACTGTATGACTAGTCTCGTATGGAGGCTCTTAATTTTTTTAGAGCTGGACAACATCCCAAAATAATTATATTGTTTGCTTGAAAGCAGAGAAAATTTCCCTTCATCTGCTTCAATTTAAAAAAATTCTATGATTCGATTGATTTTTTATGATTCATAGAATATGCTGCATTTAACACAGGTTTCTATGGGAGCCTGGAAAAGGAGCGTGAGGCCTGTACTGTGAGACTGGTAGGCAGTGGGCGTGAGAGTCGTCTGCTAGAATGCGATGTTCTCGCCAGCAAACGGCGTGCAGAGTGTACGGGAAGGTTCCCGAGGTTACTGCCATGGTACCTGCTAGCTTAAATTCGGAAATATTCTTTAAGGGGTAAGTCAGACCACTAGTAAACAAGTGTAGTCCTATTTCTAAGGTAGTCCTTGCCCTTAACTCTTACCATAGAACTAAAGTTGAATCCATTGCCGACCCAAAGTTAGATTTCAGCCCCAAATCAGATTCTAACCCCAAATTTAACCCTAACACTAGCTTTTAAAACCCTTAACCTAACCCTAACCCAAACCCAAACCCTAACCCTAACTCTATAACCATAGCCCTAAAGTTGAATCCATTGCCGACCCAAAGTTAGATTTCAGCCCCAAATTAGATTCTTACCCCAAATTTAACCCTAAAGCTGTTAAAACCCTAACCCTAAAAGTAAAACCCTTTTAACCCTAACCCTATACTAACCCTAACCCTAAACCCTAACCTAACCCTAACCCTAAATAACCCTAACCCTAACTAACCCTAACTAGCCCTAACCCAAACCCTAACCCTAACCTAACCCTAACCCTAATCCAAACCATAGCCCTAAATGCCAACCCAAAGTAAGATTTCTGCCCGAAATCAGATTCTAATCCCAAATTTAACCCTAGCTGCCTATAACATTGAACAAGGCTCAAATTTAACCCAGTCTAAGCTAGTGTAGAACTCTAGTCTAAAGTTAGACCGAGTAACTTACGCCCTAGCCCTCACCCTGCCTAGCTTCCCCTCGTCCTATAACTGTGGGCCTATATCCTTAAGTTTACTTCTACACCTCAAAACTAGCACCCAGTGACAGTGTAACTGTATTATTTTCACTTTTACTGTGAAAATGGAGAGCAATGTGTGTAAAAACTGTGATGAACGTGCTTGGTCCCATGCAGACAGTGGTTTTTTGTGTTGCAAGTTTCCTTGTACTTGTAGTACGAATTCATGTTCACGCACCAGCCACGTGCCATTTATTCACCACTCATGGTCTACACATTCACTCCATTGCATTTCATTCTAACAACGAACTCAGCATCATTCTCTCAGAAAAACGTAGCAGGACTATCAGTTTTCAAAGTGTCATAGTCATTTACTGACATTTAATGACTGAGATTGTGTTAATGAATAGTATATCTGTGTTGCAGGCTGTCATACAAAATATTCTGGTCCTGGATCTGAGGGAGCCAGCAGGTTTGTTCATGAATGTTTTTATACAACAGTGTTTGTTTGTTTGTTTGTTTGTTTGTTTGTTTGTTTGTTTGTTTGTTTGTTTGTTTGTTTGTTTGTTTGTTTGTTTCTTTCTTTCTTTCTTTGTTGTTGGTTTTTTGAGGGGGGGGGGGGGGTGTTTTATGGCAACAAGCAAGAAGATTTGGATATGCATGCGGAAGAGTGGAGCAAACATTATTCAAAACAGTTAGAAATTAAGATGGACAAGAGTGCGGGTGATGATCCAGTGGTATGCTGGCTTAATTTTTACAGGCCGAGTCAATAAGGCTGTGACCATGTAAATGTGTTGGAATAATAATACTGGAGAACAGTGAATAAAGAACACTTGCATTCTGACTCCAGATCCAAGCAGTCAAGCAACTAACTAACCCCACAAAACATAAAATGTATAAACCTGTACTCATGCTCTCTGTTGTTCCCCTTATGTAGGGCCATTCTGTAGGCGCGTCCTGGACCCCCCCCCCCCCCCATTTCCCATCCTATCTTATTCTATCCTTCATATTCTAACCTCTGTGAACTCTAATCCCTACCTTATATCGAATTTTACAGTGATAAAGTACATCATAGTATATTTATGGCCTGGTGGTGGGCTCAAATGCTCCATGGAATAGTGAAATTGAACTTCCCTTTCTTGCTCATTGAACTTAAATATTTACCTTGATGTAATATGAATAATTATTTTGATATTTTGGGAGGTTTTCAGGGTATCCAGCATTTAAACCTTCAAATTGGACTGAATGAATGTCATTGAATTATTGTCTATTTGGGCCCTACATCCAATTTCACCAAACCCAAGGTATAATGCCAGCAAGGGTGCATTGATTGGATTTCAGCACATGGTGCATTGTAGCTTGATGGGGTCCACTCTGCTGAAAACAAGCATGAAATGTAGAAAGTTTTATATCGTTGTAGTCGGAATTAATATCTCTACAAGATGAAAGCGTTAAAAAAGTGTTTGGAAGCACTTGACTGCTCTATAGGCCTCACGCTCCTAATTCAACTCGCGCATTGCCTACCGGGAAGGCAGTACAAAGATGAGGTAATGTTATTTTTTACCAAAAAAATCATTAAAAATCAGTCAAATGAAAAAATGCCACTTTTGGTAGTGTTTGACATTGCTTGAGGACAGGAGCTTCTGCAGGTTATGAAGAAGTTGAATGAATCAGGGTTTTTGTATTTTTAATGATTTTTTATTGATGTATGAGGTAATTTGCTATTTCTATCATTTTTGAAAGTGACTGTATGACTAGTCTCGTATGGAGGCTCTTAATTTTTTTAGAGCTGGACAACATCCCAAAATAATTATATTGTTTGCTTGAAAGCAGAGAAAATTTCCCTTCATCTGCTTCAATTTAAAAAAATTCTATGATTCGATTGATTTTTTATGATTCATAGAATATGCTGCATTTAACACAGGTTTCTATGGGAGCCTGGAAAAGGAGCGTGAGGCCTGTACTGTGAGACTGGTAGGCAGTGGGCGTGAGAGTCGTCTGCTAGAATGCGATGTTCTCGCCAGCAAACGGCGTGCAGAGTGTACGGGAAGGTTCCCGAGGTTACTGCCATGGTACCTGCTAGCTTAAATTCGGAAATATTCTTTAAGGGGTAAGTCAGACCACTAGTAAACAAGTGTAGTCCTATTTCTAAGGTAGTCCTTGCCCTTAACTCTTACCATAGAACTAAAGTTGAATCCATTGCCGACCCAAAGTTAGATTTCAGCCCCAAATCAGATTCTAACCCCAAATTTAACCCTAACACTAGCTTTTAAAACCCTTAACCTAACCCTAACCCAAACCCAAACCCTAACCCTAACTCTATAACCATAGCCCTAAAGTTGAATCCATTGCCGACCCAAAGTTAGATTTCAGCCCCAAATTAGATTCTTACCCCAAATTTAACCCTAAAGCTGTTAAAACCCTAACCCTAAAAGTAAAACCCTTTTAACCCTAACCCTATACTAACCCTAACCCTAAACCCTAACCTAACCCTAACCCTAAATAACCCTAACCCTAACTAACCCTAACTAGCCCTAACCCAAACCCTAACCCTAACCTAACCCTAACCCTAATCCAAACCATAGCCCTAAATGCCAACCCAAAGTAAGATTTCTGCCCGAAATCAGATTCTAATCCCAAATTTAACCCTAGCTGCCTATAACATTGAACAAGGCTCAAATTTAACCCAGTCTAAGCTAGTGTAGAACTCTAGTCTAAAGTTAGACCGAGTAACTTACGCCCTAGCCCTCACCCTGCCTAGCTTCCCCTCGTCCTATAACTGTGGGCCTATATCCTTAAGTTTACTTCTACACCTCAAAACTAGCACCCAGTGACAGTGTAACTGTATTATTTTCACTTTTACTGTGAAAATGGAGAGCAATGTGTGTAAAAACTGTGATGAACGTGCTTGGTCCCATGCAGACAGTGGTTTTTTGTGTTGCAAGTTTCCTTGTACTTGTAGTACGAATTCATGTTCACGCACCAGCCACGTGCCATTTATTCACCACTCATGGTCTACACATTCACTCCATTGCATTTCATTCTAACAACGAACTCAGCATCATTCTCTCAGAAAAACGTAGCAGGACTATCAGTTTTCAAAGTGTCATAGTCATTTACTGACATTTAATGACTGAGATTGTGTTAATGAATAGTATATCTGTGTTGCAGGCTGTCATACAAAATATTCTGGTCCTGGATCTGAGGGAGCCAGCAGGTTTGTTCATGAATGTTTTTATACAACAGTGTTTGTTTGTTTGTTTGTTTGTTTGTTTGTTTGTTTGTTTGTTTGTTTGTTTCTTTCTTTCTTTCTTTCTTTCTTTGTTGTTGGTTTTTTGAGGGGGGGGGGTGTTTTATGGCAACAAGCAAGAAGATTTGGATATGCATGCGGAAGAGTGGAGCAAACATTATTCAAAACAGTTAGAAATTAAGATGGACAAGAGTGCGGGTGATGATCCAGTGGTATGCTGGCTTAATTTTTACAGGCCGAGTCAATAAGGCTGTGACCATGTAAATGTGTTGGAATAATAATACTGGAGAACAGTGAATAAAGAACACTTGCATTCTGACTCCAGATCCAAGCAGTCAAGCAACTAACTAACCCCACAAAACATAAAATGTATAAACCTGTACTCATGCTCTCTGTTGTTCCCCTTATGTAGGGCCATTCTGTAGGCGCGTCCTGGACCCCCCCCCCCCATTTCCCATCCTATCTTATTCTATCCTTCATATTCTAACCTCTGTGAACTCTAATCCCTACCTTATATCGAATTTTACAGTGATAAAGTACATCATAGTATATTTATGGCCTGGTGGTGGGCTCAAATGCTCCATGGAACAGTGAAATTGAACTTCCCTTTCTTGCTCATTGAACTTAAATATTTACCTTGATGTAATATGAATAATTATTTTGATATTTTGGGAGGTTTTCAGGGTATCCAGCATTTAAACCTTCAAATTGGACTGAATGAATGTCATTGAATTATTGTCTATTTGGGCCCTACATCCAATTTCACCAAACCCAAGGTATAATGCCAGCAAGGGTGCATTGATTGGATTTCAGCACATGGTGCATTGTAGCTTGATGGGGTCCACTCTGCTGAAAACAAGCATGAAATGTAGAAAGTTTTATATCGTTGTAGTCGGAATTAATATCTCTACAAGATGAAAGCGTTAAAAAAGTGTTTGGAAGCACTTGACTGCTCTATAGGCCTCACGCTCCTAATTCAACTCGCGCATTGCCTACCGGGAAGGCAGTACAAAGATGAGGTAATGTTATTTTTTACCAAAAAAATCATTAAAAATCAGTCAAATGAAAAAATGCCACTTTTGGTAGTGTTTGACATTGCTTGAGGACAGGAGCTTCTGCAGGTTATGAAGAAGTTGAATGAATCAGGGTTTTTGTATTTTTAATGATTTTTTATTGATGTATGAGGTAATTTGCTATTTCTATCATTTTTGAAAGTGACTGTATGACTAGTCTCGTATGGAGGCTCTTAATTTTTTTAGAGCTGGACAACATCCCAAAATAATTATATTGTTTGCTTGAAAGCAGAGAAAATTTCCCTTCATCTGCTTCAATTTAAAAAAATTCTATGATTCGATTGATTTTTTATGATTCATAGAATATGCTGCATTTAACACAGGTTTCTATGGGAGCCTGGAAAAGGAGCGTGAGGCCTGTACTGTGAGACTGGTAGGCAGTGGGCGTGAGAGTCGTCTGCTAGAATGCGATGTTCTCGCCAGCAAACGGCGTGCAGAGTGTACGGGAAGGTTCCCGAGGTTACTGCCATGGTACCTGCTAGCTTAAATTCGGAAATATTCTTTAAGGGGTAAGTCAGACCACTAGTAAACAAGTGTAGTCCTATTTCTAAGGTAGTCCTTGCCCTTAACTCTTACCATAGAACTAAAGTTGAATCCATTGCCGACCCAAAGTTAGATTTCAGCCCCAAATCAGATTCTAACCCCAAATTTAACCCTAACACTAGCTTTTAAAACCCTTAACCTAACCCTAACCCAAACCCAAACCCTAACCCTAACTCTATAACCATAGCCCTAAAGTTGAATCCATTGCCGACCCAAAGTTAGATTTCAGCCCCAAATTAGATTCTTACCCCAAATTTAACCCTAAAGCTGTTAAAACCCTAACCCTAAAAGTAAAACCCTTTTAACCCTAACCCTATACTAACCCTAACCCTAAACCCTAACCTAACCCTAACCCTAAATAACCCTAACCCTAACTAACCCTAACTAGCCCTAACCCAAACCCTAACCCTAACCTAACCCTAACCCTAATCCAAACCATAGCCCTAAATGCCAACCCAAAGTAAGATTTCTGCCCGAAATCAGATTCTAATCCCAAATTTAACCCTAGCTGCCTATAACATTGAACAAGGCTCAAATTTAACCCAGTCTAAGCTAGTGTAGAACTCTAGTCTAAAGTTAGACCGAGTAACTTACGCCCTAGCCCTCACCCTGCCTAGCTTCCCCTCGTCCTATAACTGTGGGCCTATATCCTTAAGTTTACTTCTACACCTCAAAACTAGCACCCAGTGACAGTGTAACTGTATTATTTTCACTTTTACTGTGAAAATGGAGAGCAATGTGTGTAAAAACTGTGATGAACGTGCTTGGTCCCATGCAGACAGTGGTTTTTTGTGTTGCAAGTTTCCTTGTACTTGTAGTACGAATTCATGTTCACGCACCAGCCACGTGCCATTTATTCACCACTCATGGTCTACACATTCACTCCATTGCATTTCATTCTAACAACGAACTCAGCATCATTCTCTCAGAAAAACGTAGCAGGACTATCAGTTTTCAAAGTGTCATAGTCATTTACTGACATTTAATGACTGAGATTGTGTTAATGAATAGTATATCTGTGTTGCAGGCTGTCATACAAAATATTCTGGTCCTGGATCTGAGGGAGCCAGCAGGTTTGTTCATGAATGTTTTTATACAACAGTGTTTGTTAGGTGATACGCTATCAGCGTATCACCTATTGTGATTGTCAAAATCTCTCTTTATTTTTTTTTATTCTTCTTTCTTTCTGGACAATTTTGTGTCGTCAATATCTCAACAATGACATTACGGAATGACATGAAATTTTCAGTCAACATGTCTCATAACAATATCTAGCCACAATAAGGTTTTCATGACAGTAACATATCTATGACGTCATTTAGGCGCCATTTTGTGATTTTCGGACCTTGTCACATGATCGATCATAACTTCATAACTAGATGTAATTTCTGCGTCATTTTCGGTGGACATAAAGTTCAGGTCACGCTCTATCTTACTTACTAACGCTAGTTACCCAGGTCTTCATTACGCGCGCGTTCGCGCGCGTCAAAATTTTAAAAGGCTCAAAACGACTTCCCAATGGGAAATCTCGAAGTTTCAGACAATTTTAAGCGTTTCAAACATTTTCTCGCGTGCGCGTCCGTCCGCGCAATTTCACGCGCAGAGGGCGTAACCAACATGAAAATGCAATTTTTTTGACTGATTTGGATTCCTGATACTTTGAGTAACAATATCCACTGATTTCCGATCGATGTTGACCTATAACAAAGGAATGCGCTGGCGTCAAAGTTGAAATTTCGTGTGCGCGTCTATGTGGAAATATAGCGAAAAACATGTCTTTGTTTATTTCGCAATAGCTCTTTAAAAAGTCCGTTGACCCTATGTTTTTATTGCATATTACAAAAGCATATGAATTGGAAATAACGTTTCAAGTATCAATATTTCCCGAAATACATTATGACGTCATCATATCATCATCTGAAATCAAAAAAGTGGAATTAATTTTTTTGAGGTACTGTTTCTAACATTCATTTGCTCGTATCTCTGTTGTTTAAGCTCAATATTATCCCAAATTCACATATGTTGTACTTTTAACATTTGCCTTTCAAGTCCATGTCATGGTTTTGAAATTTGATGACGTTATCATACTTTGAATTGTGATTAAAAGTAAAGATGCAAAATCGGACAAGTTTACGTGTTATGTCTATGGGAAGTGATTTTTTTTAAAACCATCCATTGACTTCACAACGTTTAAGCACCTTTATCTCAGCTGATTTTGCTTCATTTCCTCTGAAATTTAAGTATGTTGTAGCTGAGACAATAAGCTGCAGTAATCATGCATTTTGTTCTTTGAAATCTTCTCATGAGGTTGACAATTTTGCAGTTTAAAACTGAAAATGAGAATGGAATGTGGACGAATCGATTCCTGATTCATCTTTCACATACATAAGTTTACGTTCTTCATATTTTCTCGTCGAGACGTATGGCCGAGTGGTTAAAGGCGCCGTCTCAGAGACGTGAGGTTGCACTCGTGCGGGTTCGAACCCCACAAGATCACGAAACAAAATACCTAGCTATTTTACTTTTTTTTTCTTCAATGGTGTATTACACATTCGTCCATGTAGAAATTACGTTCGTATATAAACGCACCTACACACACACACACACACACACACACACACACAATATCCCTCTGTTTTGTGTTGGAGACCACATTGCTTCGACTGCTGCAGAATGTTGCATCCTGACTCTGTCAAATAGTATGTAATGACGACAACGGAGGTGTTGTACTTTGAGCAATTGTCTTTCAAGTCCATGTCATTGTTTTGTACTTTGATGACGTCATCACACTGAAAATTGTGATTAAAGGCAAGGTATCAGCGGATTATAGGTTTTATGTCTGCAGGACGTATTTTTCCGAAATTGCCAGAAATGGCACAGCGACCTCAGTCGTTACAAGGCCGCATTTCCTTCTAGCAATGCAATACATGTTCACGCGGCCACAATTGTTGAGTGGGCATTGACTTTTTCCCCCTGTAATATCTATACATTTTCTTTCGGCCTTAGCGTTTCCGTGGATGTCCCGTGGCCGAGTGGTTAGAGAAACCGTTTTGCATGCACGCTCAATATAACTTCAAGGTGCCTATATCACATTCTTTTCTTTGTCGATCACAGATGACCGACATCTGATGACCCCAGGCGTATCACCTAACTCGTCAGCGTGACGAGTTTCATGTCTCGTTTGTTTGTTTGTTTGTTTGTTTGTTTGTTTGTTTCTTTCTTTCTTTCTTTCTTTCTTTCTTTGTTGTTGGTTTTTTGAGGGGGGGGGGGGGGTGTTTTATGGCAACAAGCAAGAAGATTTGGATATGCATGCGGAAGAGTGGAGCAAACATTATTCAAAACAGTTAGAAATTAAGATGGACAAGAGTGCGGGTGATGATCCAGTGGTATGCTGGCTTAATTTTTACAGGCCGAGTCAATAAGGCTGTGACCATGTAAATGTGTTGGAATAATAATACTGGAGAACAGTGAATAAAGAACACTTGCATTCTGACTCCAGATCCAAGCAGTCAAGCAACTAACTAACCCCACAAAACATAAAATGTATAAACCTGTACTCATGCTCTCTGTTGTTCCCCTTATGTAGGGCCATTCTGTAGGCGCGTCCTGGACCCCCCCCCCCCCCCATTTCCCATCCTATCTTATTCTATCCTTCATATTCTAACCTCTGTGAACTCTAATCCCTACCTTATATCGAATTTTACAGTGATAAAGTACATCATAGTATATTTATGGCCTGGTGGTGGGCTCAAATGCTCCATGGAACAGTGAAATTGAACTTCCCTTTCTTGCTCATTGAACTTAAATATTTACCTTGATGTAATATGAATAATTATTTTGATATTTTGGGAGGTTTTCAGGGTATCCAGCATTTAAACCTTCAAATTGGACTGAATGAATGTCATTGAATTATTGTCTATTTGGGCCCTACATCCAATTTCACCAAACCCAAGGTATAATGCCAGCAAGGGTGCATTGATTGGATTTCAGCACATGGTGCATTGTAGCTTGATGGGGTCCACTCTGCTGAAAACAAGCATGAAATGTAGAAAGTTTTATATCGTTGTAGTCGGAATTAATATCTCTACAAGATGAAAGCGTTAAAAAAGTGTTTGGAAGCACTTGACTGCTCTATAGGCCTCACGCTCCTAATTCAACTCGCGCATTGCCTACCGGGAAGGCAGTACAAAGATGAGGTAATGTTATTTTTTACCAAAAAATTCATTAAAAATCAGTCAAATGAAAAAATGCCACTTTTGGTAGTGTTTGACATTGCTTGAGGACAGGAGCTTCTGCAGGTTATGAAGAAGTTGAATGAATCAGGGTTTTTGTATTTTTAATGATTTTTTATTGATGTATGAGGTAATTTGCTATTTCTATCATTTTTGAAAGTGACTGTATGACTAGTCTCGTATGGAGGCTCTTAATTTTTTTAGAGCTGGACAACATCCCAAAATAATTATATTGTTTGCTTGAAAGCAGAGAAAATTTCCCTTCATCTGCTTCAATTTAAAAAAATTCTATGATTCGATTGATTTTTTATGATTCATAGAATATGCTGCATTTAACACAGGTTTCTATGGGAGCCTGGAAAAGGAGCGTGAGGCCTGTACTGTGAGACTGGTAGGCAGTGGGCGTGAGAGTCGTCTGCTAGAATGCGATGTTCTCGCCAGCAAACGGCGTGCAGAGTGTACGGGAAGGTTCCCGAGGTTACTGCCATGGTACCTGCTAGCTTAAATTCGGAAATATTCTTTAAGGGGTAAGTCAGACCACTAGTAAACAAGTGTAGTCCTATTTCTAAGGTAGTCCTTGCCCTTAACTCTTACCATAGAACTAAAGTTGAATCCATTGCCGACCCAAAGTTAGATTTCAGCCCCAAATCAGATTCTAACCCCAAATTTAACCCTAACACTAGCTTTTAAAACCCTTAACCTAACCCTAACCCAAACCCAAACCCTAACCCTAACTCTATAACCATAGCCCTAAAGTTGAATCCATTGCCGACCCAAAGTTAGATTTCAGCCCCAAATTAGATTCTTACCCCAAATTTAACCCTAAAGCTGTTAAAACCCTAACCCTAAAAGTAAAACCCTTTTAACCCTAACCCTATACTAACCCTAACCCTAAACCCTAACCTAACCCTAACCCTAAATAACCCTAACCCTAACTAACCCTAACTAGCCCTAACCCAAACCCTAACCCTAACCTAACCCTAACCCTAATCCAAACCATAGCCCTAAATGCCAACCCAAAGTAAGATTTCTGCCCGAAATCAGATTCTAATCCCAAATTTAACCCTAGCTGCCTATAACATTGAACAAGGCTCAAATTTAACCCAGTCTAAGCTAGTGTAGAACTCTAGTCTAAAGTTAGACCGAGTAACTTACGCCCTAGCCCTCACCCTGCCTAGCTTCCCCTCGTCCTATAACTGTGGGCCTATATCCTTAAGTTTACTTCTACACCTCAAAACTAGCACCCAGTGACAGTGTAACTGTATTATTTTCACTTTTACTGTGAAAATGGAGAGCAATGTGTGTAAAAACTGTGATGAACGTGCTTGGTCCCATGCAGACAGTGGTTTTTTGTGTTGCAAGTTTCCTTGTACTTGTAGTACGAATTCATGTTCACGCACCAGCCACGTGCCATTTATTCACCACTCATGGTCTACACATTCACTCCATTGCATTTCATTCTAACAACGAACTCAGCATCATTCTCTCAGAAAAACGTAGCAGGACTATCAGTTTTCAAAGTGTCATAGTCATTTACTGACATTTAATGACTGAGATTGTGTTAATGAATAGTATATCTGTGTTGCAGGCTGTCATACAAAATATTCTGGTCCTGGATCTGAGGGAGCCAGCAGGTTTGTTCATGAATGTTTTTATACAACAGTGTTTGTTTGTTTGTTTGTTTGTTTGTTTGTTTGTTTGTTTGTTTGTTTGTTTGTTTGTTTGTTTGTTTGTTTCTTTCTTTCTTTCTTTCTTTGTTGTTGGTTTTTTGAGGGGGGGGGGTGTTTTATGGCAACAAGCAAGAAGATTTGGATATGCATGCGGAAGAGTGGAGCAAACATTATTCAAAACAGTTAGAAATTAAGATGGACAAGAGTGCGGGTGATGATCCAGTGGTATGCTGGCTTAATTTTTACAGGCCGAGTCAATAAGGCTGTGACCATGTAAATGTGTTGGAATAATAATACTGGAGAACAGTGAATAAAGAACACTTGCATTCTGACTCCAGATCCAAGCAGTCAAGCAACTAACTAACCCCACAAAACATAAAATGTATAAACCTGTACTCATGCTCTCTGTTGTTCCCCTTATGTAGGGCCATTCTGTAGGCGCGTCCTGGACCCCCCCCCCCCCATTTCCCATCCTATCTTATTCTATCCTTCATATTCTAACCTCTGTGAACTCTAATCCCTACCTTATATCGAATTTTACAGTGATAAAGTACATCATAGTATATTTATGGCCTGGTGGTGGGCTCAAATGCTCCATGGAACAGTGAAATTGAACTTCCCTTTCTTGCTCATTGAACTTAAATATTTACCTTGATGTAATATGAATAATTATTTTGATATTTTGGGAGGTTTTCAGGGTATCCAGCATTTAAACCTTCAAATTGGACTGAATGAATGTCATTGAATTATTGTCTATTTGGGCCCTACATCCAATTTCACCAAACCCAAGGTATAATGCCAGCAAGGGTGCATTGATTGGATTTCAGCACATGGTGCATTGTAGCTTGATGGGGTCCACTCTTCTGAAAACAAGCATGAAATGTAGAAAGTTTTATATCGTTGTAGTCGGAATTAATATCTCTACAAGATGAAAGCGTTAAAAAAGTGTTTGGAAGCACTTGACTGCTCTATAGGCCTCACGCTCCTAATTCAACTCGCGCATTGCCTACCGGGAAGGCAGTACAAAGATGAGGTAATGTTATTTTTTACCAAAAAAATCATTAAAAATCAGTCAAATGAAAAAATGCCACTTTTGGTAGTGTTTGACATTGCTTGAGGACAGGAGCTTCTGCAGGTTATGAAGAAGTTGAATGAATCAGGGTTTTTGTATTTTTAATGATTTTTTATTGATGTATGAGGTAATTTGCTATTTCTATCATTTTTGAAAGTGACTGTATGACTAGTCTCGTATGGAGGCTCTTAATTTTTTTAGAGCTGGACAACATCCCAAAATAATTATATTGTTTGCTTGAAAGCAGAGAAAATTTCCCTTCATCTGCTTCAATTTAAAAAAATTCTATGATTCGATTGATTTTTTATGATTCATAGAATATGCTGCATTTAACACAGGTTTCTATGGGAGCCTGGAAAAGGAGCGTGAGGCCTGTACTGTGAGACTGGTAGGCAGTGGGCGTGAGAGTCGTCTGCTAGAATGCGATGTTCTCGCCAGCAAACGGCGTGCAGAGTGTACGGGAAGGTTCCCGAGGTTACTGCCATGGTACCTGCTAGCTTAAATTCGGAAATATTCTTTAAGGGGTAAGTCAGACCACTAGTAAACAAGTGTAGTCCTATTTCTAAGGTAGTCCTTGCCCTTAACTCTTACCATAGAACTAAAGTTGAATCCATTGCCGACCCAAAGTTAGATTTCAGCCCCAAATCAGATTCTAACCCCAAATTTAACCCTAACACTAGCTTTTAAAACCCTTAACCTAACCCTAACCCAAACCCAAACCCTAACCCTAACTCTATAACCATAGCCCTAAAGTTGAATCCATTGCCGACCCAAAGTTAGATTTCAGCCCCAAATTAGATTCTTACCCCAAATTTAACCCTAAAGCTGTTAAAACCCTAACCCTAAAAGTAAAACCCTTTTAACCCTAACCCTATACTAACCCTAACCCTAAACCCTAACCTAACCCTAACCCTAAATAACCCTAACCCTAACTAACCCTAACTAGCCCTAACCCAAACCCTAACCCTAACCTAACCCTAACCCTAATCCAAACCATAGCCCTAAATGCCAACCCAAAGTAAGATTTCTGCCCGAAATCAGATTCTAATCCCAAATTTAACCCTAGCTGCCTATAACATTGAACAAGGCTCAAATTTAACCCAGTCTAAGCTAGTGTAGAACTCTAGTCTAAAGTTAGACCGAGTAACTTACGCCCTAGCCCTCACCCTGCCTAGCTTCCCCTCGTCCTATAACTGTGGGCCTATATCCTTAAGTTTACTTCTACACCTCAAAACTAGCACCCAGTGACAGTGTAACTGTATTATTTTCACTTTTACTGTGAAAATGGAGAGCAATGTGTGTAAAAACTGTGATGAACGTGCTTGGTCCCATGCAGACAGTGGTTTTTTGTGTTGCAAGTTTCCTTGTACTTGTAGTACGAATTCATGTTCACGCACCAGCCACGTGCCATTTATTCACCACTCATGGTCTACACATTCACTCCATTGCATTTCATTCTAACAACGAACTCAGCATCATTCTCTCAGAAAAACGTAGCAGGACTATCAGTTTTCAAAGTGTCATAGTCATTTACTGACATTTAATGACTGAGATTGTGTTAATGAATAGTATATCTGTGTTGCAGGCTGTCATACAAAATATTCTGGTCCTGGATCTGAGGGAGCCAGCAGGTTTGTTCATGAATGTTTTTATACAACAGTGTTTGTTTGTTTGTTTGTTTGTTTGTTTGTTTGTTTGTTTGTTTGTTTGTTTGTTTGTTTGTTTGTTTCTTTCTTTCTTTCTTTGTTGTTGGTTTTTTGAGGGGGGGGGGTGTTTTATGGCAACAAGCAAGAAGATTTGGATATGCATGCGGAAGAGTGGAGCAAACATTATTCAAAACAGTTAGAAATTAAGATGGACAAGAGTGCGGGTGATGATCCAGTGGTATGCTGGCTTAATTTTTACAGGCCGAGTCAATAAGGCTGTGACCATGTAAATGTGTTGGAATAATAATACTGGAGAACAGTGAATAAAGAACACTTGCATTCTGACTCCAGATCCAAGCAGTCAAGCAACTAACTAACCCCACAAAACATAAAATGTATAAACCTGTACTCATGCTCTCTGTTGTTCCCCTTATGTAGGGCCATTCTGTAGGCGCGTCCTGGACCCCCCCCCCCCCATTTCCCATCCTATCTTATTCTATCCTTCATATTCTAACCTCTGTGAACTCTAATCCCTACCTTATATCGAATTTTACAGTGATAAAGTACATCATAGTATATTTATGGCCTGGTGGTGGGCTCAAATGCTCCATGGAATAGTGAAATTGAACTTCCCTTTCTTGCTCATTGAACTTAAATATTTACCTTGATGTAATATGAATAATTATTTTGATATTTTGGGAGGTTTTCAGGGTATCCAGCATTTAAACCTTCAAATTGGACTGAATGAATGTCATTGAATTATTGTCTATTTGGGCCCTACATCCAATTTCACCAAACCCAAGGTATAATGCCAGCAAGGGTGCATTGATTGGATTTCAGCACATGGTGCATTGTAGCTTGATGGGGTCCACTCTGCTGAAAACAAGCATGAAATGTAGAAAGTTTTATATCGTTGTAGTCGGAATTAATATCTCTACAAGATGAAAGCGTTAAAAAAGTGTTTGGAAGCACTTGACTGCTCTATAGGCCTCACGCTCCTAATTCAACTCGCGCATTGCCTACCGGGAAGGCAGTACAAAGATGAGGTAATGTTATTTTTTACCAAAAAAATCATTAAAAATCAGTCAAATGAAAAAATGCCACTTTTGGTAGTGTTTGACATTGCTTGAGGACAGGAGCTTCTGCAGGTTATGAAGAAGTTGAATGAATCAGGGTTTTTGTATTTTTAATGATTTTTTATTGATGTATGAGGTAATTTGCTATTTCTATCATTTTTGAAAGTGACTGTATGACTAGTCTCGTATGGAGGCTCTTAATTTTTTTAGAGCTGGACAACATCCCAAAATAATTATATTGTTTGCTTGAAAGCAGAGAAAATTTCCCTTCATCTGCTTCAATTTAAAAAAATTCTATGATTCGATTGATTTTTTATGATTCATAGAATATGCTGCATTTAACACAGGTTTCTATGGGAGCCTGGAAAAGGAGCGTGAGGCCTGTACTGTGAGACTGGTAGGCAGTGGGCGTGAGAGTCGTCTGCTAGAATGCGATGTTCTCGCCAGCAAACGGCGTGCAGAGTGTACGGGAAGGTTCCCGAGGTTACTGCCATGGTACCTGCTAGCTTAAATTCGGAAATATTCTTTAAGGGGTAAGTCAGACCACTAGTAAACAAGTGTAGTCCTATTTCTAAGGTAGTCCTTGCCCTTAACTCTTACCATAGAACTAAAGTTGAATCCATTGCCGACCCAAAGTTAGATTTCAGCCCCAAATCAGATTCTAACCCCAAATTTAACCCTAACACTAGCTTTTAAAACCCTTAACCTAACCCTAACCCAAACCCAAACCCTAACCCTAACTCTATAACCATAGCCCTAAAGTTGAATCCATTGCCGACCCAAAGTTAGATTTCAGCCCCAAATTAGATTCTTACCCCAAATTTAACCCTAAAGCTGTTAAAACCCTAACCCTAAAAGTAAAACCCTTTTAACCCTAACCCTATACTAACCCTAACCCTAAACCCTAACCTAACCCTAACCCTAAATAACCCTAACCCTAACTAACCCTAACTAGCCCTAACCCAAACCCTAACCCTAACCTAACCCTAACCCTAATCCAAACCATAGCCCTAAATGCCAACCCAAAGTAAGATTTCTGCCCGAAATCAGATTCTAATCCCAAATTTAACCCTAGCTGCCTATAACATTGAACAAGGCTCAAATTTAACCCAGTCTAAGCTAGTGTAGAACTCTAGTCTAAAGTTAGACCGAGTAACTTACGCCCTAGCCCTCACCCTGCCTAGCTTCCCCTCGTCCTATAACTGTGGGCCTATATCCTTAAGTTTACTTCTACACCTCAAAACTAGCACCCAGTGACAGTGTAACTGTATTATTTTCACTTTTACTGTGAAAATGGAGAGCAATGTGTGTAAAAACTGTGATGAACGTGCTTGGTCCCATGCAGACAGTGGTTTTTTGTGTTGCAAGTTTCCTTGTACTTGTAGTACGAATTCATGTTCACGCACCAGCCACGTGCCATTTATTCACCACTCATGGTCTACACATTCACTCCATTGCATTTCATTCTAACAACGAACTCAGCATCATTCTCTCAGAAAAACGTAGCAGGACTATCAGTTTTCAAAGTGTCATAGTCATTTACTGACATTTAATGACTGAGATTGTGTTAATGAATAGTATATCTGTGTTGCAGGCTGTCATACAAAATATTCTGGTCCTGGATCTGAGGGAGCCAGCAGGTTTGTTCATGAATGTTTTTATACAACAGTGTTTGTTTGTTTGTTTGTTTGTTTGTTTGTTTGTTTGTTTGTTTGTTTGTTTGTTTGTTTGTTTGTTTGTTTGTTTGTTTGTTTGTTTGTTTGTTTGTTTGTTTCTTTCTTTCTTTCTTTCTTTGTTGTTGGTTTTTTGAGGGGGGGGGGGGGGTGTTTTATGGCAACAAGCAAGAAGATTTGGATATGCATGCGGAAGAGTGGAGCAAACATTATTCAAAACAGTTAGAAATTAAGATGGACAAGAGTGCGGGTGATGATCCAGTGGTATGCTGGCTTAATTTTTACAGGCCGAGTCAATAAGGCTGTGACCATGTAAATGTGTTGGAATAATAATACTGGAGAACAGTGAATAAAGAACACTTGCATTCTGACTCCAGATCCAAGCAGTCAAGCAACTAACTAACCCCACAAAACATAAAATGTATAAACCTGTACTCATCCTCTCTGTTATTCCCCTTATGTAGGGCCATTCTGTAGGCGCGTCCTGGACCCCCCCCCCCCCCCATTTCCCATCCTATCTTATTCTATCCTTCATATTCTAACCTCTGTGAACTCTAATCCCTACCTTATATCGAATTTTACAGTGATAAAGTACATCATAGTATATTTATGGCCTGGTGGTGGGCTCAAATGCTCCATGGAACAGTGAAATTGAACTTCCCTTTCTTGCTCATTGAACTTAAATATTTACCTTGATGTAATATGAATAATTATTTTGATATTTTGGGAGGTTTTCAGGGTATCCAGCATTTAAACCTTCAAATTGGACTGAATGAATGTCATTGAATTATTGTCTATTTGGGCCCTACATCCAATTTCACCAAACCCAAGGTATAATGCCAGCAAGGGTGCATTGATTGGATTTCAGCACATGGTGCATTGTAGCTTGATGGGGTCCACTCTGCTGAAAACAAGCATGAAATGTAGAAAGTTTTATATCGTTGTAGTCGGAATTAATATCTCTACAAGATGAAAGCGTTAAAAAAGTGTTTGGAAGCACTTGACTGCTCTATAGGCCTCACGCTCCTAATTCAACTCGCGCATTGCCTACCGGGAAGGCAGTACAAAGATGAGGTAATGTTATTTTTTACCAAAAAAATCATTAAAAATCAGTCAAATGAAAAAATGCCACTTTTGGTAGTGTTTGACATTGCTTGAGGACAGGAGCTTCTGCAGGTTATGAAGAAGTTGAATGAATCAGGGTTTTTGTATTTTTAATGATTTTTTATTGATGTATGAGGTAATTTGCTATTTCTATCATTTTTGAAAGTGACTGTATGACTAGTCTCGTATGGAGGCTCTTAATTTTTTTAGAGCTGGACAACATCCCAAAATAATTATATTGTTTGCTTGAAAGCAGAGAAAATTTCCCTTCATCTGCTTCAATTTAAAAAAATTCTATGATTCGATTGATTTTTTATGATTCATAGAATATGCTGCATTTAACACAGGTTTCTATGGGAGCCTGGAAAAGGAGCGTGAGGCCTGTACTGTGAGACTGGTAGGCAGTGGGCGTGAGAGTCGTCTGCTAGAATGCGATGTTCTCGCCAGCAAACGGCGTGCAGAGTGTACGGGAAGGTTCCCGAGGTTACTGCCATGGTACCTGCTAGCTTAAATTCGGAAATATTCTTTAAGGGGTAAGTCAGACCACTAGTAAACAAGTGTAGTCCTATTTCTAAGGTAGTCCTTGCCCTTAACTCTTACCATAGAACTAAAGTTGAATCCATTGCCGACCCAAAGTTAGATTTCAGCCCCAAATCAGATTCTAACCCCAAATTTAACCCTAACACTAGCTTTTAAAACCCTTAACCTAACCCTAACCCAAACCCAAACCCTAACCCTAACTCTATAACCATAGCCCTAAAGTTGAATCCATTGCCGACCCAAAGTTAGATTTCAGCCCCAAATTAGATTCTTACCCCAAATTTAACCCTAAAGCTGTTAAAACCCTAACCCTAAAAGTAAAACCCTTTTAACCCTAACCCTAATTAGAGTTATGGTACATCATGCTCGCCATATTATTCTACTGTAACTCCACTGTTTGTTGCCTATTTCTCATTTGGATTTCTTTTTCTTGGAGAAAAATGTTTACTCTTGATGACTTGACATTGATTATTTAATATATGTCATAATTTATTTTATTTCAAATAGGGAACAATCCAGGGTCTAGGCATAAGGTTGGAAATCTGGTACAAAAGAGTTGAAAAATATTGGCCCTCATTTGTCTTCAGAAAATTGGTCATAACTTTTTTATTTCACAGCGATTTCTCATAAAAGATGTATTAGATTGAAGAGAATTGTTTATTTAATCAGGTGTAGAGAACTTTTTCTGCTCCATTAACAGGAAGGATATACATTTTACCGGAAACTTCCAAAATGGTACAGCAACGTTGTTATTTCTATATCATATATAAAAATTTGAGCTTTTTGTATAATTTTTCTATTAGCCATATAAATATTGATGCTAATAATCGTTTCAAAACAAACCCTAAGCCTATTTCTGAAAATTAAAAAACAGAAATTCAATTTCTAGAAAAAATGGAGTAAGCCTCATACAGGGCATTTAAACAAGATACTGTGATTGACTACTTAAAGATGATGAACTGAAAATCCTTTAAAAATATGTATTTATTGCGTTTTTAGTGGGTTTTTTGACTTGCAACAGGTGAAGAATCATCCTCAGATGATACTTTGAAGAAATTGGGGGATAAAACCAAAAATTAGTAGAATTATGATTTTTTTTTTGATTTGTCGGCAAATTTTCGACTATTGGAAAATGGTACCAAAAGGTTGGATTTTGTTAATTTTGCTTTATTTCATCATCATGTAATTAGGCAGTAGGAAAATAAAACGCTGCGCCACTTAGCCGAAAATGTTCTTCAATTGTCCCTTAACAGGTTCTTAAACAGAAAAATGGAACACAAATTAATGAAAAGTGAAATTTTGATACTCGATTCTAAGTCACCAACTTGTATTTCCCATAGGTTTGTACAGTGAAGCCCCGAAAACTGCGTCTCAGAAAAGATTCAGATTTCCGCATATACATTGCAAAGGAACATGTATTTGCTCATTTCTGCAACAAGTCATGTTCTATAACAACAGTTGTTATCAAGTTTTCATGGTTAAACTGCAATTTCCTGAAAAAAAGACGATAAAACATAGGCTGGACGACGATCATATTCGCGACTGTATAATATTTCACCGCAGATGGCGCTACTTAGCACAAGTCAGAGCGAGTGGGGAGTGCCGTCCGCGATGTGTGATCGGGTGATGCACATCCGAGAAAGCAACTAATTTCGATTGAAAATTATACAAACATTTAATTATCCCTCACGTTTTCACATTTAAATCTCCTAACTATCATTTTCGCCATAACCAGTCAATAAATTTCATGCAATAATCATAGAATCGGCGGGAAATCGGCCGATTGATCAGGGTCCTGGTAACCACACTGTCGGCTAGCGCCAGCCGTGTTGCCATCCGTTCATTGGTCCGTTAAGGACGTGCGCAGCACGTGTGCGCGGTAGACTGAACGGAGACTGTCGGCTAGCGCCAGCCGTGTTGCCATCCGTTCATTGGTCCGTTAAGGATGTGCGCAGCACGTGTGCGCGACAGACTGAACGGTGATCATCAGCGTACAGCTGTAGAAATCACTTCGTCTAACAACGTTATTGGGGTCGACTTGATATGAAAACGATTACAAAATTCTAAATATCACTGTATCATTCCCAAGGAATCGATTTTCATCAATCTCTTCTTTCAATCACGGTCGCAATCACATGCGGGCACGGATCCAACCCACGTCATTTGACGTACTTCATGAATATTCATATTCTCAACACTGCGAATTCGAGCTGTGTTGGAAATAGGAATTTGTGAAGGCATGCGCGCTGCCCTGATCGGTAAGGTTTCCCCGCTGTTTTTGCCTATGACAAAGTGAATTAATTTGGTATAAAATGTAAATTGTGTTTATAATTCTTGTATGACTGAAATGCCAAATGCATGATGATGTTACGAAAATCACTCGACTGGCGGCCTCCGTCATATTGCGTCAGCCCTCATCACACACGACGATATGACGTGGAGTACCCTAACGGTTAGTGTCGAGCCCGCCGAAGCTCTGGGGAAGCTCAACGTGATCGAGGTGGGCGAGTATCGATGGGCTACCCGAGTATGATTTGTTGCGGTAACCCCAATTTATTGGAAGCCATAATCAATACTGGGATGCAAAATGTAGATATCTTGTGCCAATCCAACCAATAGAGGTGTAGAATTGACAAGGAAGTATCTCTTAAAAATACAAAGACGAGATTGTCTGTATTTGCCTGCCCTTTGGTGCCTTTAAAATTTAAATGCTTTTAATACCGGTACATAAATATGGGACATCCCCATACATATTGCATGTAAATGCATGTAGCTAGCTGGGAGGGTCTCTCACTACACAAATGTCAATCGTCCTGAACAAAGCATCCCAACTTTGCAGCTACTTGTGAGTTTTAGACACTTGAAGCAATACATGTAATTGGGGGATATGGCAAAAAAAAAAAAAAAATGAAAATCAGCATAACATTAAAGGGATGGTATAGTTTTTGTAGGAATGGGGATTTAGTTTTCAACATTTTATGAGATGATTGGAAGCCATTTATTATAAAAAGCTGCCTCGTAATAGCCTTCAAATGAAGTCGGTATCACCAATTTTTATCGATGACATTCAATCATGCATGAGGTAATCAAAAGTATAGTAGAAAAGCATTTTATTTGTGCATATTTCATTCAGAAAAATTAATAGTAATACAAAAAAGTTTGTTGGCAATTGAATCTAGTTTCCTAAAGCTGTATGCTTTTCATTTAGAGGTGCCACCAAACTTGTATATTGGTTGTGAAGGTATGAAAAATGAGAAGAAAAGAATTTGTAGAGGAAGAGGGCATTTTAGTTACTGCAGCTATGACAGCACCATTGGTTGATATATTTATTTTTGCTTTTGATCCATTTTTAGGTGAAATGTTGCTTTCTGATGAAGGGGCATACACATGAAGACATCGATCTGCTCTTCAGCCGTATATCAACCCATACATCAAAGCACAACATACCGACACTGTCTTTGTTGCTATCACACATTCCAACGTCATACAGCAAGCCAAATACCGGTACTACTGCTGAGAGGATACACAACATCTTCAACATAAGGGACTGATTACAAACACACATCAACAGGCCATCACATCAAAGTCTTCCACACCAGTTCAAGATTACCAAAGTAGAGGGAAAGGCTGCCATTCACACAAAGAAATGGAGTAATGGAGGCTACAACGGGCTGCAGCCACATCCTTTCAGGACACCCCTCTGGCATTCCACAAGCTGTCCAACGGAAGTTGGAGGAGCTGCACATCATCCATTTCTACAGAGATATGACCAAGTACCGGCCCTACCTTACTGAACCAGAGCATCAGGATTAGATCGAACTTCTTGGCTCCTTGGAAGCAGATGATAGTAAGTATATATTATAGGAAACAAACTTCAGGTAAAAAGCAGCCAAGTAAGAATTTTTTGTCAGTTGCTCTAACAATTTTTCAGCATAAATCCTGGTAATTTATGCACATATAAAATAAGTAGCATGCTTCTCATACCTAAATAAAGCTTCTAAAATGCTGATTTTTGGTTGAATGACCCTTTGTATTGATATTTGCTATAAATTGTTTCTTCTTATGTATTTTCTTGTATTTGAAGTATCTTATGTGCAGTGCGCTTCCATTAAACGAGCATAGTTATAACAAAATTCTTTTTACAAAGAAGGAAAAATTCAAGTCTCCAAACATTCACCTGCACATCTTTATGTGTTTTACTGTTCAGCAATAACACAATTTTGTTTATATAACCTAAGTAAAACTGCTGGTCACAAGGAGTTCATGAATGGGATTGCACTGTATTCCTTTAGTTTGTAGACTCATTTTCTTTATTCTTTATGCTTTTGAAAACAAAACAAAACGAAATAAGTGAAGGGGATTGTTCCTCCCCATCAATTTTTCTGGTCACAGTCATATTTCTAGTGGCCAGTATAAGTTATATATTATGTGTCTGATTGTGACATTGTCTTTGAGACAGAGTTGTAGCAAAATGTATGAGATTAATGCTTACAATTGATAATATCTTCACAGATTCCCACCCCGATTGGATACTGATGGATATTTTAATGGCCAAGGACTCTACACAGACAGATCAGCGTAGGGAACCCAATTCCGACGTCAGTGTGTCCAATGATGAGCAAGATCCCATCCCTCCAGTGAGTTTCAATTTACGGTGAAGTCTCAATCATGAATAGCAGAAATACTTTGTAATGCACTAATCATTTGTTATCATTTATTCAGTGACCAAACTTAATTCACAGCACATTAAATTATGTCTTTTAAGAGTTTATAAGATGTAGTCCCAGTAACAGTCCATCCTGATAGATTTAAAGTGTAAATCATGTTTTGAATGATGAATCTCCGTAACATTTCTCGTTTAAAGGGATGGTAAAATTTCAGTTGAGATTTGGCTTTAGGTTTCCAATTTTTTGGTTATTTTTTTTAATATAGATAATGTGCAAACCCCTATGAAATATGAAAGAGATTATAATTCTTAGACAAATTCAAAGTTTATTTGATGAAGATTTGGTTTGAAATGGCTGAGATATCCTTAAATCAAAGCAAGCATAATAAATGGTAAGACCCACCTTTTATTGGGATCATTTTACTGTACTTTGTTCATAAAGTGGTTTAGTTAGAAGCTGAATCCATAGCTTGACCAATACTGTACAATTTCTTTAAATGAGAACATGTCAACAATTTTACAATAATGGGCAATTTTAATTGGATTTAGTATCAGAGGTACAAGAAACTGAGATGCACGTCAAGTTAGCATTCTAAATCCACTGGTCAAAACTCACTGCCCACTATGCCAGGACTACCATTCAAAGCTATGATGATTTGAAGAAAAAAAAATAGTAAAATTACCCCAGCAAAACACTGAAAGTCTCATTGAAATTAGATTTCAAAAAAAAAAGTTATACTTTTAGTTTCTGCATCAGCTAATGTGAGAAATATATACATATTTACATGCAAAGTACCTAAAATCAACTGTTTAGCTTAGTGTAGGAGACCCACTACAGAGGTATTGATTTTTTAGCAATAGTTTAAAAGATATTGGACTGGTTTTATCGATTTTTGGTGTATTGATGAATTACACTGACATACAGGTCAAGTTTGAATCTGAAATTCGCAGGTCAGCACTCAAAGATCACAGTTCAAAATTTACCAGAATGTGTGTTCGTTCCTCGCAATAGCAGCTGGACTTCGATGAATCTTTGGTATTTAGACACAACACACTTAAGTACAAGGCTTACTAACCACATCCAGCAGGGATTTCTTTATCCTGTAGAATATGGACATATGACATGTCAGGCTAGATCATCATGTACAGTACTTGAACCTTATCTTTCAATAGTTTTATATTTTTCTTAAATTTGCTCATGTTGGGTTGTTTGGTACATTTGTGTATCCACATTTGTAAATTTTCTTTGATTTGTTTCTTCTGTAAAATATTAGGTCAACCTGGGGTGCAAGATCGGCCAGAGGAGACAGGCTGTGACTCCTGAAGTTGGAAAGATGGTAGCAGTCTTCTTAGAAGACTTCCGGAATGAATGGCCCCAAGTTGGAAAGATCACTGCAGTACACAATGCTACAGTAAATGTCCATTGGTTTACAGACACCACAACTTCACACTGGGATGACCTCAACAAGCCGGGACGAAACGGACAAAGTGAAGCATACATCTCCACGATTCCAAAAACATCATCTTTAACAGGCTCGTTCAATTTGACAGGACATGACAAATTACCACAGGAAATTCAACGGCAGTTAAGAGAAAAACGGAAGAACTGTACAATCAGTGATCATTCAGACTTTTTGGACTTAGGCATGCGTTGTGACTTTGACACTTGTTTTTCATAGATTTAGCCTCAATACTATAGGGGATTGATGTTGTGCAAATATTGAATGGTCATGAGTGTGATGGTACAGAATGTCGCACAAGGTTAAAGATTTAGGTGTTCTATTCAATGAGGCTATAAGCAGAGTTGAATAGTGAGCCTCTCTATAAATGTGGATCTGATGTTTGTGTATTTAAACCAAACAATTACACCCAAAGACCCTACTCTGTCATTAAATCCCAATGTTGAGGTTCTAAGCTTTGTCCCTTACACTTGTTTTTCTTTTTCTCTTTACTGGTTCTGGCAGAGCTCTGTTAGAGACAATTCAGATTATTTTCCCCATCACCGCCATTTTATCTCAACTTGTGATACCCGCCGGATCTTGGGCTGTTACTATCTTTGCCTAAGCCGTGATTTGGGTAGTGGTAGACACATCCAGCAGTCTCACAGATATTCTTCATCTTATTTCTCAAAGTATTAATCCCAAATGGGATATTGTCATACAAAGGTCATTCAGATGGAGTTGAAGACTAAGGTCACTGCCAAAAGGTGGTTTGGGGTTCAAGGAAGATAGGTACAGTGGCAGATCCAGAGGGGGGCGCAACCGGCACACGCCCCCCTTTATTTTCCGTTAAAAACAAAAGAAATTAAAAGTAAAAACACGAAATGAAACCTGGAAGTGGCACCAGAAATATTAGTCACGCCCCCCCCCCCCCCCCCCCCTTTACAGAATTCCTGGATCCACCCCTGAGGTACTTGAGCAATGAAGCGGCTGGGCAACGAAGAGCATGGTAATTCATACATGTGACCACTAAATTCTTCGTCTGCATTGTCACGATGGGACTTTGTGAGCACATCATTATTGTGTTTAACATAATTTTGAACATCTTCGCCAGTGTTGAGATCATAGTCGTGAACATTCATGTCCCAAAGATATTCACAGCCTCTTTCTCCAAAATATGTCATCATATCAAGTAACGCCTTGTTTTGTATACCTTGCAAGTGGTTGTAACCACATCTTGGCAAACTTTATGTTTCTCCTAGTATTATAGGCATCAGAGTCAGAGGGTAGGTCCTCTGTTAACAAGACAAAACTTCTCGCTGTAATGACAAATTCAGAGGTTGCACGTGCATATGCTAAAAAAAACAAAGAAACTGAAAAAATGTAGGTTTTATGTCTTATGTGTTGGGTACTACATTAGGTCACTGAGCTACAGACTGCAGGCACTAATCAAATATATGATCATAAACTGTTTGGTTGACATCTTGTCGGCACATGTTTTATTCAATACAAGCTGGCCATTATATAACAGACTTGACCACTCGCTGTTTACAGTTGTTGGATGAAGAGGTTGGGTGGTAAGTAAAGTGATATGGTCATGGTGGAAATGTTTAGTTATGAGGTGTAATGATGGATTGTTGCAGCTAGAGATAGGCTTGTGAAGATTCAAATTGTACATTCGAGTTGTGTATAGTACTCGTTGTCCATGCCAAAAGCTATCATCCGATGTGATTCTCACACATTACAAGCCTCGTAAGGCTTGCTGCATCACATGCTAGTATATCTCGCTACCAGATATTATTTCAATAATCAATCTCTTGTAAGTACCACATGATGCTGTTGTGTGTCACAAACGTTATGATGTTTCCAGACCCTTATGCTAGTTTGACCTGATATCCCCATTTGAGGTCTAATTTTCAGAAGACTGCGGAACCGTAGAGGGAATCAAGTGAAATATTTTCCCATGTTTTTATTGGATGATGCTTTCGCACAATCGCCTCATTTGCTCTCCCATATCTTTGGGGACGTGAACGTCACCATTTGACTGCAGCAACCACGACTAGGGGGCTTGCCCATATCACATCGCTAATGGGCTCGATGATGCCCATGATTGTCCTTAATCTATTTTATATATCTAGCTTGTATGGGGGTATGTTACCTTAGCAATACATGAACTAAAATAATTCGAAATAAATATACATATTTGTTTTATGAACATTTATATTTTTTCTATGCTTCTGCCACGAAGTGGTGCCAGATGCATTATGTTTTTGGGTTGTCCGTCCGTCCATCCTTCCGTCCGTCTGTAATGAATTTTTTGGACAAGGTAATTGTCAAAACCTGTTGAGGTATACTAATGAAACTTGGCATGTATGTGTATTAGGGGGTGAAGTTGTGCCTATCAGCTTTTGGGTGCACATGCTCAAGGTCAAATACATAAAAATGCCACTGTTTCCACCATATCTATGCAATGCCTGAAGATATTTTCTTGAAACGTAGTGTATACATGTATTACCCAATTAAGATTCTCTGTGAAAGTTTGGGTCATGAGGTCAAAGGTCATACAAAGGTCAAATAAAAATATTAAAATTCTTTTTTTTTCTCTGTACCTTGGGTAATTTTTCAAGGTATCTTCATGGAACATAGTATATACATGTACTATTATCTGGAGAATGTAGGGTTCGTGGGGTCAAAGGTCAAGTGCAACACTCCAAACTTTTACTATTACCCTCATGTTTATGCAATGCCAGCAGGATTATTATTTTGTTTGCACTTGGTGTACACATGTGTAACCTAATAGAAATTCTCTGGAAAGTTTTTTTTTTTTTCTTTCTTGCCTCAAAGGTCAAAAGGTCAAAGATCAAGTAAAAGTGCTGAATTAACTTTTTCCTCCATAAGTGGCTCAAGTTATCTTGAAACTTACTGTATATTTATGGATGTTCTACCTGAAAGTGATTATCTTATGAATTTTAGGGTCAAAGGCAAAATGAAAATGGTAACCTTTTACTATTCAATACAGAAATAACACTTTTTCTCCACACCTTGAAAATTACTCAATACATAAATGTATGAATGGGTCGAAGTCAAGTTAAATACATGCTCTCCTATTCATCCAAGTAAACCTAGGTCAAGGAAGGTGAACATTCAACACAATTGTGAGAAACTTGTCATTTTTTGCCAATTTTGTGAAAATGTAATCACACATTGGCCACATGTACTATAAAGACCTACTAGGGGAAGCATGCATTATGGCAGAGGCATACCAGTCGCCATAGCGACATTTCTAGTTTTGACTTGACATTGATTGATTGTAAGTTGGATTTCTTATGTCAATTTTACATAGTTTTTATTTGTGTTTGTGTGATGGAAGATGAAGATATAACAAAGTGGAGGGTTCGATGGCTAGAGAAATAAAATGAAATAAAGAATTGAAATTAATAGGGAGATGTCGGGGGGAAAATGTGAAAACAGAGGTTGAAATTACATATTTGTTTGAATAAAAACTTATAGCTTTTTTCCCTGCAATTGAATATCAATTGTGATTGAAAATTGTTTCAGTTTAAGTGGTTTAACATTGTTTTTGAGATGTGTTTGTGTGATTGATTACGAGGAAGAGACAAATAATTAGAAGGTAATGATTGTGAGATGTTTGAGTGATGGAAGATGAAGAAAAGACAATTAAGTAGAGGATGTGATGACTGCTGACAGAAAATGAAAGGAATTAGACATAACTGAGAAGTCCGAAAAATAGATAATGCCTATAAGCAGAGGGTGAAGTGACAATGGAGAAAATAAACTGAAGAATTTGAAACGGCCTAGAAATAGGGAATGTAATACAGAAAAAAAAATGCATAAGTAGAGGTTGAAACATGTGGTAACAAAGGAATGAAATTAAAAATACTGTATTTAGAGATTTAAATATCTACATTGTAATTCATTCTTAATCATTATTTTTTACTATTGCAAGATACCTTACCCTTTAAAGGGAAGATAAACCCTAAAAGCAATGTGGATTGAGTGAAAGCAGCAACATTAGTAGAACGCATCAGTGAAAGTTTGAAGAAAAACGGACAATCGATGCAAAAGTTATGAATTTTTACAGTTTTGGTGTTGGAACCGCTGGATGAGGAGACTACAAGATGTTATGACGTATGAGTGGACAACAATACAAAGAAAATATAAAGAAAATTCTACAAAAATCCACTTTTCATGAAAAATACAAATTCCGTCAACTTCATACTGACATATGTTAAGGGTAGCAATTATTCCCCCTGCTTTCTGGAAGAGGTTAGTGACTAGTGCTCTTTCGTAATGCTAGAAAAATGAATTTTTGTTGAATTTCCTATATTTTCTTCATATTGTTGTCCTCTCATACGTCATAACCCTCATCCAGCGGTTCCAACACCAAAACTGTAAAAATTCATAACTTTTGCATCGATTGTCCGATTTTCCTCAAACTTTCTCTGATGTGAGATGTTCAAGAACAATGTTTTAACTGAATGGTTTGAATCAACATGGTAACAGAGGGTATTTAATTATCATCTTTATTAAAAACGTGAAAGTCACTGAGAACTCGAATCTTTCGCCCAAATTTCATCTGATTACAAAGGAAAGAAACTCTTTGCTGACCCTGAAATAGAGAGTGAACATGCTGTCCATATTAACTGTTTTTAATGATTTAAAGGATTATGTCGCTCAATTAGATAGAGAAGACATTCTAGTTCTCAGCGACTATGGGTATACCCAAAGCCATAGTCCACTTACAGGCCGAGTGCCCCAGAACTAATCTCTGAGTTTCTGGATGACCGCCGACCCTAAGTTCGCCAATCTTCACATTTTTTCCCCCCAAAATCATCTTTGAAGTAAAAAATCTGATTAAACTCTAAGGGGCGGTTACATTGTATCAGATATGGGAAAGATTAAACAAAGACAGAAAATACTCTCGGCCTGAATGCCATCTGATTATTCCCCAACGGACGCCGACGTCTTACGCTTTCTTTGATTTTAATCAAGAAGCACTAGGAACCAGGCGTGCCGGAAGCAGTTTTGGATTGGGGGGGGGGGGGGGGGGAATTGGAGGGGACTCACGATAGACCATACATATGTTACGCAATATTATACACATACACACACACACACATATATATATATATATACATATATATATATGTGTGTGTGTGTGTGTGTACAGTGGCGTACCGTGGGCATGCACTGTCAGTCTGCAATTTTACAGTCCCCCAACTTTTTTTTCGCTTTGGAAAATTAAGGAGGGCGGCCCAGGCGCAACTGCTGGCAATTTATACTGGCAGTAACATTATCTTTTACAATAGCATAACGATACTGTATAAAAACTGCCGTTTGTAGCCATACTTTTTTTCACTTTGGAAATTAAGGGGGGGGGGGGGGACGCACCGGGCGCAACTGCTGGCAATTACTGGCAGCAACATCAAGAGAATGGCATAGCGATTGAATGCGAGCGAGCAAAGCGGGCGAGCTTGAAAATTTTGACATTTTACAGTCCAAAAACTGCCGTTTGTAGCTATATTTTTTGCATTGGAAATTAAGAAGGGGGGCGGTGCGGGCTGGGGTTAAAACTATTTTTTTTTCCCATAGGTTTAACACGCGCCATGCCCCAATCTGTGCCGTCTTAAAAAAAAAAAAAAAAAAAAAAAAAAAAAAACGCTTCCGGGAGCGCTACCTGTGTCAGGTGTCACGTTAGTAACAACTGGCGGTGGAAGAGGGACGTATGGAAGATTTTTTATTTCTTCGGGGGGGGGGGGGGGGGGGGGGGAGGACATGTATAAAAATAACAAAACAAAGAAGAATTTGTTTAAAAGTTGCTTCAAAAGGAGGGTTGGCATGGGCCAGTTGTGCCCGCCTCTAAATCCGCCAGTGCTTAAAGCTAACAGTTTGATATTTACACAATTTTCCATAGCCAGAGGCCTCTAAAAACTGCAACGGTTACCGTTGAATGCGGTTGAGATAATCTGCTTACACGCGACGAAAAATGAATGTCTAAACATCAAGTGAGATTTAGAATAACTCTTAGCTAATACATTTCCCAATTTGTATTTTGTTTATATATATATATATATTTATTTCATTATATTCATTTATTTATTAATTAACTATTTTTTTTTGGGGGGGGGGCGGGAAGGGGGGGAGTGTGCATAAATGCGTTTGCCCGCCCACTTTTTGGATGGGGGGGGGGGGGTGGGGGCGGCCGTCCCCCCCCCCCCCCTCCACTTTCGGCGCCTATGCCAGGAACATTATTTAATTAATATGACATGACATGAAGAGTGAACATGTTGTTCTTGCCAAATATAGGGGTCTATCGCTCGGTAAGATGAAGAAGAATAATTTTGTCATGAAATATAGGTGGAGAAGGTGACCCCCTTCATTGGTTTGAAGCTTTAAAAACAATTTTCTTTTTTCCTTGAAAAAAAAAAAAAAAACCCGAGGACAGCTAGACGTCCAAAGAGGACATTTGTTTGGGCGAGTTTGGATTCTATTCCATACGGTATCTCCGCGGACCGTAGCGATAGCAAAGGGTATCGGAAGGATCGGTGAACACGCCTCACCTCTCCGGCTTGGTCAAAGCTGGCTGGAGGCCAAAAAAAGTCAAGCATTTTTGCATGCCTGCATGTTAATCGTATGCACAATCACATTAATTCACTACTTCAGATGTAAGAAATAGTAGGACTAGTCACGTATGGGCAAAAGTAACAAAACTTCATGTCACTCGGCGTCCCCATTATCAAATACCTAATACACGTCAGCGTTGCTAGGTCCCAACAGAGCAAAATCACCAAAAGGTTTGTAAAAAATCACCAAAAGTCATCAAAGATCACAAAATTTGGAAAAGCGCAGGTAAGGCTTCAATTTCAAGACAAAATTATATCAATAAACCTTTATCAAACACTCTGCGCGAGTCTCGGTGCAATTTTCGGCGCGCCGTAGTCACACACACTAATTAAAAATGTGTAAGATTATGACTATGAGTGTTTGTGTATGTCGCTGTGACAAAAAAGGGGCACATGTTATGTTTCTGCAGGAAATAAGGGGAAAACTTTGGGCAAAATGCATTTTCGTTTTCAATTAGTGTGATTATCTTTCATTGGTCTAAAAATCACCAAAAAGTTACCAAAAACCAACAAATTTTGATTTGGCTAACAGGCTAAAATTTTGTCACCAAACAACTTCAAAAATCACCAAATTTCACCCTTTTTGGTTACTGAAATCACCATCTGGCAACACTGATACACGTACAGCTGTAGAGCGTTGCGCAACACTCTTTACAATCCACATGTTTGTGTACCACCATACCATGCCCCGCCCCCAAGGAATCTGGGAGATTCCCAAAGGTATGAATATTCATGAGTTACGTCAAATGACGCGGGGTCGGATCCGTGCGCGTACCTCCTTCCCACTTTGACCACATGTCAATATAGTTATAGGCGTTTATGTTTATATGAAATTGTCATATTTTATTTAAATTTCCATTTCATAAACTGCAGCCTAATTACTTACCTCCAAACATCGTAGATAATCAACGTCTACTGACCATACACTTCATTGAAGAAAACACAACATGTAAACTCTTTTTCAAGTAAGAACTTACATGTGTTCTATTCACGTAGGGTAAAAAGCGCATTGAAGAAAAACTAGCACTTCCCCGCCACGATTTCAAACAATAGATTGCAGTAACGGAAGTTTGAAATTGCACGATTAATCGAGGGAAACTCGAGAAAGCCGTAAGTTTAAGGACTAAATAGTGGTTTGAGGGGAAGAAATTACAATATGATTTATTTTTTCCAAGGGCAATGATTATTATACTTGGGTAAAAATGATAATCACACATAATCTGACGGTATCGGTGCGTACTACGTCTAATGTTACTGTTACGTTACGCCACGGCGCCGATGAGCGTCTTTTAAGAACTTTGCTCCAATCAGATTCTGTTTACATAACGGCACAATAAACTATCAGCAAAAAGTATATTATCCGCAGTTTTTAGAAAAGGAGGACTTTAGTATATTTTACCTATTATTTTTCTTCCAATAGTTAGCGCAACTTGTTTTTCTTTCAAACCAAACGTATTTAAAAAAAAAGAAATCATATTGGCCGCTGATGTAACTTAACTACCGCGGACACTATTTGCAACATGGATTATAAATATTAAACGGCAAACACATTAAGATAAAAAAGGAACATTACCATCGTGTTAAAATCGGCAGTTGAAGTGACCCCTTAAATATTTTCGTCAATCTCGCGGCGTGATTGCAAGATACATGTTACAATTATTATTCTGACATTGACCCTCAATTTCAATAAAAATAGGGGACAGTAATAATTTGTGATTTCGTGTGCATTTCCTATGGAAAACAGTGCCTTGTGATGAAACTCATAAAAACTTGACCATTGTTACTATCTGTCATTTCTATTGATTAATTCTATTCTAATTAAGGGAGAAAAAGTGGGCTGTGACAATTTCCAATACGAAAAAAACCACATAAATGCTGTATAGAATAAAAAACAAAGAAATACATAACAAATTCCAAAAAAAAAAGGAGAAAATACATAAGAATTGAATTGATTTTTGAAGTTGTGATAGTTACAGAACAAATCCCCCCCCCCAAAAAAAAAAGAAGACTCCCAGTGCTTTTAACGTGCATTTCACAGGCTAGAATGAGAATCATATTTATGTTGGGCACAATGTCCATAACAGGGAGCTTTAGATTTTAGACGCGCAGACGTTCTAAAGGGAAAACATATTCTGAGCGTGCGCAGAAGCGCGGGTCAAGTTGATGCACGCTTACTAACTGCGTAAGCTCAGAACATGTGTATGAACTATTATTATGTACCACGTACTTCAATACAGACCTCATTGGCAGGAATAGGCATTTCTCATGATTTTGAAGGTCATAAATCAAGGTTCATTACAACCACCAATATAAAAATGTAGGCTACAAGTGTATGTCAGACCAAAGTAATTAATTGATCTTGCAAGCAGATATAGATTAATTCCAGTATAAAACATTTACACCATAAAAACTTTTATGTTCGTGAAAGAATCAGTAGTATGTTATGCCATAAAACACCCGTCGTGTGTGTAATTTGTAGTTTACAATATACATCTATTTTTTAGAAGCACTTCAAGGTCAGGGGTATAACATTCATGATCAAATTGACACTTAAATCTGAAAGAAGAACACAGATAGTTTAGAAATTTGATAAGGTAGTCTGTCAGCTTTCATAATTCTTGAAATATTGCCATGTGAAAAGTCTTTCAAAACACATATTTGCATGAGGAAAATGGAGTTATTGTTTTTGTCAAATTTTGAATTAAATTTCAAGGTAATTATTATGTAATAAAAGTGTTTTGTGTTATATATTACTAAAACATGTATAACAGACTAGCCCTACTGCAAATATCACAGGGCTAGGGCTTTTCATCTAGAAAGCGTGGACATTTGAAATGTCCTCTAAACCCAATATGTGATATCACATGGGAATTTGGCCGTTTACGAACATTTTCAGTGGGGTAAATTTGCCATTGAACATTTCGGGAGCAAAATTTCTTTGGTAACCCAAGATAATATAGGTCAATGTCTATCAACACACAAAAATTGATGCAATTCCTAGGTTGGACGAAGGGCGATCCCTGACCTGGAATTTGGTACATTTTTCATTTCTGTCAACTTTGAGGGCGCTCTTTGTAAAAAGGATGCGCACAAATATGCTGATTTTTTTTCAAAATAACTGTGTAAGTGAAAGCCTTCAACAGCATAATATTTTAGAACCCAATGTGATGAAATGTGGAAGATATTAGCCTCTAAATATGCATTAAAATTTTCGAAATTAAAATTTAACACCATTTTCGGTGACCTCGTGCACATTAACGAAAAGTCAATTTCGCGTCACAGTCAGTTTTTTCTTGCAAAGACTATAAAGTTCTCTCAATTTGATAACAAACACTTTTGCATAAATATCCATGCTATAAGAGTCAGTCATTTCCATGCAACCGCGAGTATATATGCGTAGTATTGCTCGTACAGCATTTGTCAGGCAGTACATTGACTAGTAAGAGTAAAAATTGTCACTAGAAGACCGTCTGTGCTGTACAACTTTTACAGTCAACTGCACACTAAAGCAATAACATATAATTGAAGTGACACTTTGGGTGGTAATGTAAAGTGTTTATTCAGGACTACAGTTCAAGTTTCAATTTTAAAATAAACAAGTAATGGGTTAAGGACGGATTTCTTGTATTCAATGTATAAAAAACCGTCTTTCACGTACTAATCACGGACGATATCAAAGTGTGAACCTTGGTAAAATTATTAAAATCTATAGTGTTTTGGTTTTGCTTTTGTGGTTAAATATGCATCAGACATCAAACCAAGTTGTCAGACAAAGCAGAGTGTAAATACAAACCACAATCAATCTTTCCAATTAAAATTGGGAGTGTCCGTTTCAGTAGCAGACAGAGACTCCAACTCTCCGATTTTTGCAAAATCTCCTGTTCTCCCACTGGAGATTTGATTTCTCCCGCCCTGGCTCAGTGGTGTCTCCTGGTGGAAAGGATTACTTTCTTATTGCTATTGTATGTTGAAAAAATAAGCCTCAAATAGCACCAAAGAACATCTAGAACCCTAGGAACTTCGCACACATCAACTTGGAGTCTCCAGTTTGCTAAGGGTTTTGGGCGGGAGAATCTCCAAATCAGAAGGTGCTTGGGGTTGGAGTCTCTGAGCAGATCCAAAAGATGTATGAAGAGTGTGTGCACCCCTGTTTTAAGAATTGATCTTGTAGTATTCTTTTCCTCTTCATACCAATTTTAACAGAATTTTCATTATTTGAGAAAGGCATATCACTATGTGAGTGTTAACTGTTCATACACATTAACAAAATGATGTTGAGCTAGTATGCCTATGGTCCCTATAGCCTACATACTGTTTTCACAACTGTATTACACATGATGATTGAAACATGAATGTTGAAAATTAAAACTATGTTATAAAAGAAACAAAAATAATGACAACGGCATGTTGAATAGCACTCATTACACAAATTGATAACATTAACATGATATGAAAATAACAAACACACAGCGCTCTCCAATACCTGAATACAATCTAACAGTTCAGATATCTTATACCCAGGGTAGATTTTTTTTTCATTGGGGTGGGGGGGGGGGGGGGAGGAGTTGCTATAATTTTGTTACAGCCCAGCCTCATTATAATTAAGGTTTAGCTTACAATTTTCCAGATATTCTTTTTCTGCTGTAATAATCTTATGCATTCATAGCAACCTACATGTAATAAAAATTACACATTATTCCCATTATTTGACAGTATGGATTGCATCCAACATCCTAACAAGCAGCGGAGGAGGAGGAAATGCCCCCGCTGCAAGAAGCAAGTGCAGCAACTGCCCCGGCATTTACGAGAGGTCCACTTTATGAGGGGAGAAGATGCCACCTCAATGTCCCGGTGCCTCAGTCGAGAAGACGGGCAAGGTCGGGGTGGTCACCCCAAACCCCATCTCCCAACATGCCCCTTTCCATCTTGCCAGGCAGCAATGGTGGATTTGAATCGCCATCTGAAAAAAGTCCACAAGAGACACCCAATCGGTAAGTAATAAACAATGATTTGTGATTTGATTCATCACCTTAAAAGATTTTTTTTTTGGGGGGGGGGGGGGTGTTATCCTTGCAATATAAAGACGACCTTCTTGGCAGCAATACCTACATTAAGACTAGTAACATTTATATGTCTCCAAAGTAGCACAGAATAACACAGGTAACTATTACTGAGTTTTGTGTAGGCAAGTTCAATGACTCATAACTGGACTCACAATGTATTTCAAATACAAGAATAAATGTTTAAGTACCTTGTATTGAGTTGTGACAAGGTTCTACTAATCCATTACTGTATACAAAAATGTACATGAGCAGACCTTTTACAATATGTCATTTATTTTTTGGTTTCTTTTTACAGTGGCCAGGAAAATTGTGCACCTCCTGAAGTATAAGGAAGAAATTCCAGAAGAACTTTTCGGTAAGGAACACACTTATTTAAGTTTTCATTGCAATACTTCTAATAGCTATAAATTGAAGTCCCCAACATAATGTAATAGTATAGCACAAGAATTCCATGGTGGCTGTCATGAGCATGTTATAAACATATGTCGGATGACTTAAGAACAAGAGATAAATGATATCATGCATGAGCTTTTTTGTTGTTGTTGAAAACACAATATGCCATGTGTACACATTGCAATGACACAGAAATAAAGTTTGATGTGATTATATTAATTGAACAAAGAAATTTGTATTCTTTTTAAAGATCGTTTTCATTTTGCACACTGTCGAAAGGGTACATTAAAGAAATAAGCGTTTGATAATTTCAATATGAACGTTAATGCAATTCTTTACCTCCCACCAAGTTGTAGAAAAGGAGACTGCACTTCAACAAAAATATCGAACGTCAAAATTCAAGTTACAAAATCATGTTCTTTTTTATAGTTAAAGTGGAATATCCGTTATTATTGCACATGTTTCAAGTTTTACACAGACAACAGTGTTGTTGGGTGCAGACAACTTCATCAGATGAGATTTGTTGATTAGAATGCAATTCAAATTTGACACTGATGACCTGAGAGGAGTTATACATCATTTTGGATTTTCATGAGATTAAATGGACCCCATTTGGGAAATAAACACAATTGCTCGCAAAAGTTTGTAACAGCTAGTTGGATGAGCATGAAATGAAGTGTAGTTATGTTGTAAGTTCCTTGCTACCTTTTGACACCTGAGCTAATGTTCTCTTCACATTTGCAAATCAAGAACATTGTCTTTAAACAACTTAATATAATTTATTGTAAAAGACACATTCAAACAGAGGTGATCAACCATGATGCCACTTCTCTGGGTCCATAAGTATCAATGGTGACCTCCAGCAGTATCTGTTGGTGTTCCACAGGTGTTTATTCATGTACAGAGTGTCCAATAATGTGTAAGAGACTTTTCCTACAATTTGGAGAGAGAGCATATATATGTCAGGTATTTTTGTATGACAATGTGATGACGAAAATGTGACGCTATCCTTAAAGTTTTTGTCATTATTCAATTTACATAAAAGGACCGGAGGGATCCTTGCGACTGTTTGTTCACAAGGTGCCCCAACAGGAAGTAATCCCACCTCCAGAATTTCAGATGGTGACAGACGATGACGAAAGTGATCAGGACGACGAAGAAAGTCATCAGGACAATCAGGACGATCCGGACAATCAGGACAATCAGGACGATCAGGACGATCAGGACAACAGCAGCAGCGATACCCACAAAATCTTCCCTCTCACAGACAAATCTAGTAAGACAAGCACATCAATGCACAAAAACGGCATTTCAAGTTTTCATGAAAATTTAGTAGAAATGCAATTCCACGTAATGCAATTTATACATAAATATAAACTCTACATGTGCCATAAGGGTAAGATATTTTTGTTCACTTCTATTATACTTCTCTACCTTAGCACCATCTCAGTTTGCCCTAATGCTCGGTTTTTATTACAACGAAATAACCTGCATTATTGTGCTTTGCAGAAGTTAGGCTTCTAGTAAAACACACACACATAAATAATTGTGTATTCTGATTTCATTTCTTCCTCTCTTTTATGTTATACTCTCTCTCTCTCTCTCTCTCTCTATATATATATATACTACATATAAAGTTTAACACTTTACAAAACAAGGTCTGACTGATTGAAATAAGTACAGCCAAAAAAAAAACAAAAACAAAAACAAAACAAAACCTGTAAGAATAGCAACCTCATCAATTCTCATATGATTTTGAAAATGAGTGATGTACTGCTCAATATAAACAACACATACAACACTTTGTTTACCTTTGAAGATCTGTATCAATTCATCCAAACTATTTAAATTAACCCCTGGGTGTTGGTGCAAAATGGCACATTAATTTCATTAAGTTCTTACAATATTGTATTAATCTGTGTAATGCTTCAGAGAAGGATATTCTTTTTCCATTATTCCTCAGAACACTACATAGAGAAATTCAAAAAATTTCTCTCATCTCGACTGGGCTCCATGAAGAGCCAGAAAAACACTAAACAACATGGAGCCCAAGTCAGCAACATACTCATGTCTGGACTCTGCAGGGGAGAGCTCGACGGCCTCCTGGATTATGAAAGGGCATCGACGTTCTGGGTGGATTCGGAGAAGAAGTCGAAGGCTGAGGGCACTCTGGCAAGTTATTGCCACAGTGTGGCTTCTTTCTTTGACTTCCTCGCTCTGTCTCGAGATCGCCATGCCTTTTCGTCATACCAGGGGGTCAATACACTACAACAAGGTTCGGTGGCATGGAGAAAGCTGGCTGCCTCCCTGCAGAGGGAAAACAAATTGCGTCAGACAGAAAGGGAAGAGAGAGGGTTACGTAAGTCATCTCTCCATAAAGAAAGTACATGTGATTACACTTTTCAAATATGTAACACACCTAATAACTTTGTAATTATTTATTTTCCATCAATAACATTCTTTTGTCTACTTTTTATCCCTACAATCAAATGTGGTGGGGGTTTCAATAGCTTTACCATACCATGTTGCATATTGGTATATAAACCACAAATAGGATCTGGGGCTCTGTAAGATGTCTCAGAGAGTAGCATCCCTGAACTAGTCTTTCACATTTCTTAAAAATCGTGGTAGAGGCCTCACGGTCTAGAAACTGAGGTTATGGGTAAGGAAGGGCATGGTCCCCATAGAAAACCAAGGTCCGATAAATCCTCCTGACAGCTTGCTGTTTAAAGAGTGAGCTAATCCGGTCACCTCTGATATTGGGGACAAACCCTTATTAAAACTAGATTACTACACACCTAATGCTCTAATATAGATGGTATAGATATGGCATAAATCACAGCATGTGTGGAGATCTGGGTTAATGGTTATTCTATATTCCTTTGCCCATTTCTGCCTAAGTTAGTCTTGAATATCTCCTATAATAGCTGTCAATGGCCATTTTTTTAACTCTTTATGTGCCATGGTGAAAACCCCCTGTGTGCCACATTATTTTGAGACACAAGGATAGTCATGCTCAGAGAAAGAATTCTGTTTCTCCAATCTGTATAACTTCTACAAATTTCTGTTAAGCTGGACATAATAGTGAGCAAAGTTAAAGAGGAATGCCAAACTTTGCTTCCATACACAATGTATAACAATTCTATTTTCAATTTTTCTTTTGAATTACCAGTTGCTACATTACTGTAAAGGAATTACTTTTGCACATAAAATAGTGACAGAAACTTAAAGTGTACATGCAAAATCTAGTTGGGAACACCGCTTGATAGTCATTCACCACATAGAATGCAAGTTGTATGTGAGAGGAACAAAAGCGCGAGAAACACTTCGATTGTACCGCGGGATTAGCAATTTATCAGTCGGTTTTGGCGGCTTTGTTTGTTGAGCAGAATATTCGTAGTTGGCACGCCGTCGACTGAGTCGGACGTGCGAACGTGGCACATAAAGAGTTAAACTGAAGTTAGAGAAGTCAGATAAGTACATTGCATGATGAAATTTTGTTACATACCCACAGTGTTTCTACCCGATGCACTGACTTTAAACGCAACTCGGAAAATTTGAGTACTACATGGTTGAGCTGATATTGGTCATTAAAACTACATCTTAAATAAAATTCTGTTTTTTTTATACATTTCACAGTAACAAGCCTCCAAGACAATGATGTCAGGAACATTGACGAGAAGTTGGAGGAGTTCTATAACAGTCATCTCCTCCCTCTTGTCGATGCAACTGGACAAATTTCCAGCCATGAAGCAGCGCTGTTCCGGGGCTACTTTATGTTATCAATAGCCCTGCGTAATGGCACGAGGGCCTCAGAAGCCATGAACATGGTGGTGGATTGGGTCCTCCAGGCCCAGGAGGACCCTCACACCAACAGTCATGTAATCAAGGTAAAGTGTACTCTAAACATACATCTGTATGCATGCTTAACCATACAGGCATGTGAGACCCGCATCATAATCTACAGTATTGTGTCATAAGATTTTTGTGAAACAAGCAGTCTCTAATATCATTTAATTAATTATGCAAATTAAGCTCAAGATCATATTTCAGCCTAATGAAAAGCATTGAGAGTCCAATTTTTAATATGTAAATCTGTTTTGGCATATTCAACAATTGTACATCACAAAAACTCCCAAAACTCATTTCAATTCTTATGTATTTTATTGTTTTCAGAATTTCTTATGTACTTCGTTCTTTTTCAACTTTTCTTTTTTTCTTTTTTTTTTTTATTGGAAATTGTCACCGACCACTTTTCTACCATAATTAGCACAAAACTAATCAATGAAAGTGATTAATTGTAAAAATAATCAGGTTTTTATGACTTTCATGACAGAGCACTGTTTTCCATAGGAAATGTACACAAAATCACAAAATTGTGCCTATTTTGGGGCCACATTCCGTTACATAAATGGGCGTTGCTTCGCAAAAGTATGCGCGTACTTCGCATATTTGGTCTCAAAAGTTGCACGAGACTTGAACAAACAAAGTCAAGAAGCCTTTTTCAGAAAAGACCTTTGTCCTGTCATTTACAGACTCCCATAATCTAATCACATCATTATACCATAACATACACTGGTACTGTCATCAGAGAAATTACAGATGGTCCATTACAAGAGTAGAATGGAACAAAAGAACGGAAAACAATGCTTAAGTTTGGTGGTAGGGACACCCTTGATGTCAACTGATTGGTTTTGATATTTATGAAAAATTTTACATGACACCTATGCAGTATAGCATTATGCTTCCCTTTGGAGTTCAGTGTGTGATTAATTGCACAAATTTCTGAGTATGACGAGAACATTACACTCTGTTTTACATGGAGTTGAAACAGAGTGCAATGTATACCTCAAAGTGTAGTAATTATTACCTGTTAGAATGTTTAAATGCCCTTTTGATATTACAACTCAAAAGACTATTTCCTCATGGATAATTTCATTTCAGGTCATCAACCACAAAACAACCAGCACGCATGGAGCTGCAAGGGTGTGCGTCCGTGACATCGTGTACAGGAGGCTGATATCATACATCAGAAACGTTCGCCCTCGCTCTCCAGGATATACGCCGAGTATCCAGACGGTGTTTTTCACCGCGAAAAGGCCCCAGCTGACAAACTCCAGCTGCAATCACTCAATCAGAGCAATTCAGGATAAACTGGGGTTAAATCCAGTAACACTCACCCACGTCCGGAAGTGGCTATCCAGCACTGTAAGCAAACTTACCTCTTCACTGAGGAGTACATAGTTATACCCTTTTTAGCCAGTCACAGTCATACACAATCTTGCATCTTCTGTGTTCAGTGGCTCAATCACATATTGGATGATAACAGATAAAAATCTGTAGATGAAGAGCAAAAACAAACATTTATTATAATGCAGGTGGAATTATGTTACAAAGTTAGTGGAATAGCTTCCTACGTATTATAAGTACCTATTGCATACAAATATTGCTCTACAGACATCTGTCAAAAATTGGATTCTTTAACTATGACTTCAAGATTGCAAGCATGTCTATCCATAACTTCTTGCATTCAGAATGTAGAAGAAACTGCAGCACATCATCTATAGCAAAATAAGGCATTACACATTATGTCAACCTGGAAAAAAAGTGAAAGGAGAGATAAATATGAAAATCTCATATTAAAAATGTTATATATCATTATTGTATTAAATAATCATGTCCACATAGGCATGTGACATGTGGGTCCTTAGTGATTTATGGAACTACAGTTTAGAATCTGAACGAATAAGCTGGTAACATAATTTTGCCTTTTTTTATGACAGATGGCCGAAAATTACCCAGATCGGATCGTAGAAACTGCAGCAGCAATGCATCATCGTACATCTACCGCACAGAGAAATTACCATTCACTGCGAACGAGAGATCTTAGGAAATTGCGGCTAGCAAATGCAGCTGATGATGTTTTGAAGGTATTTACTCGGAACATTTGTTTTAAACACTGTGTGAACTGTAACAAAAATATTTCAGTATTGAGTATAGGCTTTATCTTTAAAATTTTTCACTTAGGGATAAGATAAACTGAATTCACTGACCCATATTCATGAAGGTGTGTTTCTGAAGTCAGATGTGTGGCAATACAAGGCCATGAACAGACTGTGCTGATTTGCAGCCACCTTGACAGTTTCTTAACAAAATAATCTAACATTATGCACAGTATAAAGGATCATGAAATTACTCATCTGTAACAAAAATTGCAGGAAACCAATTACATCAATATATTGTCTGTTGAAAATTTAAAATAAAATATGGCTGCCACATTTTATTACACACAAAAATTTGTAATCATCGCAGGTTTCAGAAAAAAAAAATATGATGGAATTCTCACGAGAAATTTCTAGAATATCTCACTCAAAATTAGGTGGTATTTGCATGAAATTAACTGTTGATTGGCATTTATTACTACCTTAACTTCACACATCTAATCCCCACTCCATAGTGGAGTGCAAGTAAGGAGAACAAGGAGTCCACACTCTTCATCAGCAGCCAGGGTGTGGTCAACGTGTTAAGACTGGATTCGTTTCTGAAACACACATGCTTCTGCATGTCTGATCCTGGCTGTACGAATCCTTCCCCTTACCTGCTTTCTTGAAGAAAAAGCATAAAGACAACATGCGTTTTCCTGTCCTGTAGTTATGATGGTGAACAGCCAACATACACAATTAAAATGGGTTGCCGAATCCACTTCCAAATAATTGTTCATGCGCATGGTCTCACCACACAGGCATTCATTTATTAATAGCCATAAATGATGCACGAGTCTTGTCCATGGAAGTTGTCCTGTCAGTAAATGCAAGTTGTTTGAGAGTGGCAGCAACCACTGCTGAATCAAAACAAAGACAGACCACCTCCACTGCCCATCATACTGTGACCTCCATCCTCTGATCAATGTCATTCCAGGTTTACTGCAGGGAAATAATGAAATTTTCAATTATGAAGAAGACACAAATAGTGTGACTTGATCTGATCATTTCTAAAATCTATCAACAATTACTGAAAGTAAAGGTGAATGCATGTGTTCCCTGTACATTTCAACACACATCGTTGCAAATGTGAAAATTATCAATGCAATGAACTTTATTGCAACTGTATCCAGTGATAACATCATACATTATCATGCTCAGAACTGACTACTCATTTTCCAGTAACTCCTTTCTTATACCCAATTTTTAATCTACATGGAAGCTCCACCCCATGCACATTTAATTTTACCTATACGCACAACACTAATATGTCAGTCGTTATCAGTTGTGCGTAGTTGAGCTGATGATTTAGAAGGCTCTGGATAGTCAATACTTCACCACCGTTTTCAGTTTTGTGAGTTATGATTGCTTTTACAGAGAGCAACTGCCCCATCCGAGATTCTTGAAGTCCCGACATTGAAGACCCTAGACAGAGAGGTAGGTGGAAATGAACCATCAAGTAACTCAAACAAGGTGGATATATAATAATCATCACCTGAAAATATAGATCAACACACAGACAATGTGTCAACTTTGTTTTAGTACTGTATAATTTCTGTTTGAGAAGTGGAAAGATAATAACCCTTGATATACCATCATTCTAATTTTCATATTTTCTATTACCAGACATTATTAATCAACAGATACACAATTTGTCCATTTCGGTTGCTTACCATAAACAAAAATAACAACACATTCACAGCCAAACTGATTACCATCATTTTACTTGTTTGTGTTATGTCATTGCTTCACAGAATACCATTGACCTGTCTGACACTGATGCAGCATTACAAATCTTGGCAGAGGAGGCTGTCGAAGCATCAAGAGATGTTAACGAGGTGGATATACAATAAATATTAAATGAAATTTTGGAGTGACAAATTGGGTATAAACGATCTGTCAATTTTTTTGGCAGACAAAAATGAAATACCATGTCTTAGTTCAGTATAGTAATTTCCTCTCGCCATTATCTGTTGAAAACAGAAGACAACAAGAACCTTGACAGTCAATATTATATCCCTCATGTAAAGTTTCTTGCCATAGGATTACATAGAGCACGAACATGGTGTAGTTACCAGCTAGCTACGAGCAGCTGGATGCGGTGCAATTGGTTACTAGCCAGCGGGATATAGTACTTTTGGGAATCCACGATATGCACCCAATCGTGATCGTGTGATCGATATCTACATTTCTCACTTAAGAATGTACGCAGTGCACGCAGTAGCGATACTTTTGAGCGACAGTCCTGTGGCTTGTAGCCAGCTAGCGCTAAGCAGCGCTGTGCGCAACGGCATTACAGAATTGAGAAATCTGTGATGCGATGGCGCTGGTGTGGTAGTGTACACGTGTAACGTTTAGTGTGATCAATGCAATTCAGCTCAATTGACAAAGTGACTGCTTCAAGTAACGGAGGAATATGATTGCAGGAGAAGGACACCATATCTGGTTCGAAATAGGAATAAACTGAAACCGATTTTGAAGATGATCTGGATAACGAAGCCGCTTTAGGCCTACTTCTAACGTAGACCTGGACCACCTCGATCTTTCGGAGTTTTGCACGCTGTAGTGTAGTTTGTGTGTAGGAATCAACAACGTTGTAATACTCGGTGGCCTTCAGTACAGCGCAGCGGTGTCGTTCGCTACGCACTGCACGCACTGCTGCTGCACTGCTACGGCCTAACGTTAGATTTAACGTTCAGAAAACTTGCCCATTTTTCCAAAAGGGAGCCGTCATCACTCTAGTAAAATGTTCGAGAGTGATATAAAACAAATATCGACTGCTTTCTTTCGGGCCATGGTAAAACTATTTGACCTCGGTGATTTCTCAACAGTGCCATGTCCCTCAACTTCGTCTCGGGACATAGCACTGTTGAGAAATCACCTCGGTGCAAATAGTTTTACCATCTCCCTCTGCAGCAGTCGATATTTGTATACTATACCATTCTCCACTCATGTTATTGCTTCACAGGACACAACTGCCCTGGAAAATCTGAATGTCCTCTGCAGGGCCATTGCAGAGACAGATGCTGCTTTTCGACCATATGAAGAACATGAGGTGGATATACATGTACAAAGAATGCTATCTCCAATCGTCAATTGACACAAAATTTGTCCTCTTTTTTAATACAACATAATTCAAAAACATGTCCTGGTTTAGATTATGTTCTGTAGTCAATATGAAATGAAGAAACATGCAGCAAATCTTGATGGGTTTCTTCCAATTATGGTTCACCACTATTACAAATCAGTCACTTCAATGTGAGTGCAATATGCATGTGGTGTCTATGTTTAATTAATAAAGATTAATTTGAGTCCATTTTTTTTTTTTTGGGGGGGGGAGGAGGGTAGTTAAAGTTGTCTCATATGGGGAGGGGTGCAGCAGTCATTTATACAGTGACAAAAATTCAGTGGACACTATTGTGTTTGGATATTGCGTTTGTAAATTTTATACATATCGTTGAACTATTAGACTATTGTACCATCACATGTTTTCATTCCACCATCACTGCTTTGGTCACCCTATCCTGTCTTTCTCACGGTCATCCTGACATTCCTTTCTCCAGCCACCACCATGATTCATTACTCTCGACATAAACATCCTCCATATGGTCATTCCATCCCCATTCCATATTCCCTCCTCATGCCACCCAAGGTTTTGATTATGTAACCAATCGTTGTACAGTGTATATGTGTTGCAGCTAGCGGAGAATAAAGGACTTGCACCTTAGACTCCAAACAGGGTAGTCATGATCGTTTTTATCCAGGCTCACTCTCAAGTAGATTATCACTTCAAAACAATTGCCATAAACCGAATAGCATCTTTTTTAGCCCTCCCCCCTTTTTCAGGGGTCGATCATACAAACTATCTGAAATTATAGACTTAACACAAATTACAACTACATAAACTGAAGAGAAGAGTGTTAGGAATAAAAACTGACAATAAGAAATGCAAGTATTAAGAACAGAAACTATGTTTCAATATCTTTAAACAGAACAGCCTTGACTAGATACCTATCCTACTTAAAAAAGAGCCTTATGATTAAAATATTGCTAACCTTTCTTTTGCACCCTTATTAGGTATCTGACAAAGAATCCTCAATAATGGTAAGCAAGAGTTTGTACAACTCTTTGTAACAGTATTTTTTAAACTGAGCTGTAGAATTCATGTAAACACATTGGGGAAGCTATAATTTCACTTCTATTCCCTATGGCAGCCGAAACTCATGAAAATCATGACCAGTTCCCTGCATGTTCCATCTTTTGTTTTGGAACACTAGAAAGATTGTAACAAAAAAAAGAAAAAGAAAAAAAGAAAGAGGTTATTTCGAGTACCGATCACTCTTTCCCTGTTCAAAGCAAGTTTCACATACAACTGTTATCCGGAATGAAGAATTCATATTTTTGCCCCTAACTGTAAGAACATGCGTTATCACTAAGTTGTGGGAATTTGTATTCTTCTGAAGTTTATTTTCATTTTTTTTTCCTTTGCTGCATGTTCCCTTCAGCCCACCCGAACAAATTTACATCTGGTTTGGACAAATTTCATCCATAAGTAAAAGATGTGTAACTATTCTATTTTCCTGTGCATTACGTAGACAGTAGGAAAATATACTTTCCTTCTTGGTAACGTCCTGGGGACCTGTGTGACTCTATCTTGAATTTTCTATGGAAAATATCAAATGAATCACAACATGATTGCAAACATTTTACTCACATGTACAGGTCACAGGCAGCAGTGGACGCAAATCATCTTACACAATGGAGCAACTGGACTCCATTCAAGAAATTTTTGCGGATTTCATCGCAAAGTCCATAATGCCCAAGAGGAGAATGATCAGGGAAACGTTGGAACAGCACCAAAGAGCAGCAGCATGCCTAAGAGACAAAACAGTACAACAGATCCGTGATAGAATAAGAAATTTTTTCCCAAAGAAAAAATAGACGCGCTGCAAAATAGTAGATTAAATGCATGCACAGTCAATATTCAAAGCTGCAAATGTGGCTGCTCTCAGTAGATCAAATAGGAGAACTTACACTACTGTTTGAAGTTTTAGGTGGGTGAGGAGGGCATGTAATAACTTCCTCCTAAATATTCATAAAATAAAGATCAAACTTCAAACGGTAAGTTCTCGTTTAATCTACTATTTTATTTCATATTTCTCCTATCGTTATTACAGGAGATTTTTAAGCCAAGTTGACACATTTGGTACAAACACATGTGATGTGAACACAACATGCAGATTGTATTATTGTTCTAGTCCAATGACTCACCAATTTTCTATCGTCATTGTACTCTCATCCTGTATGGGAAATGATTTCATGCATAACCATTCTTCTCACAGTCTGTGAAATAATGTTCCACAGGATATCGTCCTTGTCGCACATTCATGCAAGTACATTGTAGATCCGTATTCTAAACATCTGGTTTTAATTTCCAGTCCTGTGGTTCAAGATAATCTGGTTACTTTATTCCCAGTTCTATTTACATGGCTTTGGGGACAGCTCCTAAAGCTGTGAATCGTCTTGTAGGACTGCCTGAGCAAAATTCTTTGTACTTTCAAGGGGTTTCTTGTAAAACCTTCTGAAGGTTTTCTCTGAAGTCCACCCAGCATGAGCTAAGACCTGGTCGACTGGGAGGTCTGCTATGACGGCCGCTAAGGTTGCCGCTGCCCGTGTCGAATGTGCCTTGTAGACGGCTAACCTGCTCTTTGCAATCTGGTCTTTATCCACCGCGACAAGGTTTGCCTTGTTACTCTTATGTGTGGTCTATTGTTGCTCACAAAGAAAAAGTTTTCATTTCCGTGGATTCTTTTGGTGCGCTGAACATAGTGCTTTGTATATTTCACAATACAAATCGCCTGTCGGGAGGGTATGCTTCTAATCTAAACTCATGATTTGAGTTACCCGGTCTGCTTTGCTTCAAGAGTTCGTCTAACTGGAAAGTCACATGACTCTCCTTCAGTGTCATTTCATCCATCTTCAGCACACTCAAAGTTTGTACTCTTTGTGCCGATATCAATGCCATTAGCAAACACATTTTGACTGTTAAATATCCGAGGTTTGGCGAATTCGCAGGGGCCAATTTCCGTAGAAAATTGAGGACTGAGTTAACATTCCAGATTTCTAAATATCTAGGCAATACAGGTCTCAGTTGGAAAACACCTTTCATTAGTCTGTTTATCATTGCGTGAGATCTCACAGTCTTGTTGCTGTCCGTAAGAATCAGAAAGGTAGATAGGGCGCTACGTACCGTGTTGATTGCACTGTAACTGAGTTTTCTGTCATGGAATACACTGCTAAGGAATTCTAGTACCACTTCCACTTTGGTCTGAAGGTAACTTGTATTCCTGCGACTGGAAGTTTTGCAAAATTGAGGACTAAGCTAACAATCCAGATTTCTGCATATCTAGAAGGCAGAGAATGGGCACGAGTTCATCTGCGGATTCTTTTCACAAGCGTACAGGTAACTTGTCTGGACCGCATGCTGTCTGTGATTTGATGTTAGAGAGAAGCCTTCTTACTCCTTCAGGGCTGATTGAGAAGTCAATGATAGAAGGATGACGACTATAGCCAAGGTCTGGGAGCTCCGATGTATTTTCTGGGGTGAAAACTGAAGCAAACTGTTCGTTCACCATGTTAACCTTAGTTGACGATTCACACTGGAGAATGCCAGCCATCTTTCAGTAAGACCAAAAAAAAAAAAGTTTTTGCATTGGCGTAACCCGCCCTACCCTAAAAATTCCACCGACCCTATGTTTTTTTTATTTTTTATTTTTTGCTATCGATATCAAGTATCTTGTTGACTGCGATCACGATCGCAAAAACCCGGAAGTGGAAACGGCTCTGGGGATATCGGATGAATGAGGGAGAGATCTAGCTAGCGCATCGCATAGCCTCGCTTGATCAGTACGTGTTTTGCCATAGGTTTCTTGTGTGGAGAACTTACACAAATCTGTATATGTGGGACTGTAATAGAGATCGCCGTGTGCGATGAAAAGATCGTACATATGGGTCATACCATTTGCATCTATCTTATCTAAGTCAAAATAGTAAAATATGAAGTGACAACATTCAGATAGGGATTTCAACATCTTTCAATGCTGTGAAGGGGTATAATGCCAGTAATATCGGCCTCATAACTGATTTGCAGAATAGATGAACACAGCACATTCGGTGCAGCAGTTGTAACTGTTTACTGAGCACGAGTTCTACACGTAAAATGCAGGTAGCAAAAAAAAAAAAACGCCCGACCGACCCTATTTGAAAATCTCATGTTACGCCAAATACAACCTTTTTTTTTTTTTTTTTTTGCCTAATGGTGCAACACCACTGTTGTCACATCATAGGCTTTTAATATACGACTAGAATCTCTTGGGCTTTCCCTCCTCATTGGTGAGCATGTCACTGATAAATGAATGGTATGTTGACCTGCACTCCCTCTGCATATCCTTTTTTATAGTTTTTTACTTGTTCCAGTCTTCAGATTTACCACTTCTGCGTGCTCGTATGAAGGCTCTTTTCTTCCTCCTAGAAAAAGCTTTGATGTGAAAGTTGACCCAAGGCTGACTGTAGCAAGTAGAAGTGAACTTGGATGGAACATGGTTATCCAAAACCTGATGAAGTTCAGATGTTATTTGATGCCATATGGTGTAGACTTCAGTGGAGATCGAGTTTTCCTGAAGAAAATGCTCCCTGAAAGTGAGGATCTCTGACTTTATGAGAGCCCAGTCAGCTTTCTTCCATAAGAAATTTTTTTTTAAACAGGTTTGAGTTTCCTGGCACGGGTGTCCGACAAGGTGAGCACCATGTCATGATTGCTCACTCCAGGTGTAATAATGCAGTGAGAGATAAGTGATGGCCTGTTGGTTAAAAAGATATCCAGTGTTCTGCCACCTCTTGTGGGTTATGGTTAACCACTTGTGTGAGTCCAGCATCAGCGAAAGTGGAGAGGAAGTGGTTGTTGACTGCAGTGGAGTACTGATGACCCTCAATGGCACCACTGGTCCAGTTAATGTCGGGAAGATTAAAGTCCCCACTAATCCAGACCACAGCCGATGAATTGCTAGAAATGATGTCCATGATAGCTTTGCACATGCCTTGAGCATGGTCTGGGTCGTTCTTGGGTGGGCGGTAGGCTGATACAGCGATCCCTTGTTGTTGGCTATAGACTTGTTTCTTGGTTGCTATGAGCTCGCATGTAGAGTCAATCTTTCTCTCACAGTCAATGAGATCCTTCTTTGTGGCTAGTACGACCCCTCCATAGCCATCTGCGCGATATTTCCTTATGGGGTTGTTATAGCCTGGGGGCAATAACTCTGTATTGAAAATAGTCGGTTTCAGCCAGGTTTCATTTGCGATGATGATGTCAGGTTGGCAACTATTGACCACTTCCCAGAAAAGCTTCGCGTTTAGCACAAAGACTCCGCAAGTTGACAGAGAGTATTTTGAGAGATTTAGGTTTGTTCTTCTTTTTAAGTGCATTGGTCTTAATCGGCGATGACTGATGGATAGGAGATCCAGGGTTTGGTTCTGATCCAGAATCAGATGGGATATGGGTACAGGTACTGAAAGAATTTGGGGTTGAAACTGAATCTGTTGGTAGATCTGAAACTGTGGCTGAACATGCATCCCCAAGAGGAGAGAAACTGTTGTCAGTTGAGGTTGTGTACGAGTCCAGGAGAGAAAGACTGTGGTTAGGAGAATTGCATTTGTTACATATCCAAGTGACATTGGACTTATTTACACGTTCATATGATCATTGGATATTGCCATAAAGTCTGTGTGAAACCAGGTATCACAGTTGTTGCAAGCCACTGCAGTTCTGGTTTTGGACCAACGGACAGCTGTTCCGCAAACTCCACAAGGGTATTTGGGCATGTACGGGCCTGGATTGATTTCAGTGTCATGAGCATGTATTATCATACGAATAGCAATGTACATAAAGACAGAATCCTTCTTTGAAATGAAATGAAATTTATTTCAGTGTCATGAGCATGTATTATCATGAGAATAGCAATGTACATAAAGACAGAATCCATCTTTGAAATGAAATGAAATGAAATGAAATGAAATGAGATTTATTTACCAAACAAACAAACATCGTCAACAAAGTCACAACAATTAATAGTTATAGTTTGGCAAAAAAGAACTGGCAATAGCGCGCAGGCTAGTCGAGGCCAGTCCTTTCAATGATATCGATTATAATATAATGTATTTACAATATTCACAGAAGAATTGTTATATGTACATAATTATTTAATTGGCACAGGTTTAGAGCTGGTGTGTGATAAGGAGAGGCTCTGGGTAGAGGAGATCCAAGAGGCTTGAAGGTGCCTGAAGTTGAATTGGCGTACATCATTGGTACTGTTATTGGCAAGGTCTTGGCTGAAAAAGGTGACAAGGAAGCATTTGTACGCCTCTGGCTTCGTATTCCGATGGGGTGTGTACCGCGATAAAAAAGGGCAGGAGTATGATGTAGTCAGAAGGAGGTTGGTGGCCAGTATTGGAGGAGGAAAATACTGGCATAAATTTGTGCATTAAACATGATGTTGGCTCAAGTGCAGTGTAGGCTGTGACAATCGTTAGGATTGTAAAGTTAATCTACTGACTGACCTCATATCAGGAACAAAAATATACACAGCATTGTCTGTTGAGGATTAAAAACCTGTCTTAGAGAATCAGGAAAATCTTGCTCAGAACTAGTCTAGTACTGTAGTATGCTAGCTAGTACTAGTAGTAAAGAAGCTTGAAATCCCTGTGGGCTGTGCAGCGATAATGGTTATGGATGCACAAGTAAGTGAAGAGACCACACACCAAAAGGCATAGCTGGGACAAAACTGTGCCAAATTTCCAAGATGGCTGCTTGAACCGTTTAACAGCGACTAATGTGAAGATGTCAAGATGTCCAACACCAAGAAATATAGATGGGACTACACTGTATCAAGTTTCCAAAATGGCTGCTTGACCCGCGAAAATGTATTTTGGGATTGCAAAACAACTTGTTCTTTCTGTAACATTCGCAGAATAACAGTAACATTGACATGAAATAATGTAGAAAGATCGTTTTGGATTACATTAATAATTGTAATGTCGTAAAACTCAATAAGAGTATTGCTGAAATCCAATATTGAGTTATGTCACCAGTTCACAGCTCTATATATTAGTTTGTTTGTTAAATATCACAAGTATCATGTTTTTTGTTTGATGAACTGAACAAGAAACTGTTTATGTTATGAGAAGAGACATGTTTGTTTTATATTCCATGTATAAAATGCAAATTTAGTGATGTGTGTGTGTGTGTGTGTGTGTGTGTGTGTGTGTGAGTGTCAATGGGAGACATGTAAGGTGATGAAAACATAGCTCCACTTGATTTCAACTAATATCCCCTTTTTGTAGAAATAATGAAGCTTTGATGATATACCAGTCTCTGTTTTAGGCCTGCTTATTTGAGAAGCATGTGACTTACTATATGTCTGTTTTTTCTCCATCAAAGATGATTTGAACACAGTGTGGAATTGAATTTAAGTGCAGTTTGCTTTCTACGTAAGAAGAGACCCCTTCCCCTTGAAACAAAAAAAGACAAATGTAAATCTGCATCTGATTTCACTGTTTGAGGTAGTCTGCCTTCCAGTTCGCATGATGTTCTTTTGCATATTTCTCCACCTACACCATGACTGATTAATGAATGAGATTTAGAAATCTGAGGCATGGATTGGTACACTGCCTACAGCCTTGAAGCTACTTCACTTTTCTACATTATGCTACTCATTACCTTGACAGGCCTTGCCATGGCTGGCTGCTTGTATCGCAGGTAAATCTGCCCAGCGATAGATGTCCCAGTCGCCAGCCAGGTCACAAAGCTGAAGTAATTGATGAGCTGACCAATGTTTTGAGCAAACAGGTACAGCAAAGACAGGATGCACTGGCAAAGAAAAATGGGTAGAATAATCCTAAGAAAATATCATGGTGATAATATCTGCAATTATGCAAGAACAATTGACATCTCTTGACAAGGCATGTAGTCAGCAAAATCCTGTAACTTATTGACATACATGGTTTGCTACATTTAAGATAGAGAATAACAGATAACAAGAGACCCGCGGGTCTAGCGCTCAATTGAGTATCGCAAGTTCACCTTTCACGCAGTCACTAATCTAAATTATTCATAGCTCTACTAAAATTTGACCAGGCATTCTCAAGTAGAAGATGAAAATGTATAATAAAAAAAAGGCCCCAATTTTTTTAAGATTCCTTAATTTGGGGGGATTGGGGCCCCCTGGGGCCCTCTGGGGGACATGGTGCCCATTTTGATAAATTGAGATCCTAACCCCCTAGGGATGCTACCTGCCAAGTTTGGTGAAAATGGGTCATGGAGTTCTCAAGAAGAAGATGAAAATGTACAATTTAGGCCCCATTAGGACCACTCCCCACCCCCCTCCCCTGGGTCCCAAGGGGGGCACCCCTGATTCTGCCATGAACAAACTTGAAACTACAGTCATCAATGTACTAACTCATAGTATTATCTTAGCTCTATCACTTCTGGTTCTAGAGAAGAAGTTTTTTACAGATTCCTTAATTTTGGGGGGTTTGGGCCCCCTGGGGGCCCCCTGGGTGGGGCATGGTGCCCATTTTAACAAATTGAGTTCCTAACCCCCTAGTGATGCTACGTGCCAAGTTTGATGGAAATCGGTCTTGGGGTTTTCGAGAAGAAGATGAAAATGTAAAAAGTTTACGCACGACGGACGACGCACAGCGGACGACGGACGACGCACGACGGACGCTGGACGAAGGGCGATCGCCAAAGGCTCAAGTGAGCTAAAAATTCACTTCATTTTAACTTAATCATATTAAGCAAGTTCATCATTCTTTTTTTTTTACAGGAAATACTTAAGCATACAACTCTTAACTGAATTGTTAATCATCATGCAAATTTTTTCTGTTTTGCAGATCAGACAGATAATGATAGCTTATCCATTAATCACATAGAATAAAAGTATGAAATTAAACAAGTGCTAACATCTATAACTTGTCTAATTTTCTGATGAATGAACTCTATTTGGAGGGTAGTTCATTCAATTCTGGAAGATTTAGCTCAGATTGCATTCTTGAGGGTTTTGAAATGTTGAAGATTGCACAGTGAAAGGAACCCTTTGGGTAGTACCCAAATTTACTCCTATCATTCATATCCCCACAGCCATTTACTAAATATGCATCAACCAACGCAATTTCTGTTGTTCTAAGCGTATAAGATTTTTTTTTTACTCGTTTGGCCATCTAGCAAAGACTTTTATTTCCATGAAATAGAATATTGGCATTGACAGTGGAGACATTTTTCTACAATGTGTAAATCTTTAAAAAGTGAGGCACAGTCAAAGGGATGTACCCAAATATATCCCTATTCTATTCCCTCATGGCCCGGTACAAAACATAATTATACGTACACAAGTGAATACAGCTGTTTGAAGCCGAAAAAAAAAAACCAACTCTGTAACATGAGGTACGTGGAGTTGAGAAATAAGGTGCCCACCACTCCCTACCCGTATAACACTGAAAAATCTTTATGATGGTCCCATTGGTCTTGGATTCTTGTATTCACACAATCCTTAGCAAGGCACATTGGCTATGAAATGCAAACTTTGTCCTCACTTTGAAGTCTGGCGTGTGCGAACTGAACCGGTTTCTCACTTTATTTCTCCACTCCACGTACCTCATAAAATGAGGATCAAACTTCACAAGGTAAGTACTTGCTCGTTTAATCCTTTCATTTCGAACCACACTCTATTACACAAAAAAAAAAATCATAAAAAATGACATTCTTGGGAGATAATTGAGAAACTACAAACATTTCCCTCAAAATGTCAAGACTGCTGAGTTTTACTGCAAAAATTTGGCGTCAAAAGAAATGCATCCTCTTGGTTATGATTTCACGTCAGGGAAGAAATTTTAGAAAGGATTTTAGTGTAAATCAATGGGAAACTTGAGAATACAAGACATCAATGCTTTATCTAACCTACATATCTATGCATTTGCTGGTAACAACCACTGATCTCTATAAAAGTACTAATCTGTATCTGGATATAGGCGAATCATGGCACCACCATCTTACCAGGCACATCGACCATACATTTTTGTACAGAGCTCACAACATCACATGAGCTTGGGGATGGTCTCTGTTAGAAAACGTGTGTATATCCCCATAGAGTGTGCCTGGTAAGATGGCGGCGCAGTGGCTTCACATGTTTGTAGAGTGTGAATGGGTCAATGAGGTATCCAGATAGAGATAAGTGGTAAGAACGCTGTGTAAAGAAAAAGTTAAAACAGGAAGATTCTGTAGCTTTCTTGTCCGAGGTCTGATTTTGATGAAAGCTCTACCTATCTGATTGTCTAATTTCACTCTTACTGCAACTGATGGACAAAATGCCCTACATCATTGTAAATACTTATATATCTTACTCTTATTTCCTGTGAAAGTGGAATTTTTGCACAAGTAATTTTTTTTTTGCCCAAATTATACCACATTTTCAAATTATACCACAAAGGATAGTCCATTCTTTTTGTAGGCACGGTGAAAAAAGAGGACAGAAATTACTTCACAGTCATGGTCATGGCCAAGCACAAGAACTTCAAGTTTCCAGTATGACATATGACAATACATATTTTCTGCTAAATATTGAGGTAGGCAAGAGGCATGAAGTTAATGGTGGACGTACCACAACATATTCCTTTTCCCCGGGACCGCGGCAGATGCCCTGTATCTCTGCCTTGAGGCATGTCAGCCAGTCCCTTTCGCTCAGCGTGCTCTCCTGCGTGCCAATGACGTAGAGGTCGTGTGGCATGTAGACCACACGACTGTCCCGCGTCTTGCCATCCCCCTGGCACGTCAGCCACGACGTGATGGAGTTCGGTGGCGGAAGGTCCCCTGTCATCGCGGAGATGGGATGAAATTATGACACAAAGTGATAGTGTGGGTATGTGGGAGTACATTTTGTATGAGCAACTTGAAAGTGGTTATTTCGTGTTTGTACATACTACTTGTAGTGATGTTTTCTGGCCAGCCTTTAGCCCACTGCCCAGGCAGTACTTTCCATCCCCCAATTAGCAATAGAGATATCTGTAGCTCAATAACAAAGACAGCTTGATAAATACCACCCAGTTTATTTTTGACGATTTGCATCAAGATCTCAATGCAGATAATATGCATCGGCAGTTACAAATGTAAAGGGAACATCACCCATTGGCTCTCTGCACCGCCTGTCAACAGTACCAAGCGTGACCTACATGTACTGCACATAAAAGCATGAAGAGCGGATTTACGTGCAAGCCATATTTTGGAATGATGTGCGTGACAGCTAGACAGGCCAGTGTGTGGGGACAATGAAACCTTATCAAAACCAGCGGCGGTGCCAAAGCTGCCTCATCCCTTTTTTTTTTCGTTGGATTATGCGGATAGTGAACACACAGAGGGCGACATAGAAGGATACAGACATACACAAAAAATAGGACAAGAGCCTCGTCTAGTCAGCCTTATGAAATTTAAATTCAGTATACATACAACACTGACATCTCAGCTGGCTAGAGTATAACTTATAGGATACTCACCCATATTCCATGCTTCAATGAAGAGGGAAAATTGGTCGACCTCTTTACTCTTAGAGTGTACAATCTTCATGTACTGAAGCATCTGACAAAAGGTCTCCCGTTTCTATGGAAACAAAGACAGTCAACAGTTATCACAAGCTATCCTAGAATGATCTGATGCAAACCTCAAGGCAAATACAACAAACATATTGGATGTAAATCTCATTCTAACATTGATAAAGACAAGCATGTGGGTAAATACAATAGAAATATACTGTGAAATACTATGATATGTACTTCTCTGTCTGTCTAATAAATCACCTGGAAAGTTTAATTTAGTCTGGAAATCAAAATCAAATATTGCACACTAAATATTTATACAGTAACTCAATTTTTAATCAGTTTCATACAATGACAATATGGAACATATTTGTTTAATCTTAACCTGTTTCATACTGAATTCTGAAATGCCCATAGACTTAATATGCAGGTCACCAAGTTCCCCCGGGTTAACTTCTGTAATACGAAATACAAGTCACTGGTCTCCTGACTAAGGGAATATATATTATTAAATTGGATCCTGTTTGACACAACATTCCCTTACTGGCCTTTAGATGTCAGACACTGTCCTTCTGGTAAATTGTTGTGGCTAAAGGGGTGCATTTGAGCCCTCTAAAGTGAACAAAAGCATACTGAACCAAAGCATACGATATTGAACTGTGCAAGATTTGGAGCATTAAAGCACTCTTTTTGAGTTAAGTGTACCTCATGAGTTTTTTTTTTTTTTTTTAAAGAGGGTCACGCATTTTGTAGCAAGATGGTCATTCACTTGGCACACTTAAACTACTTACACCTGTCCAAAACAAAGAGAATGAACTCTTTGCATTATGAACAGGGTTCTCCACTGGTCTATATTTTATCCGGGGGCTCTTGTGTTCGTCGGCCTCAGAAGTCAAATTTGCGGTTTCAAATTTGCGGTTTCGTGACAGCATACGTATTATAGTACACTGTGGCGTGGAAATGATGCACATTATGTCCACAGAGAAAGGGTATACACTGAAAGGCTCCCCCTTTCTGTAAGAAAAAAATGCATCTTAGAGGGCTTGGACAGTGAATGGCGCTATCTATAGTCTCATAATGAAAGGGGATATGACCCTTTACAGCTGCTATGTTTCAATCTTGGCATTTTTAGCCATATTTCACTTTGCATTTATCACCATCTAGTTAAGTCTAATTTTCTTGCAGATCTTGAAGCTCAAGTTTCTACCTGGATATATAACATTACAAGCAGTTCAGATACTGAGATGAAAGATATAGTGACCTTCCAATGCTACAGAATCTCAGATGTGGTTGTCTGCAATAATGAATTAACAAGGATTCAAGAACAGATCTCACAGTCCGAGAGTGCTTTTTGCTATTTTGAATCAAACTCGCCGACTTTTGAGGCCTACAGGCTCTAAACATAACATGCAGAAACACCCAGCTGGACACCAGCAAGATAAAGATTCCCAACTACGCAATGTTCAGCGATAATTGATTCCTTTATTTTTTTATTGTTCAGGGAACATATAAGATATTCGATCAAGTACGCTATAATCAACTGTTCGATGTTTCCTATTATGCGCCAAAAGAAAGGCTATAGAATCACGTTATCTTTGTGATGATTCATTAATTCAACTCATGAGCTAGTTCTTCGATCGATATTTCCAGGATATTTATTACACGCTGTTTATTCCAGCGCACACATTCTTTCGTCTGGCACGCACCTGGGTGTGGCACCTGCTTTTATGGAAATATCCACAACGGGAGAGGGGTGGGGTGTCAAGTTTCTTGGAGCCAAAGAGACTGCATACACAATCTCTTCGCTTCTATTTACGGTCATTCGTGTTTTCCCCTTATTCTTTGAGGTAATAACTTAAGCATCAAATCACGTAGAGACAGTCGATGTGCTGGTGCCAACCGGCAAAGATAATCCAAGACTGCTCCTACGTCCCATATGGAGTTGTAACGAGGTGTAGGCGTTCTAAGCTTAAAAACACCTTTCATGTATCTGCATATCAAAGGGTGAGTTCCAACTGTATAATCACACTCATCCAAGATAAGAAACGAAGCCATGACACTCCTGGCTGAATTAATAGCACTGTAACTTGCCTTCTCTTTGTAGTAAAATTCACTAAAAAACTCTAGCAGATTACCCACTTTGGTATGGGTCCACGGCAAATCCTGATTACTGCAAAATCTCTTCCACTTCTTGATGTAGATGAGGTACTGTTTCTTTGTGGATTCCCTCCATGATGCTCCCAGTATGTTCGCTGTTGCTGTAGTCAGACCCTGGGAGATGAAGTGCCTGCTCCAAGTCTGCAACACAAGAGAGTGAGATTTGTTAATGGGTGTGATATACCCGATACAGGCTGCCTGAGTAGTGATTTAGACTTTGGCATGTGCCATGGTTCTTCAATCAACATATCATTCAGTAATGGGAACCAGGCTTGAGTGGGCCAGTACGGTACTATCAATAGGCCCTGTGCCCAATCCTGCTTTATTTTTTGTAGACATTTGGGTATGAGGCTGAAAGGAGGGAAGGCATAAAAGTTGAGAGGGCCCCAGTCAAGTGTGAACGCATCTACAGCCCAAGCATTTGGATCTAGCATCCATGATACGTATGTGGGAAGCTGCGAATTGAACCTGGATGCAAACAGGTCAATTTCAGGTAATCCAAACCTGCCCACGATCTCATCAAATACTTGTTTGTCAAGCATCCATTCAATGTTGTCATTGAATCTACGGGACATGTAGTCAGTTTGTGTGTTTTGTGTGCCCGGTAGGTGGGCTGCCGTTAACCTATGTTGCGTTCATTACACCACTCCCAGATTTGCAGAGCTGCTTTATCACAAACCTCTGATTTAAATGTAGGGGACATCTTTTACAGACCTCCCAAAATGCAGCAAAACATTAAATATGAACCTCAGGGGACTTGTTTAGGCCACTGCTGAGAAATTTGGAAGTCAACAGTTATCTACAATTTGAATAATGCACAAAACTCAACTACTCAGTAGTTCTGTGTGTCAGCCACACTTAAGCATTTTTGTTGCAGTCTTCTGTTTTTTTTTTTATCTATAAACACAAATCTAAAAGTATAAGAGCTGATGTAATAACATATAGAGTGTGTGGAAAGAATGTATATAGAAATGTTTGTAAGATTTTGCAGTGGGGCTTAGTGACAGTTCTGCAAATCTTCCACTACGCTGGTAGTTGCCGAAAGCGGCGAAGAATTGTCATTTGTGATCGCTTTCTCGCTCATAATGAGTTCAATAACTTCTTAGAGACAAATCACAAACTAATTTCACGAAGATAGAAGGTGAAAATCTGATGTAACCTTTCCCGAAATAGGACGGAAAGACAATTTTTCTGCGCGAATTTCCTCGTGTATCACACGAGTCCGAATGCGCTGAACGTTGTGACATCGGCGCATGCGTATGAGCGGGATCTCACATGAATTCTCGAAAGTGAGAATTACGAAATAAAATACCTCTTTAGTTTAATAATTCTTTTAGCACCATAACTCTTTACCAAACAAAAGAGGGACATCAGTTTTCATCAAATATTGCCTCATAACCTTATTACTATAATTGTGATAATTTTTAGCTATATTTCATGAGTTTAGGCAATATCTGCTCTATGTCATCTTTAGTAAATGCTACAAAATCTCACTCATTCTAACATCACGTTGCTTCATGATTAAGGCAAGAATGCATCATAGGTTATGTCATTATTTCACAGTTTTTTTCGTTCCCTGAATTTCACTAGTCAGTTGGTATTTGCAAAATTACAAATGTACAAAAACATTGTCCAAAATAAGAAAAATGCAATGCCTTTCATCTCAAATGGTGGATATTGTTGCTAACTAACAAGGTGGAGATGCTCCGCATTGCTGTATACCAGCAAGTATTCAAATCGCCTCTTTATATTAAAGGCATGATGATGAAGCTCTGAATGAACGATATATAAAAAACTTCACCCTGGTCAAAAAACAGTTGACAACTATTTTATGCTCTTTAAAGGGAGTACTGTATAATCTTTTTCTTTGTTTTTCACATTTCTCTAGTGGCACTCCATTGTACTTCTATGAGTATCCCAAACCATTTCCATTTATTCATAATATTATTTACACGCATGTTTACACAAATTTTTTTTTAACATTATTTGTCCGAAATGCCTAAACATATTCATACTTAAATTCAGATTCACCTTAATTCACAGAAGTATTAAGGCAAAATCACTCCACTGATTAGTTTAAACATAAAGCATTTTTTCCTCGTATTTCCTTTTCCCTTACCTCAAATGGGGTGGGAAGAATATTCCTCGTCGGAATCTCCCGGTGACTAAGAATGGCTGAGGTGATACTGTCTGGTGTGGCCATGTATGTCGCTGGTTCATCCTCATCGAAGTTGTCATCATCATCACCATCGATCTCCTAAGTACCACGGGAGTGGCCCCCCAGACAGGGGCAGGCTAGGGGCGTGTGATGACCGGTTGTCCACTGCTGGTTTGTGGAGGTCACTCAGCGTGGCTTTGACTTGGGGCAGGAAGGGAAATGTCAGGACATCTATCCGTAACTTAAACCTTTGAGAACGGGTGATTTTGCTACAACATGCATTTCCAATAGACATCTGCCAGAGTATACTCGGGACTCGTCCTGAATGGGTAAAAGGGGTACTCCCCAGACAAGTCAAAATTTAGTCTAAAAAGAAAGAGTAAAATCTTTTCCAGCACAACAGTGAAAATTTGATCAAAATTAGATAGAAATGAAGGAATTTTATGAAGATATGAAGCTCCCTTCGTTTTCAGAAAAATAGTTCTTGAACTGTCAATATGAATAGGCAAATGATTTGATGATGTCATCACCTCAGAACTTGTCTAAAGTTTGTTCATAAAAATCTTGACATTTTAAGTTCAAATCCTAATATATCTGACTGATCATTGTCTTGAAGTTATTCAGCCTGAAATAGCACATGAGCTTACACTTTATGGCTGAAAACTTGAATTTTCTTCATTTTTTTTTTTTTTTTTTTTGGGGGGGGGGGGGGGTGCACAATCAATGGGAAATTGTTGGACAATGAAATCATCAGCTCACTAATTTGCATAGTCATTATAACTGTTTGAAAACTGATTTGCAAAAATGAGAGAATTCTTACAATTTCAAAACTTACAAACCAATCTTTGTTTTATCAGTGGCTTTCACAAGGAAAGCCTAATTTCAAATCATTAGAAAACAAAAGGTTTTAAATCATCATGTAGTAGCAGATCATATTACAGTCTAATTTACACCAGTACTAAAAACAGTCTGCAAGACAAGTATATAGAGCTTTAAGAAAAGTTTTACAAACTCAAAAGCAGACTGAAACTTTTCATGTTTCTCTCTAAAAATATCCCTTCCAAATTGTTAATGTTCTTTCGCTATATTTTGACATTATTACCTTCATGAAAAACACCTTTTTCACAAAACTTTTCTTCTGTTTAACACAATGTAATAGTCATGTTAAATGGCTGACCTTTGTCCTTTCCTGAAAAGACTAACCTTTGACTCCAAACTCTTGACCTATTTCTCACATTCCGCAAATTGCTTGTAGAGATTTTCTCGGCTGCTCTCGTACTCCGGCTAGTGATAAAATGGAATCAACAAAATGGCTACATGGTATGCTATTGAGATTTTCAAACACAAATGTTTGTTTTCTAATCTCTCACAAAACACTACATTATACTTAGTGGAAAGTGCAAATGCATCTATTAAAACAGAAAATGTGAATGCATGTAAGTACACTGAAACTATTATCATACTATTTAAAAAACATTTTACACTAATGAAAGGTATCACCTTCTAAAATGTACATGTACCAACCATTCAAGTAAGTGTCATTAGATTTTGGATAATGGTGAGCTCTGGGGAGGATATGAGCCAAATACATGATGTTCTTTTATATCAAAAGTCTTGAAAGGCATTGTGATTCTCACAAAAAATAAATCTCTTCTTAATACTGTAAAACCAGAAATTTTTGCATGCATGAAACTTTTGCAAGGAGCCGATTCACGAAAGTAAAATGCATGTATAAGTTTTTGCCCACTATACTCATAATTTTTTGATTGTCATCAATTTTGCAATAAGTCTTACTCTTACATTGCTGAATATATAGCCAGTGTGGCAAAAATCATAGCAACACTGTGCATGCACCCCTACACCAATATAAAGGGCACCTCATATTCATTTCTCGTGGTATTTTGAGAAGAATCGCAGTATTTCGATATGGACCTTATAGTGATTTGAGTAAACTTTCTTGGAAAAGGATACGGCCACATGTGAATCATTTGCAGGTTATAGTAAATGTTCAGCTTACACAATAAACAAAACAAAAAATGGAGCAAATTTAATGGGGAGTTCTTACCACTTCTTGCAGGGTGAATTTCTTGTTCGATAGGAGCTGTACGTCGAGCAGACACTGCATTGCATCAAGCTGCAGCTGAAATATCCTCAGTTGCCTGGAGTGAAATTGGAAAAAATAAATAAACAGAAATGACAAGATTTGATGAAAAACTGATATAATTTTGTTTTTGACCCTGTGTTAAGTAAAACACAACACTGTGCACATATACACAATCGTAACAAATTATCTATATGTATGTTTTTACTCATTTTAGCAAAGATAAATATTGTTTGATATACTCATATCTGGTTACTGTACCTGTGTAACTTTTCTTTCGAGCAGATGGTTTCAGCAAAAAAAAAAAGAAAATAAAGTAAGAATCTGTCCTTTATACGAATGCCAAAAAGGAAGTTCAATGCACCATCCAAGCTCTGAAGGTGACTTGTGTTCTTTTTTTTTCAACAGAGAGTTTGCAGTGAGGCTTAGTGACAGTTCTCCAAATCTTCCCTTTGCTCCCCTTTCCTCCAACTTGGCACCCTGATGAATAGAGATTTACTCCGTGCAACCACTGGGGGCATACTTGAGGAGGCCTCCTGGATATCGTAAAGATCACGCTAAAATGAATCTGACAACATCATTGTCCTTTGCCAGCATTTGGACACCACCACAGTGGGTGTATAGCACTGGGGTTTGCACGTCCCCCCCCCCCCCCCCCCCAGAAGCGTGGTTTTTTTTTTAGATGGCACAGATTGGGGCATGGCGTGTATTAAACCTATGGGACACGTTTTTCCTCCTCTGAATAGTGTCTGGGGGTGAGACTAGTCATGAGTCAACTTTCGACCAATGCAATACC